>CM032325.1:1165002-1662338 GCA_019022515.1 Quercus aquifolioides | reverse complement strand
GGGGGGGGGGGGGTATTTCACTTGAGAGTTGAGATTGACAAATGTATTACACTCATTTAATAGGCCCAAAGTGAGAAGTAAAACCGTCACTAAACTATTAGGGCAAGTGTAAACATTTGTTAGTCTCAACTCTTAAGTGAACAACACACCCACCCCCCCCCCCCCCCCCCCCCCCCCCCCCCCCCCCCCCCCCCCCCCCCCCCCCCCCCCCCCCCCCCCCCCCCCCCCCCCCCCCCCCAACCCAATATGAATATCATATTATGAAAAGAAGGTTGACTGAAGCTATATGCAACTTAAGTAATTGCCTAAGGCCACCAAGTAAAAAAAATCACTCCAAAATTTAACCAAATGTATATCTCTTTACTTGTGAGATTATTAATTAACTCATATCTTACTAAATCTTTAATTAATTGGGAGTTGAGACCATCGTCCAAGTCAAGTGCATAATAATATGCTTAATATGGATATGATAATATACTTGTATTGGATCTTGATCACAAAAACATGAGTTTGAGCTTGAGCTCGGTTTGATTAATGAATCAAGCCAAGTCGAGCTTAAACTTATGGATTTTCTGACGAGCTCAAGCTCAAACATTTTTTGTGGGGTTGGTTTAAGCTTAAGCCAAGTTTCAAAAATTCATATTTTTTGTCAAGTTGAGCTTAAACATTTAATACTCGACAAAACTTAGCTTGTGTGTTTACAGCCCTACTTTCAAATAGTTGTACCAACTAATTAAAAAAAGAAGTAGTACTAGCTAGATACTAAAACAAAAAACAAAAACCAAAAAAAGGAGAAAATTTTTTATAAAATTTTTTGAGTAATAGTCTGTTGCAAATCCCTAAGCCAAGCTTGAACATTTTATATTTGTTGTCAAACTGAGCTTGAAGATTCAATATTCGACAAAGCTCAGCTTTCGCCTTTATAACTTTACTTTCAAATAGTAGTACCAACTAATTAAAAAAAAAAAAAAAAACAAACAAACAAACAAACAAAAAAAGAGGAATTTTCTTGTACAAAAAAATATTTAAGTAAGAGTCTGTTGCTAATCCTTAATTAGCGAGAATTACCAAATCTAACCTAGGTAATGATTTAGACCCCAAATTTTAAATTTAGGCTTAATATATGTTAAAATACAAATTGCACCTTCTAAGTTTGACTAAAATAAATTTCAGTCATTTAACTTTATTTTCATTTAATAGAGTTCTCAAAGTTTCTAATTTATTCAATTCAGACATTCTACCCAATTTCGTTAAAAATTTTCCATTAAAAAAAATATATTACTCACATGAAAAAAATCTATAAAATTAATTAAAATATTTTATAGATTTTTTATGTGAGAAATTTTTTTATCAAAAAATCTTTTTTCATTAGTTAATTGCATACTTAAATAACGGAATTGGACAAAGATCTTAATTGAATAAATATGAAACTTGAAGGACTTAATTGAACAAAAGAAAGTTTAAAGGTATGAAATGAATTTTAGTCAAACTTAGAATGTGTAATTTGCATTAAATTAAAAATTAATGCCCTTGAAGTCCAAATTTGAGTTTTACAATAATAAGTTAACCTATGCAGTAATCATTTTTGTTGTTGCTGATAGAAGAAGAGAAGAAAGAGAGAGTGAGAAGAGGTGAAGGGCTTCAAACTTTAAACAAGAAAAAAGTACAAAGCAAAAGAATTGGTACTACTAAAAAAAACCTTAAAAAATTAATTAAAATATTGATGCTGATGTGGAAAATTGTGAGAGCTACAAAATTTATGTGTCAACATATTATGAGGTCAACAAAAAATTAAAGGATTTGGTTTTAATATTTTCTTTTTCTATACCATGAGGTAAATTTTTGTCTTTTTTAATGTTGGGATATTTTGGTTTCTAAGACTCTGTGCAACAAATGCAGGAGGTAGAGAGCATTGTCCCTCCTAGGGTTCATGGAAAACAAAACAAAATGGGTTTGACTCCCCGACAATTGTTTACAATGAACCATGAGAAAATGATGAGCAAGGGAGAGAAATGGATGAAGAACACAGCATCTTCTTGTACTGTGGTGGGTGCTCTCATTGTTACCATTATGTTTGCTGCAGCATTTACCGTTCCAGGTGGTAACGACCAAAATAATGGCTTCCCAATTTTCTTAAATAAAAAATTATTTATGGTCTTTATAGTATCCGATGCTCTCTCACTATTTTCTTCCTCAACTTCAGTCTTGATGTTTCTAGGAATCCTCACATCTCGTTATGCAGAAGAAGATTTCCTTGAGTCCTTGCCCAGAAAGATGATAATAGGACTTTCCACCCTTTTCTTCTCTATTGTAGCCATGATGACAACCTTTTCTGCTGCACTTTTACTTATGCTACATGAACAATCATGGATTTTCAAACCTATCATTTGCTTGGCTAGTATTCCTATCACCCTCTTTGTATTAATGCAGTTCCCCCTTCTTGTTGCCATGGCCATTTCAACTTACGGACCTAGCATCTTTGATAGGAAAATGAAGCGTTGGTTTTAACATATTCATTAATTGTGCTATGTGATGTACTGGCATCCTGTTAATAATTGGCATATACCAGCAAGTTCTTTCCCTCAAAAAATTCACCCAACATTCGTTCAAGATCCTCCGCTCCGTACTTGATGTACTTTTGAGGGTTCTTGCCACTCTCAACTAGAGGCCTGTAAAACACCCAAAAGCAAGTGTAAACAAGAAAGTAATGACAGAGTAATGAGGAATCATTAGACAGCCAATGAAAATACAATCTATCTGCATGTATTTTGCATAGCTTTGGGTCAAGTACCCTAAGTCATTTGTAGCTCTTACATAGAGCTTTTCTAGCATTTTAAATATGACCATTTAAAAAATGTGAAGAATGACAACATTCAAGTGTTTCATTTATTAATTACTGTTGTTTGAAAATTTCTAAATAGACCTCATTATTGACTTTGTAACAAACACATCTTGAACGAAACATCTTTTACACACACACACACACACAAACACATGCTTGTGTGTGTGTGCAAGCGTGTGTGTGTGTTACTTCGAGTATGAGAAAACGCACCCAAAACGTTTTACAAAAGATCTGTAGGCAGGCAACAACACTTCCGCAACCGCAAGCCTTAGAGACTCTCGCAACTCTGTCAGGAACTGTCCACTGAGATTGCTTTTGATGAAGTTCTTCAAATTGCATATTGAACGTCTTGAACCTGAGAAATCCCACCAGGTCAGAAAATTTGTGACAAAAATTACTTGAAAATATCCTATAAAGATTTAACTCATTATCAACCTGTCTTTCACCAATGCTGTAGAAACTCCACTACCATTTCCTCCATCACCACCTACCGAACTCCCACACCCGGATGAGGTTAGGCCTTGGATAGTGAGGCACTGAAGAATCTGCAAAGGAAAAAGGCACCTGCATTTAGCAATATGAAACCAAGTTCCTCTCTAGATCAATACTTTAAAGGGAAATAAGAGGCATTAAGCATAATCAGGACAGGTTACATCGAGGGTGTTCTGATTTTCAACCATTAGGACAGAATAAGATGTCAAACTTCAGAGTAAGAACTCAAATTAACTATGATAAAAATACAACAAAATGAGGAGTTTTTTAAACACCTTTGGTGCATATGATGAAACTAAATCAAATGTATTCCTGTTAAGAAGACATTTCTTTGAGTTTGCACTATATTGTTTAAATAGAAGTAATATATTGTTTGCCTCATATAGAGTACAAGGCAACTCACCCTAGAGAAAAATTGTATCAAAGATATTTTTTAGTATGTAAGCTCAGTAAATGAGCTTTCATTTAGCATTGTTTAGTTTCTCAAAGTTAAATAATTTTTTAATTAGAATCATTTATGTCTTCTCTTTCTCTCTCTCTCTCTATTTTCCTTTCTTTCTTTTTCCCTACCCACCTATTCCCCCTTTAGTGTTACTTTTCATAGGCCTGGACAGCTTCCAGTTTCAGCCTTTTTCTTTCCCTCTTTGCAACCCCAAATCTCTCTCTCTCTCTCTCTCTCTCTCTCTCTCTTCTTCCCACCTATTCCCCCTTTAATGTTTTTCACAGCCCTTCGATAGACTCAATTTTCATCTCTCTTTCAACCCTAAATCAAGCTCATTTCTCCTACCAATTTGAAAAAAACTCCCTGCATTTTCACTACCCACTAGTCACCAAACAGCCCCTGATCATACTTTAGAACACTTTTTTACCCCAATGTTTGATACTATGAATTCTTCCTATATAAAAATGGTCACCTGTAAATACCCACCCAAAAAAAAAAAAAAAAAAAAGCAAAAGAATTGTTGCTTGTAATTCAAGAGTTTTCCTTTTCACGTATTTCTCAAAAACTACCAAAATTGCCCTTCAAGTCTCCTTTCTAGGATCTTCTAAAAGTATTCTTCACAAGGCTTTCTATTGAATTGTTATGTCAGTAAGAGAGAAGCTCTCAACCTTATTTTAAGGCAGCAACACCTCCCAACAAATTAGAACATGAAGCAAAGTCTGAGACAGCTAAAAATTAAAAGAAAAATAACAATATAAACAGATAAGAATAGAAAATTAAGATATAAACAATGAAAGATACTAATATAAAGATATATTTTTATTTTTCATAGGTGGATACATGTGAAGTCACTACGGCTTTAATGGCTCAATCATCAACAACTAGAACAAAGTAGAATGTATGAAATTAGATTTTACCCTGCCACAAAGAATGGGATTATAGGAATAGCAAGAACAGTTAGCTGAATTTACTCAAATAGAAACTTCAAATAGTTAATGACATAGCTTGTCAAAGGATGGACAGTTCCATCCAAGACAGTTGTTTTAGTTGCATCCTTTTCAACAACTTCTTCAAAATTTCCAAATGTCTCCTGAGCAGTCTGAGCAAGCCGTTTTGTCAAACCAAATGCGGAATCTCTTATTTCACTGCAAGCCTTACCTTTGAAAATCATTTCAATCTGCAAATAAATCCAGTTACCAAAGTTAATAAACTGATTTTGTAGCACTATTGAAATATGACTGCATACAAAGGGCAACTACTAATTAAGCATAAGAATCAGTTATACCTTGAAATCATTTACAAGTGAAATACAAGATAAAATGATTTCATTGAATATACTCACATACCTAGAATTCGGGTAATGTAGAAACCATACCATTCTATATAGGACCGAAACAAAAGGGTAGCTTGTAGGATGATTTCAAAATTAAAGAATATTTGAATTGATATCTTTAAAAGATTAATAGGTAGCACCAAAGAATAAAAGGCCATCTGCAATATTTATCTTCTTCTCTTGCCCCTAAAAAATTGTCAGTTTCTTTCTTCAATTAAAAGAAATGCATTTTGAATTTTTTAGGAATAATTTATATAATCAAAGAAAAGTAGCAGTCTAAAGAACCTAGTAAATACATCACATTTTAAGAAAAATTTATCCACCTCATTTTGAACAATCTAGTAAAACAAGAAATTTCTTTAAAGAGGGATTCTTTGAAAACTATGAATGGATTACAATCAAAATGAGAGGGATTCTATGAATTATACAATAGAATGAATACCACTAGCTTCCAGGATCCTAGACTTTTCAAACAACAATCTCAAAAACAAAATATTCAGCTCCATCCAAAATAAAATGAAATAATTATAAATTGTCCCACCTAGCCTTGTCATCTACCCTAGTCCCAATGAGTCATAAGCAGCAATCTTAGTGCAGGTTTCTATGGATTAATAATATCAACTATACCTTTGAGTGAAGCTCCCACATTATCTCATACATGTCCAAAAGTATAAATAACTTCTCTGGTGATCTTTTTCTCTTGGCAATTGCATCCCCAAAACTATGTAACACTGAAACACTGCTTGCAGTGACCTCACCAAAACACTGATCCCTGAGAGAATCAAAGCATTCAAATATTTGATCACAAACTATCCACTCTCCAGCATAAAGTAGTTTGACCTGTTCATGCATAACCATATATTTAGAACATGAAAACTACCAAATTTGTTCAAATTCTAGACAAGTACTTACAACAATATGCATGAAATGAATCCAATTCCAGATTTTGGCCTCCAAAACCTCCCATTGCATCTTCTAGACATCCTTTTTGCTATGTTTTTTAACTCCCAATTTCAAGAGGCTTTCTTCTAGAACTGAAGAACAAGTATCCCTATACAAAACAAGAGTACCTGTTGAACATCTTGATACTTAAAAATAACATGTGTGTGTGATAACAACAAAACCTTAAGTTTCAAAATTATGGAGTCCACTAGGAATCTTTAATAGACTTATCTGGGTTGACCACATGTATTCATCTCTATCATTCTATGCTATCCAAAATCATAATTCTTTATCACTTCCTTAACTAACATGTCCTTGTATTATTACTTTCTCCAATGTTATGTGTACATCCAATTCTACATGATATATATTAGAATGCAAATTTCATATTGGTTTAGATCAATGAGGGAAAATAACAATGCATACATATGTCAATTATCTACACCATCTCTGTGAATAATCCAAATCCATTAGAAGAAAATTGTAAATATTAGGTACATCAGTTCATTAGCAAGCTTTAATATTAATAATATAATTACAATGCCAATGAAGGAAGAAGCAAACAACATGGGAATTGCAAATTGGATCAGTTTTAATAATCCTAATATATACACAACCTTATACTGCTAAAAAAACTTAGATTTCCCAATACAAACTTAGCTGAGCCCATGGTTTTAAAAACTGGACCGAATTGGCTGGTTCAACCGGTTTAACCGAGAATTGGATACTAATCTGGTCTAATTATTCAGTAAAACCGAAAATAAAGAAAAAAATGAAAACCACCGGTAATCGACAGTTCAACCGAGAAAACCGGAAACTGAGATGGTTGAATCGTTTTTGCTAAACTAGCGAAACATATCTAGAGTTGTGCGTTTTGCAAAAAAATCTAGTTGTTTTTTCTCAGATCTGCGTTTTTGATGACTGAAGTAAAGCATGGCATCAGAGGTTAGCCTCTTGGAGCAATCAAGATTTCAAACCATGTGTGGAAACACAGATCTTCACACACAAAGAGTGAGAGATTTTTAGATATTCAAAGTAAAACAGAGGTTGAAAATTATTTTTTGGAATTGGGAGGGGAGAGCTGGAGAGGCCATGAAGCAAAGCACGAACCCGGTATTGCTTGAATTTCTTAAAATGAGCTGCTTCTTCAGGAAGAGGGAGAGACTAGAGAGAGATTAATAACAAAACAACAGACGGTTTATTTGAGATCCGCTTATTTTGCTGAAACTGAAAATTTTTTGCTAAAAGTACTGTAGATAAAGATAAAAATTAGCTGAAATATTACAGTAGGACTCATGAATAATACCAAAAAGTGCAGTAAAACCTATAAATAATAGTAAAAATAAGTTGAAGAGTAAAATAAACTGGCTTTTTTATTTGAAGCCAAACGCACACTAAACCTCTACTTTTACAAACTGTGTGCTCTGCTAGTCTGCTAGTGCTAGCTGTATACACAACAAATCAATGAGAGCCACACCTTTGTTTTTTAGTTTTTAATTTAGAATCAATGAGAGCCACATAATTTTGATATTCTTTTAAGCCTTTACTTTTAGTTTTGTTTTACTTGGCACACTACACATTGTACTACTACTTCTCCTCAAAAACATTATAATATATATATATATATATATATATATATTACCACTACTTGATAATTATGATTTAGCTTTTAATATTTACGAAATTTAGTTTTTTTTCTTCTTATGGTAATTATGATTAGAAAAAAAATAGTAGTTTTAATTAATTAAGTGAATAAACTTAAAAAGTACTTAATTTTTCTCTAACATTAATTCATTAATACACACGCACACTAAATTTTTTGTTTTTACATTTTGCTATTTTTATTTTCTAAATATAAGATGTGAAAACTCACATAAATTTTTTGCAAAATTTTACCTACATATTATTAGCAATAAACTTATTATACTTTTATTTTTATAATTATAAAATTATAAAATAAATATTTATGACGTCACCGGTCGGACCAAAAAATCGATAAACAATCACTTTTTCAGTTCTTTGACCGCTTAAAACCATGGATGAGCATGGTCTACAATTCTCAAATTGTTATCATGGAGTCCTAGCTATTTTTTCCCCTTTTTTGGATTACATATTATTTTATTAGCTACTCTAAATTCAAAATCCTAGTAACTTGGAAGAATCCTACTAGATAATTTCTCAAGTAAGTTTAATGGAATTTAGAGTAAAAAGATGGTTTCCTTGCTCTATCTTCTCTCCTCTTTATTTTACTTCTTTTTTATAGTTTATATACATAAAACTGAAGCTTCTAACTTTATGTTAATTTCATCAGAATTTGCCATATCATTACTGATGGGATAACAAAAATTACATCTATGGTTCGTCCAGATAGGTCGTCCATCATGAACGGTTAGCCAAACGACCAGACCATCTTTTATTCGTCCAGACCTCTCTTCCTTGATTTAAACTTTGACTTATTGGGTAAACCCCATAATCAAGCCGAAGGAGTCGTCCATGGGCGAAGAGCATGGACGACCAAACGACATAACAAAGGGTCGTCCATAGGCATCACGCATGGACGACCACACAACACTTGCAATTTCTGGAGCGATTAACCAACCCGTGTTCATCGCCGCCAATTCCTCCCAAGTATGTAACTTCCAACGACGGTTATGGTTTCAATAGCAGTTGAGGTCCGGATTCCAAGAATCTGGGGAAAATTATTTGGACCAATAACCGCCCCGAAGTACCCTATATAAGGACCGGTCTGAACCATGCAAAGGTAAGAAATACTGAGATTTTTACTTCCAAAAGGTTAAAAACTCCATCTGAGAGAAGATACTAACTTTGCCATCAAAGGGTATTTGGCCGGTCCACCCCGGTCTCCCTTTGATTGTTTTTCTTTTTACAGGCCTCCGCTAACGCCGTAGTCCACCGAAGCCGAAGTGTTCAACCGACTGATTCCTCCATCATCAGTTGGCGCCGTCTGTGGGAAGCGTAAATTGTTTTTACGATTTGGCTTTCTGGGACAAAAGGTTGAATGGTTCGGACTAGGTCGAGGGCTACAAGCCCAGGCCATCAGGGAAGCAGAGACGCTTCAAGCAACCCCCATCGCGATCGCCAATCAGCGCCTGTCATGCAGTCGCCTTCCATCCAACAGATGCAATCCATGGCGGCCGCTATGGCGGAGTTAACTCGCCAGAATCAAGAGTTGACTAGGGAAATGGAGAGGCAGCGCCGTGAAGGACATGCTGAGAGGCAATCCCAGAGCCAAGAAGATAGAGGGGGACATGCTGAACCCGAGACTCAATCAAGAGGCACCACTTCGCGAAGGGTGCCACATTTGGAGAAGGAAATGGATTAGATGAGGAAGGTTATGGACGAGATGAAGGAGAACATGAGAAGGGCAAATCCCGTAGAGGATTTGGTTCATCGAACAGATTCCCCATTCACGGCTTCCATCAATGGGCATCCCTTGCCGCCGAAGTTCAAAATGCCTTCCCTGGATTCATATGATGGAGCGCGCGATCCTTTCATCGCTACTTTCAAGACCACAATGCATCTCCAAGGGGTTCCAGACGAGATTATGTGCAGAGCCTTCCCTACCACCCTTAAGGGACCAGCGCGAGTGTGGTTCAGCAAAATACCCCCGAATTCTGTAAGTTCTTTTGAGGAGTTAAGCAAATTATTTGTCAATAATTTCATTGGGGGACAAAGACACAAACGTTCCTCGTCCAGTTTGCTGACCATTGAGCAAGGAGAGAATGAAAGCCTGCGTTCCTTCATCACGCGCTTCAACAGGGAAGCCCTGACAGTAGACGAGGTGGACGACAAACTACTATTGGCAGCCTTCCACAATGGGGTTAACTCAGACTTATTCATTCACAAGCTGTATGAAAAAGAGCCCCAATCCATGGCTGAACTCGTCCATTCAGCCCAAAACTTTATGAATGCAGAAGACACCATCATAGCTAAGAAGAGGAAGAGAGCTGAGAGAATGGAAGTCAACCCCCCACGTCACCCTGATCAAGGGCTTCGTCCAAAGAAGGGACGAACGGAAGACAAGAAGGATCGAGACAGGGATAACAGGAAGGCAGGCCCATCAGCAAGGAATCAGAATTACACACCCTTGAATGCCCCACTCGATCAAGTGCTCATGCAAATCAAGGATGATCCTTCCTTGAAGTAGCCAGAGAAGATGAAGGGAGATCCTAACAAGCGCAATAAGAATAAATATTGTCGCTTCCATAGGGATCATGGGCATGACACGGACGAGTGTTTTGACTTGAAGCAGCAGATCGAGAACCTCATTAGACAAGGGAAATTGAGGCACTTTGTTGGAAGAGATCATAAAGATGAGAAATTGAAAGCAAAGATGGAAGAGTCATCACGGCCCCCACTGGGAGAAATAAGGGTTATCATTGGAGGGACTTCTGAAGGACAATCCTCTAGATCAAAGAAGACGTATCTTAAAGTGGTACAAAATGTCCAACTCTCTGGACGATCCCCAAGGACGAGGGAGACGGACGAGCCAACCATTTCTTTCACAGATGAAGAAGCTGAAAGAATTCATCATCCACATGATGATGCAATTGTCATTACCCTACTGATAGCAGATTACAGAACTAGGAGGGTGTTGGTGGATAATGGAAGTTCAGCGGATATATTGTATTATCCTGCCTTCCAGCAGATGAAGCTTGGACGAGATCAGCTTCGTCTAGCATGCTTACCACTGATAGGATTTGGAGGAATGAAAGTGCAGCCTGTAGGTACCATTACCTTGCCTGTAGTGGTAGGGTCATACTCGCAGCAGATAACTAAGGAAGTAAATTTCCTTGTGGTGGATTGTTCATCCTCATATAATGCCATCATTGGAAGACCGACCTTGAACAGTTGGAAGGCGGTAACATCTACCTACCATCTATCAGTCAAATTTCCTACGGAGTGCGGAATTGGACAAGCACAAGGAGATCAGTTAGCAGCCAGGGAGTGTTATCTAGCTATGTTGGCTATGGACGAGCAGATGCAGACTATGAGTATAGAAGAAAGAAAAATTGTTGCAGAACCGATTGAAGTATTGGAAGATGTTTTATTACAAGAAAATGATCCTGAGAAATTCACTAGAATTGGAACAAGTATGAAGGAGAAGACGAAAGAAGACCTCGTCCAGTTTCTAAAGAAGAATGCCGATGTTTTTCATGGAGTCATGACGACATGCTTGGCATTGATCCAAGTGTAATCACTCATCGACTGAACGTGTCCCCCTCTTGTAAGCCTATTCGTCAAAAGAAGAGGGTGTTTGCCCCTGAACGAGAGAAGGCTATCAAGGAAGAGGTTCAGAAACTGACCACTGCACAGTTTATACGGGAAGTCTATTACCCGGATTGGTTGGCAAATGTAGTGATGGTGAAGAAGGCAAATGGCAAGTGGAGGATGTGCTTCGACTTCACTGACTTGAACAAGGCTTGCCCTAAGGATAGTTATCCTTTGCCCCGCATTGATCAACTAGTTGATTCTACAGCCGGCCATCAAATGTTGAGCTTCATGGACGCCTTCTCAGGATATAATCAGATAAAGATGGACGAGGCAGACCAGGAAAAGACATCTTTTATTACCAGTCAAGGTTTGTTTTGTTACAAGGTGATGCCCTTCGGTCTGAAGAACGCAGGGGCAACTTATCAAAGGTTGGTGAACCACATGTTTCGTCCACAAATAGGACGGAATGTGGAGGTGTACGTGGACGACATGCTGCTGAAGAGCTTAGACAAGGGAAGCCACTTGGACGATCTTCGGAAAACCTTTGAAACACTTAGGCGATACAAGATGAAGTTGAACCCAAGTAAATGTGCATTCGGAGTATCTTCAGGAAAGTTTCTAGGATTCATGGTTTCAAAGAGAGGAATTGAGGCAAATCCAGACAAGATCCAAGCCATATTGAACATGGAGCCACCGAAGAACATCAAGGAAGTCCAATCCTTAACCGGACGAGTTGCAGCTCTGAACAGGTTTGTCTCAAAAGCCACTGACAAGTGTTTACCCTTTTTCAAAATTCTCAGGAAGGCATTTGAATGGACGGACGAGTGTCAAAGGGCCTTCCAGGACCTAAAGCACTATCTTACCACGGCCCCATTGCTAAGTCCGTCCGTCCTAGGAGAAGAACTATATTTATACTTAGCAGTGTCCCCACATGCCGTGAGTTCAGCCTTGATCAGGGAGGAAGAAAAGGTGCAGAAGCCTGTGTATTACACTAGCCGGGCACTAAGAGGGGCAGAAGGAAGGTACCCATTGATAGAGAAGTTAGCCTTCGCACTAATAACAGCTTCTAGGAAGTTAAGACATTACTTCCAAGGTCATGTCATCAATGTCATGACGGATCATCCGCTCAAGAAGGCAATGAATAAACTTGAAGCTGCAGGACGACTAATTCAATGGGCAGTTAAGCTCGGTGAGTTTGATATTCGGTACCAACCGAGGAATGCAGTAAAAGCTCAAGCCCTGGCAGATTTCATTGCAGAGTTCACTCCAAGTTATGAGGACTTAGATGACAAAGACAATAAAAAATGGGTCGTCCATGTAGATGGATCATCTACATTGTATGCGAGAGGTATAGGAGTGGTTTTGCAATCACCAGAAGGAGATAAATTGAATCACAAGGTTCGCTTGCAGTATCAAACAACTAACAATGAAGCAGAATATGAAGCCCTTCTTAAAGGGTTGGAGTTAGCTAAATCTGTGGAGGCAGACTCAGTACTCGTCCTGGGAGACTCACAGTTGGTCATAGGCCAAGTAAATGGAACATGTGAAGCCAAGGAAGATAGAATGAAGAGATATTTGAAGAAGGTGTTACGCCTTATGAAGAAATTCAGAGAAGCTAATTTTGTTCAAATCCCGAGGGAAGAGAACATGGAAGCGGACACTCTAGCGAAGGAAGCCTCCGCTAATGAAGCAATGGACAAGTTGGATGAAATACGATACATGCTAAGCATAGACCTTCCAGAAATGTTGCAGATAGAAGGTGAGGAGAATTGGATGACCCCGATAGTCTCATACCTGAAGGACGGAAGGCTTCCAGAAGGGAAGGACGAAGCCAGGAAGCTCAGAGTTAAATCAGCCAAATACATCCTTATGGACGAAGTGTTATACAAAAGAGGTTTTTCACAACCATACCTGAGGTGCTTAGCTCCAGACGAAGCGAATTACGTATTGAGGGAAGTTCATGAAGGAGCATGTGGTAATCACTCAGGAGCCAGATCACTCGTCCACAAGGTCATTCGTGCAGGATACTACTGGCCAACCGTCCAAGCTAATGCTAAAGCATATGTTAAGGTATGTGACCAATGTCAACGTTTCAGTAATATCCCTAGACAGCCTTCAGAATACCTCACCCCAATGATGGCCCCTTGGCCTTTTGCACAGTGGGGTTTGGATATTTTGGGCCCCTTTCCAACTGGAACCAGACAGATGAAGTTCTTGGTAGTGGGGATAGATTATTTCACTAAATGGGTGGAAGCTGAACCCTTAGTGAAAATTACACAACAAAATGTCAAAAATTTCGTCTGGAAGAGCATTGTATGCAGGTTTGGAGTACCAAGAGTACTAGTATCTGACAATGGACGACAGTTTGACAACACCCCCTTCAGAGAATTTTGTGAACAGCTTGGAATCAAGAATCATTATTCCTCACCCTCCCACCCACAAGCTAACGGACAAGCAGAAGTAGCAAACCGATCCTTGTTGAAAATCATCAAGACTCGGCTTGAAGGGGCAAAGGGAGTATGGCCGGATGAATTACCAGGTGTTTTGTGGGCTTACAGAACAACAGCGAGGACTCCCACAGGAGAGACTCCTTTCAAACTGGCTTACGGGAGCGAAGCAGTCATACCTGCAGAAGTGCATATGGCCAGCCATAGGGTGATGAAGTATCAAGATGAGGAAAACAACGAACAACTTCGTCTTAACCTCGATCTCATAGACGAGGTAAGAATGGACGCGGAGCAAAGAACAGCAAGGTACAAGAATCTCATGGCAAAGCAGCATGACGCTATGGTGAAACCCAGACGCTTCAGCATTGGGAATCTCGTCCTTAAAAGGGTTTCTTTGGCCACCAAAAACCCGGCCCATGGGAAGCTGGGGCCAAATTGGGAAGGACCTTACAGGGTAATCAACTGCAAGAGGCAAGGATCCTACTATTTGGAAGCCCTGGACGGAAGGAAGTTAGAGCACCCGTGGAACGTTGAACACCTAAGGAGGTACTATCAATGAAGGGTAATCACGGACGAGACCCTTGGACGTTTGAAGTAATGTGTTTAATATTTTCCAGTACTTTCTTATTATTATTGTGTTTTAAGTAAATAAGTATTTTATGCTGCTCATGGACGAAGTTATGTTGTATTATGTATTTTTAATTCCCTAAAAGCACAAGCTCTTAAGCATGTGCCATGATTGTGGACGAATGATTACATAGTATGGATTTCTGAATATATATATGATGTGTTTTAAATATATGTATGATTGTATGGGAATCCTCCATTTTCTATGATTCAAAATGATCCACGGAAGGCGAAAAGCCAAAGACGAGTAAAATACTTGGACGAAGGAAGTATCATCTAAAAGCTTTCCTTTAGATAAGGATAAAGGTATGTCCGTCTAAGCTCAAGACGAGACAAACCTGAAGTGTAATCGTCTATACCATGGACGAACAATGTGCGTGCTAAAACGCCACAAGCCCATAGACGAATCTAACCAACATAACAATCCAGCCCATGGACGAGAATTTGTTGGGAAAATTTTAGACGAATCTAACCAACATAACAATCCAGCCCATGGGCGAGAATTTGTTGGGAAAATTTTATTAAGGACGAATAAATAATCGTCCTAAGTTTGAGCAACAAATTAAATTTGGCAAAAAGACATCATTCATATACATGAAGGAACTCGTCCATATGTTCAAGACGAGATAAAACCTAGTCCCACAACCACAAGAATGGTATGGACGACATGAATGAAGTTTGTTCACAAAACTAAAGGAATATTCACACAATGAACAATGAAAGAAAAGCATTCATACATTTATAAAGTTCAAAGGGTAGACGACCACCGTCCAAAAACCCTTAAAAGAGTAGTGCTTATTCATAACAGCTCGTCCATATACTTGGACGAGGAAATTGTGCTTGGATTAACTTTAAAAGAAATAAGCAAAAGCCCAAAACACTGGGCACCTCCAAATAAAATTAAAATATAAACGTTCTAAAGGAAATGAAATCACTTGGATTCACCACTGGGAGCACTTTTTGGATCGTCTTGTGTCACCTCGTTATTGGCGTCCTCCACCACGTTGACGTCCTCAGAACTCGTCGCTAGCAAAGAACTTTCTGTAGCAAGAGGAAGCTTGAAGGTGTCAAAGTTTAAATCAGGGAAGGCTTCCTTGGCATCAGCACAGAAGTCTTCATAGCCAGCAGCATAGTGACTATCTAGACGATTCTTAAACTCGTCAGACTTCTTGAAGACTAAAATGGCTTCCTCGCGTGCTTTCTCCAAGGACGAAGCAAACCCTGAAACTTCTCCCTCCAAGTAAGCAATACGAGTGTCCTTCTCGACACCATCTACTTTGCGTTCTTCCACCTCTTCCTTTAATTTCGTCTCACATGCTAGCAAACGGTTGACTTCATCAGTCAGCCTAATCACCTCTCCCTTCTTCAACAAATTTTCATTAGTTAACTCTTTAGCCTTCTCTCTTGCCGTCTTGGCCTCCTCAGCAAGTTCCTTGGCCTGGCACGTCGCTGTATAAAACTTTGACATAGCCTGTTCATGGACGAAAGAGAGTTCAAAAAAAGAGAGAAAAGGACAAAAAAAAAAAAAAGTACACAAGGACGAACTAAAGTCATACCTTGAAAAGGTCATGGATGCCAGAATGTTCAAATTCCTTCACTGACATGTTGTAGCATTGCTTAACTTCATTGTCAGTGACGATCCCTTTGAACGTCCTCCATGCATACCCTTCGTCCAATATCAAGTTAGAGGGACGATCTGATTGCTCTGACGGATGAGACTTCCGAGAAGTCTTAGTTGGAGGGGGAGTAGGGTCAGTCTGAACAGGATGAATTATCTGGACGGGCTCCACATCGGCAGGAGGGTCGTCCAGATTCACCGTCGGAGAAGAAAATTTGGGGACCTTGGGAAGAGAAGTCTGAGCGGTCTTTGGTTTTTTGGAGCCTCAACGACTGGGAAGGTTGTCCAGGTCCACAGCACTTGAAATCTTAGACTTTCTCTTACCAGCCTGGACGGCAATCTTCTGGACGACAGGAGGCACAGGAACGCCCTCGTCCCCACTAGTTACTGTTTTGTCTTTATTTTCTCTCATTGTCATTATTCCTATGACGAGGAAAATCAGTTAAAAAGAAAAAAAATGAAAAAGAAAGAATAGAAAGAAGTATTGAGGGACAGACGACACTTACTTCGTCGAGTGGTCTCCTCGTGACCTAAATTTTCAGGGGTAGGTTCTGGGCCAAGTCCTCACGTAGCCAAACTACTGAAAGTTACTAAGTCGTGGAAAGTACTTCTAGGGAAGGCACGTACGTGGTCGATTCGATCCAAATAAGACCTGTCCAAACGTGGACGAGTAACAGCTGCACCAATAAAAGAATGGTGGTTAGACGATTGAAAGTTAGAAAAAGTGCAAGGAATAAAATAAATAACATGGAAGGAAAACATACCCTCAGGACGAAGGCGACCTATGGGGCTGGTAAAAGGAGGGAAGGGGGCATTACTAACATCTGTTGGGTCCCCAACCTAGTTTCCAGAAATGATAAAAAACTCTTGCTTCCAGAGCCTATCAGACGAGCTACGGCCCTTTATTAAACTATAGTAAGAGCCTCTGGACGAGAACTGGTAAAAACCAGCTGATTGTTTTATTTCTGAGGGCTTATAGCAGTAGAGGAACTCGTCTACTGTTATAGGACAATCCCCTTCCAGCGCCTCACGCCATAACACTTGCATGGCAACTATCATCCTCCAACCATTGGGATTAAGTTGGTTAGGACCAACACCTAACCTATGAAGAAGACCTCTACAAAATGAATTTAGGGGAAACCTAAGACCAGCTAAGAGATAAGACGAATATACTCCCAAACCAAAAGAAGGTGAACAACACCACTCTCCTTCCCTGGGCAGACGAGGTTCAAACTCGATAGGAATTTGGTATCTATCTACTAAGGTTTTTAACTTAGGAGCGTCTAAGGTGGACGCTACCTCAGGTGCACAGCTATATATTATGTTTTCCTCTTCCTCCTCCTCGTCCTGAGAAGGGCTGGGTGGCGCTCTGGACGAACTAGCCCCAGTTCCAGAGGCCATCCTACGTTGCATCTCTTGAAATTCTTCTAAGGAAACGCTTGGAATCCCGGACGAATACTGCTCGTCCGAGGAACTGCTACTAAAACTAGTGCTACCCTCACCACTCTCGTAACTTCCAGATGAGACGTCCTGATACTCGTCTATTTCCCTCTGTGTACTACTAGACGAAGACATAACTAAAGTAAAGATCAAAACGAAAACCTAAAGGGAAGAGGAAGTACCTGAGAACTAGGACGAATGCTAGACGAGAACCTTGGACGAGATAGCAGAAGGAAGTTTATGAGAGAGGTGAAGGGCAAGAAAGAGAATGCGCCTATTTATAGGGCCCAGGAGTAGGGTCAGTGAAACGACACCATCCACTAAGAAAATGACACGTGGCAATCGCGTGGGGAAACGTAATCGATTTGATTGCTCAACGAATTAAACAATGACACGTGGCAGTAGAAAGGGGATAAAATCCCTATAATGTCCCTGGACGACACCCTGGACAAGGGGGCAACTGATGGGATAACAAAAATTACATCTATGGTTCGTCCAGATGGGTCGTCCAGATGGGTCGTCCATCATGAACGGTTAGCCAAACGACCAGACCATCTTTTATTCGTCCAGACCTCTCTTCCTTGATAAATTGACTTATTGGGTAAACCCCATAATCAAGCCGAAGGAGTCGTCCATGGGCAAAGAGCATGGACGACCAAACGACATAACAAAGGGTCGTCCATAGGCATCACGCATGGACGACCACACAACACTTGCAATTTCTGGAGCGATTAACCAACCCGTGTTCATCGCCGCCAATTCCTCCCAAGTATGTAACTTCCAACGACGGTTATGGTTTCAATAGCAGTTGAGGTCCGGATTCCAAGAATCTGGGGAAAATTATTTGGACCAATAACCGCCCCGAAGTACCCTATATAAGGACCGGTCTAAACCATGCAAAGGTAAGAAATACTGAGATTTTTACTTCCAAAAGGTTAAAAACTCCATCTGAGAGAAGATACTAACTTTGCCATCGGAGGGTATTTGGCCGGTCCACCCCGGTCTCCCTTTGATTGTTTTTCTTTTTACAGGCCTCCGCTAACGCCGTAGTCCACCGAAGCCGAAGTGTTCAACCGACTGATTCCTCCATCATCAATTATCATTATCAGCATTATTTATAAAAAAAAAAAAGATAAAAAAAAAAAAGGGAAAAATTTCAACATAAAAACAAACTATTTTCCACGATGGTGAAAATCAAACTCGATACTTTTATTTTCCACCATGGTTGAAAATCAAACCCCCGATACCCAAAAATTTCAGGTAAAAAAAAAAAAAAAAACTCCCAAAAATTTTTCTTCTCCATCCCCAAAACCCAACTCTGAATGCCATTCGCCTTCTCCTGTCTCTTCTCTACCCTTTCAGCTTCCTCCGATTTGTTTTTTCAATTCAATACACCGCATCACAAAGAGGTGAAAATCAAACCCGATAAAACCCTAAACCTCTTCAAGAACTGACCACCACCAACTCTCACTGTTACAGTTTGCACACCCAAGCCCCAATATGTGTAGAGACATTTTCTCTGATTCTCTACCCAAAAGTGAGGGTTGCCCCAAAATCTCCCCGTTCAATTTCTCAAGATGATTCCAACAGCTTTGAATCTTCTGGGTCCGTATCAGATCACCTTGAATCCTCAATCTTCCTTATCTTCTTCCTTTTTTGTTGTTGTTGTCATAATCTATTTGCTTATGAACAATTTTTGGTTTTTGTTTCCATGGTTTCTGAACATTCTTGAATTAGGACGAAATCAAAATGACTTTGAGGTTTGATTTTGGGGTTTTTATTAGTTTTGGGATTTGGGGGTTCCTAATTAGGGTTTGCTGCAATTATAGATATCAATTGCTAATATGTTTTCCTCTCTGTTCATTTTTGTTTTTCCCAGGGAAACACCATAGAAGATCAAATTCTACCTAGGCTTTGTCTCTTGGCGTTTTAAGGAATGGTTAGTGATGTATTTAATTTAATTTTAGGATTTCCTTCCTAACCTGTTCTCTTTATTTATTTGTTAGTAGGAGTGAAATTGTGGTTTTTGGGTCCAGTTTAGCACTTTGGTTTACTAATTTGTGTTCTTTTAATTCAAAGCTTCTGAATAAGGTTTTAAATATAAGCCGTTCTCAAATAGCCGTTCTCTCTATGTTTTTTACCTTCTTCTTTTACTCTCTTAGCCGTTCTTTCTACCTCTCTCAATTCCCATAACAGCTGTTCTCTCTATATCTCTAAAACCAACTGTTACCCATCATAGCCATCGACCCATCACAAAATCTCCAATGTCATAACAAGCAGCCCAGTATTGTTAGGTTTTTGCTAATACTGTTGTTGGGTATTGTTAATGCTGCTTTTGTTAGGTTTTTTTTTTTGGATTTAATTTTATAAACTATTATCTGGGTTCATGTGGCTACCACTTAGAAACTTGATTTTAGGGTATAGTTTCTCTTCTAGATATAAATTCGAAATTCATAAGAAATTTTAATTTCTTATTCTTTTTTGGTTTCGATTTGGAATTTATAGTTCTAATTTGAACCAAGATGGAACCACAATAGACTTTAAGACAGTATATTTGAACTTTTAGGGGAAACTGAAATTTGGGTTTGAATTTTTTTTATGATTCATTTTGTGGTGGGTTGGTGCATTGAGATTAGAGTTTGGTATTGGTTTCTTTTGAATAGTGGGTTTGGGTTTGATTTAGAGGTGGATCTGTGATTATGAGGTCATATGTTAGACATTTTTATTGATTTAGTAGACTATTGGTGGTGGGATTGGTATTGAACTTGGACTTGGTCTTAACGTTTTGGTATTTAACTTTTGAAGACAATTTCAGGTTTTGCAAATGGGATAGGTTTATATAGTAGAAAGGAGATGAATTGAATCACAATGGTTTTTGAGATTATGCATTTGAAAGTTTAAGGGATATTGAGAAGAAGGTTTGATTTTTTTAAGATTTATTTCATGGTGGGTTTGTACATTGAGATTAGAGTTTGGGATATTCTCTACAAATTTGAAATTTATCATTGAGAATAAATTGTGGGTTTAGTGAATTTGGGTCTAATTTAAAAGTGGTCTTGGTCTTAGGTTTTGTCCATAAAGAAAAGATTTATACCAGACAACAGAAGTGGCTACCTCTGCTGCATAAGACTGGTTTACAAAACTAAGGTGGCCATTGGAAGTTGTCACAGTTTTTGGTGCTAAAGCTTGCTGATTTTTAAGTAATTGATGTTTTGTTGTACATTCATGTTGCTAAACTCATTCGAATAGAGATTGTAGTAATGCACGTCAATGACTACATGATTGAAGTTTCCAACAAATGAGAGTAGCTCCTTTGGATCAGCATTCCCCAACTGGTTTGAGAGGATCACATAAGCACTTGGTTTGTACTTTCTCACAGCATCATATCCGAATTTATAATAGCTTTTAAGGTTGTCTAGAGCGACTCCTCGTGCATGAGGTTCGTTCATTAACTCAATTGCTGCAAAACTTGGAATGTTGGCATACCTGAACAAAAACAAGGTCTAATTTAGGATTTAGGGAATATTCAAAATTCATCAGTTGCTCTTATTGGAGTGGTCTATATTGTATATGTGGTCTGTCACTCTTAGAGATCATTCTCAAACCATTTTATAAAAAAAAACATTAGCAGTAAATCAAACATATGGTATTTTATAGTAAGAATAAATTTGAGTTTATTGAACCTTTTTGTTAGGAAGTTAATTACTGTTTACTAAAAGCTAATCAAGATCTAACATTTTAGATGGTTTTGTAGGATCATCAAGATCTATTATTGCTTAAATTTTATAAATTTTTTCTGCTATTAGATAATGCAATTGGTCTGAATGATTGATAGGATGCTTTTAAACCCATATATAATGGCTATGATAATGATTTTTAGTTATTTGAGTTCTGAAATTATCTACAAGTTAATTTGTAATATCGACATGTTTAATGTTGGCAATGCTCTTTTATTTCTCAAAAAGGAATTGATATTACTATTTCAAGAATAATACTACGTTCTTACATGAAAGCATCTGTTAGTGGAGAAGGTTTTGAATTGACTACTTAATTCAGCTGAATTTACGCTGTATATTATGTTTGATAATATTCGTCAGGAAAATATGAGGATTATCTATTATTCATCCTCTCAACAAATATGTAATCCTTAAAAATACGTGATTTTTGTTATGATAAGTAGAAAAGCTAGAAGCACTACCCTGATTTGGATACATTGTCATTGGCCTCGATTTTTTATTTTGTTGTTGGAAATGAATTTCTTGTCAAAGTTTGTGTGTACACTGTACAGTACATGAATTTTGTAAGACTAAGACTAAGACCATATGGAATTTTTGGTTTATATCATTTGTAACTTCTAGACTACATTCTATTCAATGTTTTCTTTCTTTCCCCAAATATTATGACTGTATTTTAATTAGCTTTATTATGGTACAATGTTAGACCTTGGTGTATGCTTAGGGGGGCCTTGGACCCTCCAAAATTTTATTTTATTTTTTTCAATATAGATATATTTTATAAATATTTAAAGGTTATATGAAAAAAATAGGAGTTGCCCCCCCCCCCCCCCCCCCCAACAAAAGAGAGCATTGATCAAATAAGCTAGTAATTTTTCCCAAAAAAAGAGAGTTTAAAGTTGATATACAGTTGTAATAGAATGAAATAATTAGGTAGTAAGTTTTGTGAGTAAATAGTGGAAGTGTGGAACCCCTAATTTTTAGCTCAATTTCAAATCCTATTAGTGCTTTTAAATCATTCAATATTGATAATATATGCAATTTGGTTGAAATTTTCTATTCTCAAGATTTTATCAAGAAAAAAAAAGAAAAAAGAAAAAAAAAGAAAGCTCATATGAGAATTCAATTATAACATTATGGTTTTGATTTGTTAAACATGGATGAAATTTTGCAAACAATTTATATATTAAAAAGGAAATTATGTATAATTTTGCTATATAAATAATAATTGATGAAGTTTATTACGTGAAGTATTATTGTTGAGCATGACTTTGATGAAAGATGCTAGATTCGGTTTTTTTTTTTTTTGGTTCTATATATTTGTATGTTGTATACCCAACTATACAATTTTTGTATACTTATTAGAGTTTAAGAAGATTATTAGTTTCTGATAGGTTATTTAGACCCCTAAAACAACCAAATTGCGTAGCCTAGATTAATTAGCCAAGTTGTTACTTAGTCAAATTAAGCAATTCTAGGTTAAAACAATCAAATAATCATATCATGTATATAAAACAAATAAAGCAGCGGAAATAATAAAGAACACAAGATATGATCACCCAGGAAACCACACGGTAAAAACCTGGGGAGGATTTGACCCACCGATCCTCAAGGCAAACAAGAATTCACTATGAAAGAATTGAAGTTCTTACAGAAGGACTACAAGCTCCCCGCTCGACTTCCTAATGCTACCCACCAGTACGAACTTCCTGACACGACCACGCGCAGGCTCCGAATCCACGGACTACTTCTTTCTTGAATTCTTCAATCAGCTACAAGCTCCCCGCTTGCTTTTCTTTTTAAGTTCCAATGGTAGCAACCTTGTTGATCATCAAGATATTGACAACCCTAAGTTTATGTGAAGGAAAGCTCCTCAAAGATCTCACAAGAGACTCACATAAACCGCAAATGTGAGTAACAAAGACTTAGAGAGGTTTGGGTACAAAACCCTAAAAATAAAAGGAGGCACAAGAGGCACTCTAATCTCTCATCAAAAAAGTCTTAAAAACGTTCTAGAGTTTTCCTTATATATAGGAGTGTTTTACTTGAACCCCAAGACGTTTAAATAGAGTTTGGGCTGAGCTGGAACTCTGCAGAAAACGCATCTGACCCGAGATTCGATCGATCGAGCCTAAGCTTCGATCGATCGAGCCAGGCCGAAATGCTTCAGTACATCTACAGCCACTCGATTCCAACTTTACAATATTTAATCAACTTTGAGCAAGCCTAAACAAGACTAAATAAAATGTTTTGATCATGGTTTGCCAACATTACAAATTAGAGTTCTAAATACATAAAATCCTAAGACCTTAGAACCTAACAGTTTCTCTTATAAAGAAGATCTTGTGTCTAGGTGTGTATATGTAGATATTAAAGTTGATAATTTTGTGTATATGTATATAACTTACTTTAGAATAAGAAAATTAAAACTTATATTTTCATACACACATATTATGTGGATTTTTTTAGGGGAGTGTATTTGTGATTTGAGTTTATCTTGACAGAATAGTTTGGCCCTCAAACTCAAAATTCCTGGTTCCACTGGGTTTATGCTATTTGAAATACAAGGATTACTGGAATACTTTGCAGTAGATTTTTCCGTGATTTTGTGTTGACTGACCATAATGATGAAGTCCTCAAGGCAAGATAACAAAATTAAATTTCAATGCTTTGACATTTGGTAGGTAATCTCCAATCTTGACTATTTATATTACCCATCCTCAGATATTGAAGAAAGATATACAGTTGCATGCATCTTCTGAAAATCCAAATGATTGTGTTGGTGAGAGAAATAAACTTAAAATGAAAGATATATAATTGGCTTACCTAATATCTTTTTCTTCTTTTTCTTCCCCCTCTCACCTCCTATATGTAGGATTAGTAGCTGAGAAGCTAGAATGGGGAAATTCTTATCAGATTAACCAAATTCTACAAAAATATTCAGAAGGGTTTGATTTAGTTCTTGGAGCTGACATTTATATCCATAAATGTTTTTTTCTTCCTCCTCATTTTTAAGAAATACAAACAAGCTCACTTTTATGCAACTACTAATAGTGGGGAAAAATGCATAACTGCGCAAAAGGTAGAAAATTGTCGGGCCTGCAACTGCAATTGACATAAAAGTGAAGTAAATTTATGACAGATTGTTTAGTAAGTAGTCTTGCTGAGCGAACTATGTATGTGTGTAGACATGCATATATTTACTTACTAATTTGATTGTGTTTTGGTATTATTCTCAGAGGGGTTTATGCACTTATGCCCATCGTATAAGGTTAAAACTATAGTACCTAAACATGTTTCACAAGGATGCAAAATCATTGACATTACATATGATTTACAATTGATCTCTTCTATAAAGACTTAAAAATAACTAGGGACAGTTTTATAATCTTTAATAACAAAGTCGAAAACCTTAGTCTTTATCATAGCATGAGCAAACCTACCTTTCAGATTAGTGAAGAAACATTAGACACATATCTTTTCAAATATATATATATATATGGCTAAAATGCAAAACTGACCCTTTAACTTTCTTTAAAATTCATTTCAGTCTTCTAACTTTACTTTCGTTCATTTTAGTCCTCTAAGTTTCAGTTTTATTCAATTAAAGTCTTTCCGTTAACTTTTGTTAAAATTTTTTGAAAAAAAAATTTTGGAAAATATTTTTTAATCATTAATTGAATTTTTTTAATTTAAAAAATTTGAAGAAAAATTTATAAAATTGAAAAATTAACCACAACATATAACAAAAGTTGATGGAAAAGCCTTAATTGAATAAACTTGAAAGTTAGAGAACTAAAATAAACAAAAGCAAAGTTAGAGGACTGAAATGAAATCTGAAGAAATTTAGAGAGCCAGTTTTACATTTTATCCTATATATATATTGGTTATCTTTTACGTTCAAGCTTTAAAGAAATGTCTAAACTAAGGTTCCTATTTGCATATGAACAATTTTGGCAGTTTCATTGGTTGTTGATATAACAATCTTTTGTTTGGAAAGACATGCATTATGTTTGATAAATCCTAAAGTTCAATTAATTCAAGAAAATTGAAAATATCAATATGACTAGGCCCTTCAGCTACCCAATAAATTTTAGGATGTCTATTTGATAGCATGGCATGATAGGATAATATGGTCATTTTAACAATGCCTTCGTATTGTAGCTAATTTCTCTTAAGATGCTAATTAAATAATATTAAGAATTGAATGGATGAAGTTCTTTTTCTGATTCTTTACTGTTAGCAACATCACCAGGTTGCATTTCTGTTCTAGGTTTTCTTGACGAAGTACTATAGGAACCAGAGGTTGGATGACTCAGTGTTTGTGCTTGATTTTTGATGTAGGATACAATTTACTATTTAATTATTGTAATTTATTAATTTTGGTATTTAATTTGTAATTTTCGTTATTTTAGGTTTAGGATTATTATTTCCTTGTTTTTAGGTGCATTTAATGTTTTTTAGGTCAAATTTGGTTCCTGTTATGGTTTGGTATTAATTAGGAGCTATTTTAGAATATTTTCTTGTTTGTCAAGTTTTACAAAGCCCTTAAATAAGCCCCTAAGTTTGTACACGTATTTTTTAACAATTATTCAATCAATAAATTTCAGACTTTTGTCTTTCTATTTTTTGGTGGATTCCAGAACATTTCTCCTTGTGAATTCAAGGACCCTTGTGGATTCAAGGAACCTTAGTGTATTCGGGGCTATTTTCAGAATCAAACGTGTTTTTTTTTTTTTATCATTTGTCTAGAAGTAGACGTGTTCTGCTTCTTGACGCTTTTGCATCCCGCATTAGTTGGTTTCAAAGCGTTGACTTATTCTGGTCTGGTGGTTGACATATGAGATGGTAGCAATTCCGGTGACAGAAAACTTAGCAAGTATTATGTAAAGTATAACTAGCACTCACAAATATCTTTCTAAGATGCCATCGTTGGAGCATGGAAACAATAGGGATAATTGTCGCGGAGACATAACTCCCAGGCAACCTATTGGTAAGCAAATTTCATATAGGCCTTATAAAAGAATTGCTAGTTTTAATGGCTATTTTTATTAAAAAGATTTTCTTGATTGGTTACTTGATCTAGAAGATTTATTTGACTATGATAATATTTGCGAGGAGAAAAAAGTTAAACTTGCTTTGTATAAACTTAGTGAGTATGCCTTATGTTGGTGGGAATGAATACAGGCTAATAGAATTAGGCAAGATAAAGACAAAATTCGTTCATGGCCAAGGATGAAAAAGATGCTTGCTATCAACTTTTATCCTTTGGATTGTGATGAACTTTTGTCATATACAAAACAAGATTATTATTGGCTACGAAGTTCATGCTTGAATTATTTTAAAGAGCCATATATTCCACCATTAAGAGAAGAATTACATGTTGAAGAAAATACTTTTCTTGAAGAATATGTAGAAGTCAAAGAAGGAAATGTATAGATTTTTGAGAAAATTAATGAAGGTCTTGTTATACAAGAAGAACTTGAAATCAAAATTGTGGAGGAGATTAATGAAGACCCTATTATAGAAAAAGATCTTGAGGTTGAGATAGTAGAGATCATTAAAGAAGAAATTATAGAGGAAGTTTTCAACGATCTCGATGAAGTCAAGTTAAATGATTGCAACGTTCAAGCTCCTATTATTTTGGTGGGAGACACCGAAACAAAGTTTATTGATTTTATTCAGGTTGATAGATTTGATTCAATTGTCAGTTCTTATTTGGTAAATCTCAACAATTACATGAAGACTAAGGAAAAAGAAATTTAAGTTGATTTGTTTATTCCATTGATGAGTTGCAAGTATGGAAATAAGATCAAGGGGCTCAAGCATTCAAAGTATTTGTTTATTTGGAGCAAAAGATTTCAAAATTCAAAGATGAACTCGAGGACGAGTTTGTTTTAAGTGGAGGGGGCCTAATTAAAAAATGATGGAGATTTATGTAATAGCCACCAATTGAGGCTATTTATATAATTTACTTTCTATTTAGTAATTGAGTGTTTCATATTGAGAATAGGGATATCTGAGATTTGAATACTAATGTGAAAAATTCATTTAGAAACAAATTACAATATTAAGTTTTCATGTTAAAGTATGATGAAATGATGATTGAAGTAAATAAACAAAGATTAAATAATAATTCATATTCAATAGCTTTCCGAGTTAGCAACTAGTTCTTATGAAATCTATATATATATATATATATATATATATATATTTAAAGATAAACATAAGTCATGCTTTCATAAAAGAATGAATCCATAATCTCACACTCCATCCGTTGTTTATGGTAGAAGAGATGTCATTTTGTCTAAAGACCATTCGATGTAGAACAAAGAGATCCAATGCTAAAGTTGGAGCACAGAATTCTTAAAGGGAGTTACAGGAAAAACAAACAGAACATGGAAAAAAGAAGAAGATAAAGATAAAGACAAACCTAGGAATTAGCACTTGTAAATTTGTCTTGACACCTACTTTATGTCTTCACTACATCATTTTGTTGCTAGTTTGGGGCCAAAATAGCACAATAGCATTGTTTACCGAAATATATATCAATCTATTACTGTTTCAGAAATATGTGGGGATCTACCACTTTTTGGATACTCTAGTTTGGGGAACTTGAGTTTTCTATGGTACTCGAGTTCCAGCAAAACTTTTCCATCAAAGTTGAAGGCTATTTTTTCAAAGAACTCGAGTTTATGGAACTCGAGTACCATGGAAAATTCGAGTACCTAAAAAGTGGTAAATCCCTGCATATTTCAAAAATAGTGGTAGATTGATATATATTTCAGTAGACAATGGTATTTGGTCATTTTGGCCGCTAGTTTGGTGTTTTGTATGCTCTTATGTTTTATTTTGTTAGGTGCAATCTAATGAATTTTAGGTATGCATAATGGCTATTATGCGGGTATAGTTATGCTCTGCGTGGTCTTCAGTAGTTTAAAGCTAAGAATAGTCGTTAACTTTCAAATTTCTCTTTAGTTTATAAACCATATATCCTAGTCTGATCAAAGATAGGTAAGAAATGAACTTTTCAAAAAACATTGCAAAGAATTTCCACCTTTTTTTTTTAATTCCTCTGAGTGTGATTGGTTTTTTTCCAAAATTTGATTGCTAAAATAAACTAAATGTGATTTGTCTAGGTCTTTATATCATTATCTTCCTTTACTTCATAATTCCTTGCCAAACAAATCTGATTTGCTGGCTACACCAAATTAACCTAGAACCCTTTTGTTTCTTTTATTTTTATTTTTATTCTTTTTTGGATTAAGAAAAACCAAGAGAAATCAGTCCGAAGGATTTGTCACCCTATGCCAAAGCAACTGAGAGCTCTTCCACAGGTGGAATTTGAAATTTGATGGGTCAACCATCAAATTTGCCAACTCCAATCCCATCATAAATCCCATTCCCCAAACATCCCATAATACTTGGTGCCATTATTCTATTCAAAGGTAGTCTCCTCACCCCACACGTTGAGCCCACCAACTGGTCCAAAAGCCACCAGTCGATGTTGGCGATGGGCTATTTATCGGCTTTGTTTGCTCTACCCACCACCTTGATAGGTTCAATTTGGTTGCCTAAGAAACTGACCACTTACAAGGATAAAATTCAAAATTTGAAATTTCAGGATGTAAAATCCAAATACTCTCAAACTTTAGAGATGTAGTTTGCAATTTAGCTAAGACTTAAAATCAGAAACTTTGTAACTTAACTGGCCATAACATCCAAAATTTAAATCTCCCCTATCCTGTTGTACCTATCAAATTATAAAAAAGAGAGGTTATAGTTTTAAATAAAAGTTAGTAAAAAAAATGTTAAAAGATAAATTTTCACTACTTTTTAACAATTTTTTTTCTTTTTAAATGATTAGACCTACCATTAACACTACTGTTGTGAACCAACCAAAAAAATCAAGAAACCATCCAACAAACAGGAAGATGGTACCTCTCCAAGCCTTTAAGCTTGAGGTTTAAGGAGGAGACTCAGAGTTCAAGTG
Organism: Quercus aquifolioides; assembly: GCA_019022515.1. Lineage (NCBI taxonomy): Eukaryota > Viridiplantae > Streptophyta > Magnoliopsida > Fagales > Fagaceae > Quercus > Quercus aquifolioides. The sequence goes on along the minus strand of CM032325.1, from coordinate 1,633,193 downwards.
ACCAAAATACAATAATCTCCTATACACAAAAGAATCATAGCAATTTATGTACAAAAATGTGTTTCCTCTCTTTGGAGAACTCCTATGCAAGAAAATGAGAATGAAAAAGTTGTCTAAAATGAATGACCAAAGTCCGATTTATAAACATATATGCACTAGTTCAAAACAGGTGTAGAGCCAATAGACACTCAATTTTGAAAAAGAAAATGCACAGTAAACATAAATAAATAAATAAAAATGATGGACCCCTACCCATCCAACTTGATGCATGTGGACAGCCTTTGTGGGATTTTTTTTTTTTTTGGGGCGGGGGGGTAGTGTTTACAAAAACCCACTTTGGTTAAAAGAGTCACGATTCTTTAAGTTGGAGATTGTATGCTCTTTATTGTTTTCTTTGTTGAACTTGTTTTGCCTAGCAACTGAGCTTGTAATCAAGATGGCCCTTGTAGATTGCTGGAGTAGTTGGTTAATGTAATTATTCAATCTGGTTTCTTGGGGAAATAGAAATGAATGCACTGAATTTGACATGGAGGTAGGCGCCTTCCAAGAAAAAGAAAAAAAGGGAAAATTGAGGAAAAAAATTGAGAAAGAAAAGTGTGAAATGTTATGACTTATTCATTTAATGATGAAATACTATGGATTACAACTTGCAAGTCTTATTGGCTAAAATAACACCTGAAGGAGGTCAAGTATTGTGTGGATTTAGGTTACATACATATATGTTTGGAAACTATGGAGAGTGAAGGTGTTGGTATGGCCTGTTGCCCTCAACTTCTTTAAAAGGCATGTAGTGTCAGGGTTCTGGTGACAGTACTGCTGCTCCTCTTATAACAAGAGGACCTAGATTCAATAGCATTGCATTTATTAAAGAGAAATCACTTAGCCAAAGACATAACATAATGCATCAATTGAGGAAAGACGGAAGGTTGAATTGCCCAAGGATTGGCCAGTGATTTGTCTTAGGTTCTTTAGCATTTAACTATTTATTTATTTGCTTGGGGTAAAATAATTAAATAAACAAAAAACTCAGACAAGATTTATTTATTTACTATAACTTAAGTTTACTGAAGATATGGAGCAAAAACTGTCTTAACTTCCTTGTAAACAGGCTTATTAAAATCCATTGCCTGCACAGAATGGAAAAAAGACCATGTAAGTAAACCAACAAGACCAAAATACCAATTCTAGCCGTTTTTGAACCAGTAAAGAAAAGTAAAAAGATACTGTCTACCCACAAGCTCAACTATTTGTTCTGGAGATATCCATGACCACTTGCCAAACTCAGCTTTCTTGGTCCCATCACCCAACAAATTGATTTCTTCATCCGTCCCAGTGAATTTGAGAAGAAACCTAAAAGGGTTTGCAAGTTTGACAAAGTTATAAAATCTGAATTGGGAAAACTGAGTGATTCAATTAATTGTTGTTTTTGTACAAAGATATATATACCTGTACTGAAAGCTAACAAACAAAACTAACAAAAACTAATTAACAAACTTTCCCTCCAGAAAATGAATTGACAGCTGTAATCCACTATCTATAAACTAACTCCTAAACTACGAGTAGTTTTACAACAAAATACTAAACGGCCTGTAGCTCTGTAACTTGTTTCTTCTTCTTATCCTCTGTTTCTGCAGAAGTAGCAGTAGCTTTTGCAGTGACTTTCCTCTTAGCTTTCTTCTGTTTAGATGAGACTTCCTTAGATTCATCTCTATTGCTTTCACAGAAGTTAAATACAAATTTACATTCACAGGCATGTACATCTATGGAGATAAATTTAATTCTAAAATTACTTGCGTATCCGAATTACTATATTCTACATGGCCCCAACCAAAAAAATCTGTAATTTTGTACCCTAGATTAGGTTATGTTAGGTTGAATACATCCAATGGTTACAAGTTGATATTTCAGTTGTCCTGGGTTTGATAAACTAATCCTGAGCTTGGTTAATTCCCTAAATTGAATCTGACCTAATCTAGACTCAATTGCAGCCTTTCACCATATATACCACATCTAACAATGTATGGCTGTATCATATGCTCACCACTTCTGTGTTTGACCCTTCCAGTCTGATCCCCACTAATGTTTAAGCTTTTCCTTGACTTCAGTTGGGAAGCCCAACTCAGGCTTTAACTTATTGCTAACAATGGAATTGATTAAAATAACAAGCATGAGTTGATAGACAACTGTGGAGCATTAGTCCTAAAATTACTAATAGACATTTTTTTCTTTACTTAGGCTACATTGTTGTTTTTAGCCCATGTACAAAAAACGAAAAAGGAAAAAAGAAAAGGAGGACATGGCACTTCTGCCCTTCCCAAAAATATGAACCCCAATAAACCTAGATGCCATGGCACTTCTGCCCCCCATAAAAAACACACATAGAGCATAGTGGATATTAAACATTGGCATACCTTCAAAAACCAAGTATTATAGTCTCTCTCTCTCTCTCTCTCTCTCTCTCTCTCCCCCTGCGAATTAAGAAAAGCGGAAACTACAGAATGGTAGATCATCAAATCAATTCTGATTTCAAGTCTGGAAGTTCTTGACACTTCTTGGGTAAATACAAACTATTGTAATAAATCTTGGTTCTAAAATAAGGTAGAACCACTAGGTATTAAAGTATAAGGATATATCTGCAATATTTTAGCTTCTGACTTTAGTTTTGTGTAACTCGTGTCAAGGTAGGGTAAGATTTATCAGTTCTGTGGTCAGCAGCAACTATGCTGACTTTGACAAAACATGGACGCCAAGTTTGGTTGGCCATCATCTGTATAAGTTATGGATTTACATAATGTTGAAGAAATGAATGAAGAAAACATGGGAAAACCAGCTACTTGATTGATGTGTGATGGCCAAGAACCCTTAGTTCATGTTCAACTCATCTCTCCTATAGTCCTACATTTACTTTCCTTTTTTCTTTCTATGTGCTTTTAGGTGTATTCAGACCCCAAATACAAACAAAAACGTGAAATTTTAGCCATTTTTTCAAAATTCTTGACCTAAGTCACCAAACTAGCATTATACACAGCTTGGTAAGATTGACGTGGGACAGAGGTGGTGATACTAAATCTAATGTACAAGTTTCTGGAAAGCATTTGTTGTAGTGTTTAGGAAGACCTAGGATTAGGGTTTTAAAGTGGAAAAGGATGGAACAATGGTGTTAAAAGCGCACTTAAGTGCAAAGCGCACAAGCCTTGGGGTTTTTTCCCTCTAAAGCAAGGCGCCCTCTTAAAAGCTTGCTTTAAGCGTGCTTTTTAGAGCTTTTTTACGAAGCGCAAAGCGAGCTTTTTTGAGCTTTTTGTAAATATTTTTTTAAAAAATCTTGATTTGATTTTTAGCCATTAGATTTAAATATGTTTGATATAAGCCATCAATTTAATATATAAAAACTATTAGTGTGGTGTGTTACCATACACCTAAACCTACCTCTTTAGATATTTTAGACCTTTTGGAGCATAACCACACAAACAAACACTCAAGTTAAGCAACAGGTTCAAATTCTAGTTCACAACATGCTCCTCATGATGGAGATGAAGATGATGAGGGCTACATATCTTGTGATGACAATGATGATGGTCCCTTGCTTAATGGGAATGATGATTATGTAGATTAGGATTGGATTGCATATTTGCATTGATTTTGTTAGGCAAAATATTTTGTTAGGCAAATATAACATTACTTAACATTCTAGTATATTTTAGCCTTTGCCGTTTTTGTTCTATACTTCTATTTTCAGTATTTTGATTCAACCATGTTTTGTAATCATGGCCATCAAATATCATGGTTGCATATATTTAGTAAAGCACAAGAGAATTATATAAATTATAGAAAATATTTTATTGTAATTCATATAATTAATTGATCTCTTGATTGTTGTATTGACCATTAATCAATTTTTTTTAATTTATTAAATTATTTTTTAAATGTGCACTTCACATCGATCAGGTGCACGCTTGCGCTTTGCGCTTTACGCCTAGGCTCCAGGAGGCCTTTGCGCTTAAGTGCGCTCAGCGCTTTTAACAACACTGGGCTGGAAACAAAGATTGGATTAAGGTTTACTTACAAAGTAACATGATGGGTATGCTCTGAAACTCAAACATGTGATCTACTGAGATCAGATCTGATGTGGGGCTGGAAACAGTAAATCAGAACTCTACAAGATCTGGTTTTCTGGGCTTGAAGGCTAATAAAAGGTGGGCGGTGCTAGGCTTTTAACTATAATCTATAAATTTCAGGGTTCTAAGAGTAAGGAATCAAGGTCTGGTTGCAACATTTCAACTTTCAAGTTGCAGAAAATCAAAGAGAAAAGCTTCTAGGAATCAAAACTAGTTTTCCTAAGCATCAAGCCCAGGGTGTCCTTGGCATCACACCTCGGAGAAGAGGGGTTGCATCACATAAACTTCAAAGCATACTTACTACAATATTCCAACACAACTTGTTCTGTGCATTGAATAAATACTATAACGTCAATATATGTAGCCAGCTAAACCTAACCCTGTTAGGCTCCTGGCTTGACTATTAACTAATTCCAAACTATTATTAGAACCCACAGATAAAGCCTAACAACATATGAAAACCCATCATAAGACCCAACCAACGAAAAGTTTTGCCTTACCCTAAAACCTGAAAATTACAAAACGCCCAAGACTTTTTTTATATTAAAAAATAACATTAAATTATACTAAACCAATAACTTTCTAATCTAAAGAAACACCCAAAATACAACTCAATAATATCTAATGTAGCCAAGAGGAGTGTGCTCCTTAAGGCCCTTAGACCATATTTTTGAAGAATTTTGATCTTTATATTGCTCTTTCAAGGATATTGGATCAATCTCTCACACTCCACAGACACAGAAATACACAACTAAGCCATAAGCCCAACTAATTTGAAAAGGCTACATGAGTCCTCTTTTGCCATTCAACTCTATCTAGGGTGCACAAACACCTACGGGATAGATGATTGAGTATAACTTGCCAAGATATAGTGTCAAAGTAGTAAAGAATCTAAATAGAGTTATATCAATTTCCTTTTAAATTTTTAATAAAAACGCAATCAAGTTTTCTGCATTTCAGCCAAAGGCAACCATGTCCTTTCACATGCTTTGTTGAGTATACAAGAGGAGAAGATTTGTCGGTTTTCCCTTTTTGTGGTGTGTGTTGGGGGAAGCAATTAAGTTTTTTGCGTTTCAGCCAAAGGCAACCATGTCCTTTCGCATACTTTGTTGAGTATACAAGAAAAGAATATTTTTCGGTTTTCCCCTTTTATGGTGTGTGTTGAGGGGGGCGGGGGGTGGGGGAGGAGGAGGAGTAAGGTATTGAAGGTTCTGAATCGAAGGAGATCAGTCATGTGAAAGCAGTCATAATACCATACGGAGGAGTTTTTATTAAAAAAAAAAAAAAAAAACTAAAAGAGGTTAACAAATCAGATACTTTGCTAGAAAATGAAGATTGGTTTAGGAATAGTTATGTCTTCCTATTTTAATTATCCTCCATCAAAGCTGATCAGTTTCTTGAAACGGTAAATCCTAAGCGTAAAAGACATTCAATTCAGATCTCCAAAGGAAAGCTTCAACAGCTTTATTAAGAAATTTCTACTACAGTCTCACACTTTCCTCAAGCAAAACGCAGTCTATAAGAATCCCAAAAAGTGGTAATTTAAGGAAGAGAAGTCCAGAATTCTTACCTCTGCAATAACTACCGCTAATGGCTGCACTTCTAGGATCTTCACCCTCATCGACACCACCCTATTAAATTAAAATTTACAAAATACCAATAACAATCTCATATAAAAGAATTATATCATGAACAGAAGGAAATACAAGTTTAGTAAAAACTACTATAACTTTTACTATAAATTCTAGTTCAACAACCACAATCACAAATCATTAAAATCTTAATAGTTAAAATTAATATGCTTTTCTCCCATCACATATTCAATCGAAGATGGACTGAGAAGTTTCAGTTTTGGTTTCAGATCTCCAAAATTAGTATAAATAACTACAGACAGGCTCACTTCATTCTTGAAAACGCTTATGTATTCCCAGTTGTTAATAGACCCAGTGGCAAATGCCTTGAAGTGGTTGCTTAAATCAAGCAATGAAAATTGGAGATATAGCCTCAAGAGATTATCAAAGTGCATGTAACAGCCCCAAATTTCCAATAATTGTGCAGTTCTAAAATTCTAATACCAACCTAGCATGGAGTTCAAGAAACCAAAAGAACAGCTAGCACCCACTACAAAATCACTGGACAAGTTTATAATGAATTCTGAAAAAAAAAAATTATATATATATATGCACAAACAGTTTTGGAAATTTGCAGTTACAAAATGTAAAAGAACAAACTAAATTGCATATGAAGTGCATTAGAAATTTCAAAAGTAGAATCCTAATAATCACGTCTAAAAGTTCATTCTCAAGCATAAAATTCTATATTACTATTATCATTTGAACGGTTTTGAATGGAGACCTAAGAGCAGAGAAGAGAAGCACTGAGGTGAGGGTCCATGCATGTAAATGAAATTTTGAATTTTTTGTCACTTATCAAAAAAATTACAAAAGCAGGTATGTCCCTTACATAAATGCAAATCCACAAAATTGAATTAATCAGTAATTACAAATTAAAAAAATGAACTCATCAACTTTCTCTATGATCCCAATCTGTATACAGTTAATACCATATGGATGCTATTAACGTTTTGGACAGACGATGGTGATAATTATATGCTAGCTTGTTCCCGACATGAAGATGTCATTAAAATCTTATTAAATTGCATTTTGGTACAGGTACTAGAATATACTTCATATTTGGCACTTCTTTTATAAAAAGAAATAAACAGTGGTTTTCTGGATCTGAAAGTAGTAGCATATCTTAACATTTTCTATTAAATATGGTAAACTCTTTCTAACTTCTACATTCCCCTTTTATGACTTTGAATCTTTTATCATTGGAACACCCTTCATTTCAATTCCCCAGATTTCCTATTTCAATAATTCAGAGTCCAAATGCCAGCCCCACATGCAGTATTTGCATTCAAATTAAAAAATGCCACATTTACATGCTCAGATCAGACTTTTTTTCCTTAACAAGTTACATGCTGAGATAAAAATAAAATAAAGTAAAATAAAATAAAATAAAATTAGCTCTCTGCATACAAACACCATCATAGTCTCCACAATAAATTTTGCTTTATAGTTCAAAATATTGTGATTGGGATGTAAAATTGGGATTCCTTTTGTTAACACGATATCAACACACACATTGTATTTAGCATTCCTTCTTTGTTGTGCGTCATTATCATTGTATCACTCAACTCAAGTCACCAACTCCTCACACAAGAAAGATTTGAAATAGTGGTTCCATTTGTTTCAATCGAAAACATATCAAACTAAAACAATTCCAATGAGAATAAAATTGTAAGGTTGAAATTTATCAATCATCTTGTTGGCTTTATTCCTTGTCAATTTGCTTGTAATTTAGCACTTAGTAACCCTGTATTTAGGTGAGATTCATGTAAGGATAGTGTGTGAAGAGCGTGTGAAGAATTGCTCAACTTTGTGCCAAGAAGTAGGGACTCGCGACTGACTCGCGGCTTGCAAGCTGCCAACTGTTGTGCATGTGAGAAGCATGCGGGGAGGTGAAGGGTCACGGCAGCTGTCGCACTACAGGACAAAAGTTCCAAGCTGGCTAGGCTGTTATCTTGCGACTTGAACTCGTGACTTGGACCAGTCGCGAGGCCAAGCCGCCAACCAGCCCTGTTTGGAAAAATCTGACTCTTCGTATTCCAAACACACACCACTATATATAGACCCTTATACCCACGAAATGTAGAGAGCTTCCAGAGAGAATTTTATGAGAGAAACCTTAGAATAAAACAAGATTGCCTCATCCCCAATCTTCATTAAGAGACTCTACAAATTCCTCTACTCTCTTCCTCTCCATTGTTACATCCTTGAGAGGTCATTGACCAAATCATTTTCTCATCACACCCATTTCTGTGAGAAGGTTCATTTGGTGCTAAGGGAAGCAGTTTGGAAGGAACCAATATTCATTGGTTGATGCTATAGTTTAGTAGCGGAATTCGGTAAGCTAGAAAAGAAAAAGATTCGGCGCAACCTCGTTGGAGTAGGAAGCTTGGAGGGCTTAGGTACCTGGGTAGATTAGGCTTGGAGAGTCTATTGTTGTTCGTGTATCCCAACTACATTTTTTAGTGGATTATTGACCGCTTGGAGGGCGGCGGAGAGGTTTTACGCAGAGGGCTTCGGTTTCCTCTTTGATAACACATCGCGTGTTGTCTTTGTGTTTGCATCTCTCTTCCCTTTATCTTTACCATTTAATTACTGCTGTGATTGTGATTATTTATGATTTAGATTGTCTATCAATTCTGTTATAAGCTTGTTATCATTTTCCGCACATACATTGTTTGATATAAAGCTTGAATTGGTAATTTTGTAATTGGAGGTTTAAATGTTTACAGTGTTTTCAACGCTATTTGAACTTTCAAAAATAAAACATACTGATTAAAAAAACGTCATTCATCAACAAAGTCTTCAATTACTTTCTTTTCTAAAAACCCATTTGTCCATTAAAAAAAAAAAAAATTAAGAAGAAAACTTGGAAAGAACATAGGTCCATAAAATACAAGTGGGTACCTGTCTACTATTTCTTATTTTATTTTTAATATCATAAATAATCACACCAAGCAAACACAACAATTTAGTTTCCAAAGCAATCAAATTACAGTACATCAATATAAAACCAAAAAAGAAAAAAATTACCTGCGGCAATTGCCAAGCACTGGGTATATCCAACCTTGAAGCAGAAAAAATCTGCCACAACCAAAAAAAAAAAAAAAAAAAAAAAAATTTGAAAGTCAATTCAACACATACATATAAAAATCCATGTACAGAACAGAGAGATGGGATATATAGTAGATCTTTTTGGAAGGATTGATGAGACAAATACAACGTTTCTCCTATAACCTTGGGGACTTGAATTTTTTGATAATGAAGCAAAACCAGTAACCTATTCCCCATTAGAATTCCTTAATTAGAAGACCCCCATCACCTGCCAGCCTTGGATTGCCAGTAACAGAACCATCTGTGTTTAACTTGGTCCAACCAAGTCCAGGTTTCTCTCATTTAACTTGTATACTGACCCTATCAGGTTTGGAAGCTTTGTTCACTGCTATAGCATAGAATTCTGCTCCCTTCTCTTCTTCTTTTTTTATTTTTTTATTTATGAAATTTGGCTCCCTTCTTAATACATTGATATACTTTATCTTGATATAATATCTATGTTAACACATATAACAACTGAATTTAGTGACTAAATTCTATATAGATGTGGTGCAAAATTCAAGTTTTACACTATCCAATCTCAACATGTCATATCATTATCACATATTAAAAAATAAGCACAATTACACCTAATCAATTTTAAAACTCATTTGAAAATTCAGGCCAAAATTGCCAAATAGCACATTTTTGCAAATTATGTTGCAATCTACCATTGTTTCAAAAATATTTAGCAATTTACCACTTTTTTAGTACTCGAGTTTAACGAAATTGAGTTTTTAACAGTACTCGAGTTCTGAGCACTTGAGTTTCTCTGGAGTTTGCCAACGTGATAGTGGCTGAGCTAGAATTTTGCACATTAAAAATGCCACCTTAAACTTGATGTCCCTAAGCTCGAGTTTTGTGTTGACCAAACTTGAGTTTAGAAGACTCGGGTACCATGTTATTTTACATACACAATACCCGAGCTCAGTAAACTTGAGTCCGGCTTAGGTACCATATTCTTTTACTACACCATACTCGACTTCTATGAACTTGACTATGGATCGGGTATCTTGTTATTTTATACACTATACTCAAGTTCTGTGAACTCGGGTACCTTCTTAATGTAAACTTTTGCAGCTCAATCTCTTCCTCGATCTCACTTGAAACACAAGTGACTTAGTTTGTCTCTCAGTAACAAATTTAGTGGAAAACAATCTCTAAAAATAAACTATACTTTTTATGCTGACCAAAAAAATACTTTACCTTTGATTCATTTTTTCTGATACTACCAAATACTGAAAAACATAAAAAACTATCTTTACATAATGTTTTCTATTAAAACAAACAAAGCGTTATTATCAGGGCAAGACTCCAATTGTTTTTTTTTTTATATAGACTAAATTCAAATTTTAGATTTTTTACTTGACGACATTAAACTTTACTAGTTGAGCTAACTCTAATGGTATAACCACGCCATCCCACATTTTAAAGTTTAAAGCTCTAGAAGAAAAAAAAAAAAAAAAATTAATCATTCTAAAAATATAAATTTCAACACACAAGAGTTTTACGGTATTAATCTCATACTACAAAATCGATCAAAAACATTTTATATGCGTTAGCAGACATCCATATGTGGTCACACAATATAACAAAATCAAACCTCCTTCACATCCCAGAGGAAATGAAGGGGGTAGGTGGATGGGAAGGAACACACTTTTTAATATCCAATTTCCTCAAAGGGTACAACTTAAAATCCAAGACGTGTGTTCTGGAGCTATTCTTACATTCCATTATTACATTACTACTAGATAATCAGTACGTAGAAATCCACTCTCAGAAATTTTCGTCATTAATGTACATAAACAAGAATCCCTTGCACCGGAGGCCTTATCCACAAACATCTTCAAGCCTCAGCAGCCTTCACTGCAGGTGCTGCTGTTGCATTACCATTTGATTTGGCGCGTTTAGCTTCATAATCTTTAACAGCAGCCTTGATAGCATCCTCAGCAAGCATGCTGCAGTGCAGCTTTACCGGTGGAAGAGAGATATTTGCAATTTCCCTGAGGACATCCAAAACAGCGTAATTTAGTTAAGCATAAAACTCTTAAAGCATAAAACTCTTTATAAACCCTCCGTTATACTTGGTTTGAAATAGTATACATGCCCATAAACCATATTTGGAACAAATGGCAAGATACATTGCTTCCTTAAAAAAAAGAAAAAAAGAAAAAAAAAAAACACGAACGGGAATCATTTTATGTCTTACTTGTACCTTCCACCATCTGATTTCAATTTCTTTCTACAGAAGTAGAAAATTTAAGATTTAATTATTCCAAATTACTGGCTTACAGACTATCGCACAGAATCTAGACTCCTGCTGACCTTCAATCCCATGTCCCAACTAAATATAACTACTACAATCTAATGCTTTGTTTATGCCAGTTTCATTAACTGCAAATTCTACTAAATACAGTAATACTGTCATAACATAATTTTTTCTCAATTCTCATATAATTCATATCAAATGCCTGAAAAAACACCAATGTCCATGTGATGTCCATATATATCCAGCACACTCACACAGGGAAAAAAATCCTATCCTTTTCAAATTGATCAGTTTCATAGTTTTGATTAAATATTATAAATCTAAAGGTGTATTTAGTGCCACATCATACAAGAAATCAAATCTTAATTGTGAAATGGACTCTCAATGGAGAGGATCCTATTCCCACTAAAAGGGATAGCACTTATTGTTAAGTGGGAAAAAATTCCACAATTATCAACTGCAAAAGTAATTACGGAAACACACAAAAGATGAAAACACCACGCAAAACTGAACATACAACTATAATTATAATTACAGTGGCATAATAAGCACAAAATGGAATAGTGAATTCATGGACTCAATTTAAATTCAGAGAAATACGGTAGAACTCAATCCATGACTCCACCTACAATCATTCACTCAACAGAAGACCATATCAAATATGAATTTAATTCAATAACCCCACCTGAATTCAGCTATAAACTCTCAACTCTGCACACGGCAAAACCTGATACTAAGTGCTAACATTCGGATTAGATGAAATCGAAATTTCATTCCCTCAAAACCAAAACAACATGAAATTCAGAGTTGCATATCCTTTTCATCTCAGTTTCCAAAGCAATCAACCATAAAAGTAGTAGAAAAAGAAACCAACTTTAGGTAGAGTTGAGAAACCCCAGATGAATTAAAGCCTGTCTATCCCAATATATGAATGAAAAATCGAAAATTGAGGGACACCCACATACCTGATGACTATCTTCCTCTACCAATATCCAAATGTGATATATGCCTCAACAAGTTCCTGATGACTATCTTCTGTTGTTAAATGGAGAACATCCTCTACCAATTTCCCAGAAGTAGATGTTTCAGCAGAGACATAAGAGACCATGTAAGGGCAATCACTGAATGCTCCAAAGCATTGATTACAGTGTCCACAAAGACTGCTGTTGCGAGTTACCTTTTTGCTTGTTGATGACCCTTTAGGGTTGTATATATTAAGTCCAAAATCCTGCAGAATGATTTACTTTCATTGAATGCAATGGAAGGGCAAAAAAAAGCAGTTGAAAAAAAAAAAAAAAAAACCAAAGATGAAATTTTATAAACAAACAACCAAAAATTAGAATCACATTTTTTTTCTTCTAATAAGTAAAAATTTTATTAGAAAAGGAAACAGCGAGTCCAAATCTTCTGTCTCACTATTTCTGCTCCACTATATACTCCACAAATAAAAACATGCCACATGTCTATCTATTTTATTAAATGCTAAATTTATGCCTTCTATCATTTCAATTTCCTAAAATAAATAAATAAATAACCCATCATATTTATGTAATTGAAATAATACAAGGCATAAATTTAGCATTTAATAAAAAAGATGGACATGTAGTATATTTTTATTTGTGGAGTATAAAGTGGAGAAAAAAGAGTGTGATAGAAGATTCAGACTCAAAAATAGAAACTAGTCTAGTGAAATAACTTGCCTCAAGGTGATTCTTGGAAGTTGCATTTAGAAGGATGCCGCGGTTCAAACTTAGTGTATCTAGTCCGTGAGACCACCGTTTGCCAGTACCTCGTTCCGCCTAGGGCATGTTCTTCAGTTATGCCCTTCCTGGTTACATAACGCGCATTGCAGCTTCCTTCCCCGTCCTTCCATAGCGTAGTTCTTGGTCATTTCCCGCCCTCGTCCATCTCATTCTTGATTCATGTTGATACAGAGCGACCTTTCTCTTGGATCAATTGGGGGTTAGGGACAACCCTTCAAGTTTCTTCAAGATCTGGCCATGATAATCTATCTTTCAATGCTGGGAAAATGGGTGCATAGCTACTAAACAATGTGTTCACATTATAGCATGGGTCATAATACTACTCTGCATCTTGTTGATACCTACTACAAACTACAATAATGACATGTGAACATGGTATCTTATACAGTTTCCATTTCTCACATGTGCAGGTTCTCTGCAACAAATTAACTCCATGTGTGTGATACCCCCTACCAGCACTCCTTGGATTATGTGGTGTATCTACTTGATAGGATTGTTGTTGCGCACTCAATCTCGTCACTCTGTGATACTCCGCCTTCGCCTTATTTCTCATGAAGATATCCAAGGCATATTTACACCATTTTTTCCTCGAATTCAACTGCTCTATGCTCTTATTGCGACGATCATCGAAGTAAGCATTCGGTTTGAAAAATGTGTATTTCACCATTGCTGTAATGGGCAGGCTGCGAGCACCCTTTAGAACACCATTGAAGCACTCGAAGACGTTCGTGGCCATCGCCCCATAACGGTAACCCTTGTCAAAAGCTAGAGCCCATTTGTCTTTAGGCACATCACTGAGATATTGGTGCGCTTCCTGGTTGACATTTTCAAATCCAAACATCCCCAATTAAACTTTAGGGCGTAAAATCCAAGTTCTAAAATTTCAGGGTGTAAAATCCAAACACCTCCAAACTTTAGGGGTGTAATTTGCAATTTACTCTTTTTACTTTTCTCTAAAGGACTACTTTTCATTTATCATAATTTAGGACTGATGCATTTTTCAATCATGAAAATATCTGGGGATGTGATTAGATTTATGTATTTCCAAATGTGTTTATATTTTGTGCTACATGTCATAACACTCCTAGGGATTCTTGTGATTGAAAAATACATCAACGTCGAATTATGATAAATGAAAATTTTTTTCTTCAAAAAAAAAAAAAAAAAAAAATAGAAGAGTTTTTGAGCACGCGCGACGTGTGTACAAAGATGCTAGAGGTGTGATGAAAATATTATTTCAATCACAAACCTATAATACTCATTACACTTCTAGGTATTTTGTGATTGAAAAATGTAGTAATCTCAAATTATAATTGATGCAAATTATTAATGTTGAGACCCGAGGACCGAGGAAGGATACAATAAGCTGTGACTATCACTATACAAGCATTTTAAGCCCGAATAGGGGATTTGCCTGAGGATAGGAGGATAAGAGACAAAATACTTCCTGGAAGTCCAAATAGAGAGGATGGTGTTCAGAGAGAGAGTCAAAGTAGGTGAAGGAAGTTTCCAGTGAAGGCTCACCTATTGCCTCCGCATTAAATGACTGGCAACAGCTTTATCAACTACATTGATGAGAAAGTGACCTGAACAGTAGAATTCACAGCTAAGCAGCTCATTCTACCACCTTCAATAGAAGTTTAAAGGGACAAGTGTCCTAAGGAGAGTCGGGAGGATTGTAGATGGAGGGCTAGGATGCAATAAGCTTAGGAGTACGCTCCGTATGGAAGGGTCCCTAAGCCTTTAGACTCTCTGTTGTCTATGGTGATGAGGGAAGGGGAGACTTTCAAGACCTATTCAGACAGATATTGGGAAACATACAATGAAATAGATGGGGATTTCGATGATGTGGCAATGAGAACTTTTAAGATAGGGCTTCCAATGGAGCATAAGTTGAGAAAGTCACTAACAATGAAGCCTGCCCTTAGTATGCGCCAGCTTATGGATCACATTGATAAGTACAAATGAGTAGAGGAAGATCAGACCTAGGGAAAGGGCAAGACAAAGGCTTTTCCTGAAAAGAGGGATCCTCGAAGAGGAGGATATCACAGTAACTGGCCAAGGAAAGATTTCCCTAGCCAGACATTGTCTGCGGGTGCTTAAGTGGTTAGTTTGTTGTTTAAAGAGCCTATCTATTAGATACTAGAAAAGATAAAATGGGTGGGGACCTATCCAAGAGAAACCAGAGCCTTTATTGTCATTATCATTAGGAAAAAGGACACACAACTGAAGATTGTAGGACTTTACGTGATCATCTGGGTCAATTGGTGAAGGCAAGGAAGTTGAGGCAGTTCTTGCACCAACTTGTTAGTCAGTTTGGATAGCCCGAAACTGGGTATCAAAAGGATGAAGCTCCTCGGCCAGCCCTGGGCACAATTAATGTCATTTTTGCTAAGCCCAAAGGCAATGCTGGAACCTGCTCGGGGGTTATGTTTGTGGTTTCGAGTCCTGACTTGGAAGACAGGGGCCAAGCTTGCAAAAAGGCCAAAATTATGGCCATGCCTACTTTAGGTTTTTTAAAAGAAGATAAGGAAGGGACGTTCCAGCCACGTGATGATGCCTTGGTGGTAACCATTCGGATCAGGGGGTATAATGTAAGAAGGGTCCTGGTAGACCAGGGAAGTGGAGCGGAGATTATGTACCCAGACTTGTATAAATGGTTAAATCTTAGGCCCGAGGACTTGGAGAAGTATGATTCACCATTGGTGGGCTTTGATGAGAGAATGGTAATTACCCGCGGGATGATAAGGTTACTTGTACAAGCTGGGGATGAGGAGGTGCAAGTTAACTTCATTGTAGTCGAAGCTTATTCTCCTTACACAACCATCCTGACCAGATCATGGCTTCATGCTATGGGAGCAGTTTCATCAATCTTACATTTGAAAGTTAAGTACCCTACACAAGGAAGAGTAGGGGAATTAGTAGGAAGTCAAGCAATGGCTAGGCAGTGTCTGATAGTAGCCATTACATGGCAACCTGTGGATTAAGCTATGGCAGAAGAGGAGCGAATCCCATAGCAATCAAAGGGTCACGAAGTAGGACTTGGGACCAAGTCGCTGGGGGTGTTGTCTGAGGAATTGGAAAAGATTTTAATTGGTCAAGATGAGGAGAAATACTTTCAAGTGGGGTCTCAATTGCCACCCTTGGAGAAAGCAGTGTTGACGAAGTTTCTGGAAGATAATATGGATGTGTTTGCCTGGAGCACTTATGACGTGTCCAGGATTGATCCAGAGTTTATATGTCACCGGTTGAATATGAATTCAGATGCATTTCCACGAAAGCAACCACCTCGGCGCTCGTCAAAAGAGCATGCTGAGGCAGTGAGAGCTGAGGTTAATAAACTTAAGCAAGCAGGGGAAATCAAGGAAATCTTTTATCTTAAATGGCTGGCCAATACTGTGGTGGTGAAGAAGAAAAAAGGCAAATGGCGTGTGTGCATAGATTTCACGGATCTTAATAAAGTTTGCCTGAAAGATCCCTTCCCTGTTTCTCGAATTTACCAACTGGTGGATGCAACAATTGGACACCCTAGGATGAGCTTCTTGGATGCTTTCTAAGGGTATCATTAGATACCTTTAGTATTACCCGATCAAGAAAAGATTGCCTTTAGAACTCCTACTGGCAATTATTATTATCGGGTGATGCCTTTTGGCCTAAAAAATGCAAGATCCACATATCAAAGAATGGTGACACGAATGTTTGAGTCACAAATTGGGAGGAATGTGGAGACATATATCGATGACATGGTGATAAAGAGAAAACAAGTTGAGGAGCATTTGGCAGACTTGGGGGAGGTATTTTCAGTATTACGGGAACACAGACTGCGCTTAAATGCATTTAAATGCTCTTTCAAGGTCAGCTCAAGAAAGTTCCTAGGCTATATGATCACGCATTGAGAAATTAAAGTCAATCCCGATCAGATTAAAGCCATTAACAATTTACATCGTCCTCAGAATCCTAAGGAGGTACAGAAGTTAACAGGGATGGCAATAGCTCTGAACAGATTCATCTCCTGGTCGGCAGATAAGTGTCGTCCATTTTTTCAACTTCTTCACAAGTGGAAGGACTTTCAATGGATCAAGGAGTGTGTATTGGCGTTTGATGAGCTTAAATAGTATTTGTCGTGCCCTCCTGTCCTCTCTAGACGCGAGAAGGAAGAAATATTATATGCATACTTAGCAGTTACAGATTACGCAATTAGTCTGGTTCTGGTTAGAAATGAGAATGGAGTGCAAAGACCCGTCTACTATGTTAGTAAATCTCTGCACAAAGCTAAGACACGTTATTTACCCCTAGAGAAGGCGGTGTTGGCCATTGTACATGCCACGAGGAAGCTTCTACATTATTTTCAAGCACATACCATGGTGGTGCTTACCCAGCTCCCCTTACAAGTTCTTTTACAAAAATCAAACTACACGGGTAGGATTGCTAAATGGGGGACCATGCTAGGTGCCAATGATGTCAGGTGCATGCCTTGTACTGCCATAAAGGGACAAGTCTTGGTAGATTTTACGGCGGAGTTTACAGAAAGCATGGCCGATGATAGGAAAGGAATGGTAGAGCCTATGATGGTCTCAGTTTCTGCTGTTGCCACCTGGAAGGTGTACATGGACGGAGCAGCTAACCGAAAAGGATCAGGAGTAGGAATCGTGTTGATAACCCAGGAGAAGTTGGTGATGGAGAAATCACTTCGTTTGGGTTTTCTGGCCACGAACAATGAAGTTGAGTATGAAACTTTATTGGCTGTGATGGCAATGGTTAAAAAGTTATGAGGAGAAGTTGTAGAAGTGTATTCAGATTCTTGGTTGGTTGTAGGTCAAGTCAATGGTGAGTTTGAAGCTAGGGATGAATGCATGCAGGGGTATCTTGTTAAGGTTAGACAAGCTCAGACCCATTTCAAAAGCTTCACTTTAAGTCAAATCCCGAGGGGACAGAATTCTCATGCAGATTCTTTGGCTATGTTGGCAACTTCTTTGGGGTCAAACCTGCCACGGGTCATCATTGTTAAAGACATGGCCCATCCCAGCTTTATAGAGAAGCCCTTGGTCGGAGTGCATAGTATCTAGATTGGACCAAGTTGGATGGACCCCTTGGTAATTTTCTTAAAGCAAAGACTGTTACCCTAGGATAAAGTCAAGGCAAAAACTATACTTAGACAAATTATACTTAGATAAATGAAATGGTGTAAAGTAAAAATTGAATATGTTCATTGAAGTTCAGGAGTCTGATTACAATAAGAGAAAGATGAGGGCATCAACTAAACTTGGCCCGAGCACAAAATTGGCTAATAATTCTTAACCTATGTTCAAATTATGTCAAGGCCTCTTTCCCTTTCTCTTTCTCCTTCTTTTTCCTCTTCAACTGCTTGACTTCAGTAACCTCCTCTCCGAGTCCACATCCACCCCAGATACAGGAGGTGTTTGGTCTTGCTCTTTTTCTGCCACAAGCATAACAGTTGAAGTGATGGTGGGCTAGGCCGAGGCAGCTGCAGAACTGGGATCAGCTAAAGGTCGAGTGAGGCCAGGAGCAAGGTGTAAAGCTGGAGTATAGTATACTTTATCAGGAGCCCTAAGCTCTGATTCAGTACTAACCCTAGCTGCATTGAGAGCCTCACCCCATACCTCGAGGCAGAAGGCCTGAGCAACGTCTCGGAGTTGAGCTATTAGACTCTGGGCAATCTTAGTCATACCCGCATCATAGGCAGCCTACTCGGCCTTAGCCTTCTGATGTCCTTGGCCTCTAGTTGTTTCTGTTGTTGCTTGGTCTTTTCAATGGCCAAGGCCAGCTGAGTTTCGACCTTTTTCAAGGAGACCCTAGCCTCTTCAACTTATTTTTCATATCCAGTCAAGGCCGATTCAGCGCTCTTTTGAGACTTTTCCACCTCAGCCAACTGGAAGAGAGTATCCTTGAGCCTCTACTCGGTCTCAACATGGGCCTTCTCAGCTGCCTCTAGCCTTTGCTTCACGGGCCTGGCCCAATGCGTGGTCCACCCACTCCTTAGCCACAAAGGCTGCTTGCATAGACTACAAAATCATTAAGTGTGAGTACCTGTACAAGTTTCATATAAATTACAAAAGTAGAAGGTTAAGTACATACCTTAGCAAGGTCTCTCTTAAGGGAAAGAAAGACCTCACGCTTCAACAAAGACTGCAGCTCATGCATATCTTTGGGAAGAAGAAGGGCCTTTTCTAGGCATTTTGAAAGAATGCTCGACCTGCCCTTCTAGGGATCCCTTAGGGAGGCATTGTTCATGACTGGGTCTCTCGAGCTCAGCACGAATGAAGGCTTCCATACGGAGGCCTTTTGGTGTTGTCCCCCTTCAGAGCTTTTAGAGGTCCTAGAGGGAGCACTCTTTTTTCTGTTGAGCCCTGGTCATTCAGGGCTCCTTGGCTGGGGGCTGCTGCGAGGGGCGTATGATCTCTTCCTCTTCAGCACCTTCAGGCCCCTTGCCCCCTTAGCCTCTTTTTCGTTTTTTGTCAGCAGCGTCACTAGAGGACGCATGCGTGGGGGCAGGAGTTGGTGGATAGGGCACCATTGGAACTGCTGGGGAAGCACCCCCAGCATGGGCTGTGAGCAACGCCAACAGATTCGGGGTCTTCTTTTCTAGCATTATTCCTTCGGGGATGTTGGCTTCTTCTTGGCTGGTGCTGACCTGGGCAGGAAGCAAACAGCGACAAGAGGGGCCGAGGAGGTCTTCAGGATCCTCTTGCTAGTAGAATACCTCAAAGTCTTTATCTGTGACCTCCTGTGTGGGTTTGGGAGTGCGCTCCTGGACTTCGTTGTCTAAAGGTATGGGCTGCTCCTAGGAGTGAAGTAGTTTGGTTATGAGCGAGGCTGGAAGTTAGGCGTCTTGAGTTTCGGGTAGAGGATGAGCTTTTAGGAAGCCGGGAACTACTACGTCAATCAAAGCTAGCCTTGGGTCCTTAGCTATGATTACGTATTTGGGGCTTTGGAAACATTTGGAAATGTGGTTGAACCCAAGGATCACATACACCGCCCAAAACTGACTGTCTTTGTAAAGAAAAATTTCTGACCTGAGAATTCAGTTTAGCTCAGGAAAATTCACTAAGCTCTTGTTCGGGGTGGTGTGATGTTCGTCTGTCAATAAACATGCAACATAAGTCATAGATTAGAAAGAAAAAAAAATTCCTTATAAAAGTTTTCTTTATCTGAATGGGAAAATCCTACGTGCATCCAATGTTTGTGGGAACCCTACATGGTTCCCCATCTTGGGTGGGACAGTGCAATCCATCATGCCAGTCTCTCGAGACAATGAGGAAGTCCTCTTCCATACCTTTGTTTGACTCAGGCATACAAGAAATTAATCTAATGGCTGGGACCTTACATTTGATGTAGTAGTTGGTTTCCTTCCCTTTTTGGCCGTTGTATACCCAGTTCACATCATGCCATGTAAGGTTGGTCCCTATCTTACGGTTTATCATATCTACGCTACCGAGGACCTTAAAGACATTAGGGGAGCATTGTGTGGGGGTCAACCTATAATTCATAAGGAAGTTTCTAGTAACCCTATCCATGGGAATTTACATTCCGCCTTCTATGAAGGCGGTCATCAGAATCACTATTGAGCCAAGAGGTCTATTAATGACCAGCCATTCGCCTAACTCACAGTGTTGAAGTTCAACACCGTTAGGGATCCTATATTGAGCCCTAAAGGTAGCCATGCCTTCGGGGGTATCCGCTAACCTAGCAAATCTACCCATGGAAATTTATGGTGTAGGTAACGAAGAATCTATGTATAAAAGTAAATGAATTTAGACACACCTACAAGCAATATAAGAATCTCTCCTTGGACTGCTGCTTCAACGAAAAAGTTGCAAAGTGAATAAATGGAGCAAAGCCAGCCTCAGCCTCTCCTTATATAGGGGTGAAAAATGAGCGGTAAAATTCCCGCTGTAAATAGGGGTAAATGAGGACCATATGATCATCATCGCATCGTTGAACGTAGGGGGACAAGCAGCCGCCTGACACAATAAATACAAGATCGTGGATACCGAAGCATCAGGAACGTGCTGAAGACAGATGAAGAGACATTACCACATGGGAAAGCGCTTGGCTCGTATCAATTAGGAGTGCATAACTAAAACCTTACTTTTATCTCAGGGCTAATAGCAAGGTTTTAGGGGGCTATTGTGGGGACCCGAGGACTGAGGAAGGATACAACAAGCTGTGACTATCACTATACAAGCATTTTAAGCCCGAAGAGGGGATTCACCCGATGATAGGAGGGGAAGAGACAAAATACTTCATGGAAGTCCGAATGGAGAGGATGGTGTTCAGAGAGAGAGTCAAAGTAGGTGAAGGAAATTTCCAGTGAAAGTTCACCTATTGCCTCCGCATTAAATAACTGGCAACAGCTTCATCAGCTACATTGATGAGGAAGTGACCTGAATAGTAGAATTCATTGCTAAGTAGCTCCTTCTACCACCTTCAACAGAAGTTTAAAGGGACAAGTGTCTTAAGGAGAGTCGGTAGGGTTGTAGATGGAGAGCTAGAATGCAATTAAGTTTAAGAGTATATAAAGAAAGAGAACTTCCAGGTGAAGGGATCCCAGCAAAAATCAAGGAAAAGAAATTAGAACAAGAACTGTGATAGAAAGAGAGAGAAAGAGAATAGTGTATATCCTTGCGCAAGAACATTGTCCTCGGGCGATATTGTAAAGAACCATTTATATACTTATTCTTTGACTTTTGTTCATTCCCTCTCTGTCTGAATCTTCGAGTTAAGCCCAACTTGTTTTACCACACTCTCTTTACAAATATCTATTGGTTTGGGTCTAGCTGGATAGCACAAAGTTCACTATTCTAAGTGAGTTTGGGCTGCCAAATTTTCGTGTCCTCACAATTAATTTTTTCCAAAAAAAGTAAAATAGCCTCAACGCGCACGTGCTCAAAGGCTCGTTTTAAAACTATGTTTTTGTCCTTAATTGTTTTTTGCAATATATCTTATTTAATTAAGGATAATAATAATACTGTTAAAATTAAGGAAAAATGGACATGCATGAAGAGTCCTATTCTCTTTATATACAAACAAGTGAACAACAGATTAATTGGCTTGCTAACAAATATAGTACAACTAAGTGAACAACTAAACAGACCCCACTAAAATAAGAGTCCTTTACACCACCTTATTTATTTTACACTCCCACTTAACAATATATCTACATCACATCCTTTATTTTACATCTCATTGTTTATTTTGCGTCTCATTGCACTAGAACAATATTAGCCTTTAAGTAGCTCTTCTATGAGATTTATACGGAAAAATTATTTCACCCATATACACATAAATCTTGGTTCTGTACTTGTGTGATCTTTGTAATATGATATTTGAGATTTGTTTCAATATTAATAATAGTATTATTTTATGTTTTGTTTCCGCTGTTCTTGGTTGATTTGTACTTTTGAAAATCCTATTGGTTTGGGTAGTGGTAGAGCCCTGTTTTGCATATAGTGTCTTAGTGCGACATCTAATTTAGTGTCTTAGTGCGACATTCCATTTAGAATTAGTTTGTGCTCTTAAGTACATTTTGTGTGGATTTCGTGGGTTCAGCTATTTTCGATTCGTCATGTGAGGAGGAAAGACAAAAAGACAAGGTTCAAGAGAGAGAATGAGGCAAAAAATAGGGATTCCAGTACTGATCTAATGCCTATTTATCGGCAAAAACACAATATGTTTCCTAATATGGTTGAAACTCCTCAGTTTTGATTAGCACTCAACATTGTACGATTTCAGGGGTGTTTCCATACCACCTTGTCGATAGGGAAAATATTGGTAATATTGGCCTACGAAATCAACCACCTTGCTTGTGACTCAAGTGATAACTCTTGGTATTTCAAAAAGAAATATTTAGAGTTCAAATCTCTCTACTCTTAACTATATATATATAACTTATAAGATATAACTTAAAAGAGAAGAAGATATAACTGTAAAAATAAATAAAGAGAATAAATTACATTAAAGTGTGTGATTGTATAAGAAAGAAAATTGACTTTTTGAGTGCTGTGGCCTTAAGAAGTGTGAAGACATAAGAGCACGAGCATCGAGTGTGCCAAATGCTAAGTTTTTAGCATTTGGTACACTAAACGCCAAAAATCAAACAACATCACATGTGTTATATGTCAAATTATTTTAACACATGTTAGAGTACACTTCTACTAGTAGAAGTGTACTTAGCTATGTGCTAGCTTTTTAAATAATTTCTCTCTCCTCTCTTCTAACTCTATCTCTTCTCTTTTATATATCGCTCTCCTCTATCCTCTCTCTTTATTACTTTTTTTCGTTTTTTTAATTGATAATAGGTGTTATTTTAGGTTATTTCAATTGGTGATATGTTAAAATAAGAAATATGACGCAAGATGCATTATAAAGTAGTGTACAAATAATATAACTTTTTAGTGTGTCAAAAATTAAAATGATATTTTTTTTAGAACAGCTGATGCTAATGCTAATCTAATTTCAATTTTGAAAAGAATAGTAATAGTAGAGAATGGCCAAGACTTTTGTCCCTCTTCTTTTCTTTTTTTTTTCTTTTTTTTTTTTTATGTTATGTTTTTTTTTTTTATATTTAAACAAAATTTTAAAAATGGGACTTTGGACTTTTGAATAGCGATTGTTTGGACTTTTTGTAGAACGGAATAATTCTAGGGATATACCAAATCTTACATCCAATTTAAGATTTTTTTTTTTTTTTTTTTTTTTGGCTACATTGCATGGAATGTGTTTTGTTCTTAGCATATGGGAAAAAATGTGCAGTTTTCTATACAATTGATATGGAAAGAGGGTTATAGCAAAGAAAAAGGAAAATAAAAGGCAAGGGATATATAGCCGTATAGCTTAATTGATTAACATTGGATATATAGCCTTATAGCTTAATTGATTAACATTGTGTTCAAGATTCTCAAATGCCCCATTAAGATTATAACTATTGAATTATTAAAAGAAAAAAAATGGTAATTACACTATTTTTCTTGAGATTTGGTAGAATGATATTTCACTCCAAACTTTGAGAGAAAAATATTTTTCCCCCTTGACATTCATTTGATTGAATTTCGATAAATTAATATTACAAATGTTGTGTATCAATATGCTCTTTGCTAAAGGCCAGATTTTCAAAGTTAAAAAGTGCATTTTAAATTATTAAGGACTCGTTTGGTACGTGTGTTTAAACAACAGTTTTTAGTTTTTTTAGAAATATGTATAGGTGAAAAAGTATATAGAAATACGTGTAATGTTGTTTAAAAACTGAAAACATGTGTTTAAACACATATACCAAATGGGCCCTAAGTATAACTTTTGCTTCTTTTTTTCAAAGGATTGTGGAGAGATTTGACGTTTGAACTTTTAAGTCTTTTGGTATTGGACAAATTTTGCATTTTTATTCTAAATTTATTAGTTATATTTTTATTAACCCTAGTTAAACTTTGGTAAAGAGAATTTTAGAAAATTTTAAAATATTTCATTACTAATATAAATAAAAGGGGAGAGTGTTATTATTATTATATTTTAAAAAAAATTTACAGGTTAAGTTTAAAAAAAATGGAAGGTGGAAATGCCATGTATGTCAGTATCTCTCTATGTATGCGTTTTGAATGCTAGGAAATTTCCAACCCCGCTCATTTTTCCCATCATATATTTTTGAAATTCAAAATCAACAAATATATCAACTGATAGTGATAGTTGACATGTAGACATGTAGACATTAGAATGGTTTCATTTCATTTTATTCTCTGAAAAAAAAAATATAAATAAAGCTTGGCAGGAGAAAGTGACATTAATGCTTGAGATTTATAATTGGTGATTCGAATGAAGCTACGGAGTTGCTTAGGGCTATTTCGTATGTGTATTTAAATAACAGTTTTTAATTTTTTTTAAAATACGTGTGGCTGAAAAAGTGTGTAAAAATGCGTAGAATGTTGTTTAAAAACTGAAAACATTTGTTTAAACACATGTACCAATTGGGCCCTTAATGGCCCTCCCCGTGCAATAGGTGCTAAAATTACAATTGGGGGCAAAGAGGGCTCCTCACGTTGCGGACATGTGCATACAGTGGAGGAGTTAAATTTTCTGGAATTTGTGTAATTAAAATATGTTATTTTGCTTTACTTTTATGTTGCTCTTCTTAAAAAATATAAAAATACAAGATCAAATAAGATAAAAAAGAATCCAGCAGAACATTTGTATCATGGAATTTCAAATAACAAGTAGACAACTTAAATTTCGGTCAAACTTCAAGCGGGTAAAGTGTTAAATTTTGAACTACAGAAGTTATAATTTACCCATAAAATAAAGGAAAGTGGAAATGGCATGTGTGTCATGTTAGAAATCAACACTAAGGGGCCGTTTGGTAACGTTGTTCTAGTAACGTTGTGTTGTACTTTTTAAAAATACTTGTAGGTGAAAAAATGTGTAAAAATACGTATAATGTTGTTTAAAAATTGAAAACATGTGTTTAAACTCCCATACCAAGCGGCCTTAACTCTCGTCTTTAGAAATTTGAAATTTCTAGAGTTTCACTTAATTTGTCTCTCCGGAATTCTTTAGAGCTTAGTTTAAGTTCAACCACACATTTTTAAATTGTCTAAAATTTTTGAGAAAGTCATTATTTTATTGTCAATAAAATATGAAGCTAGAAGCTTCAAGTCGGTTTCTTAACCGACATACATCTAGTATAAATAGATGTAATGATGGCTAAATTGGTGTGTGAGAGACGTGTGAAGTGAGGTGATGTGAAGTGAAGAGTTGGGTGAAGTAAAGTGTGTGAGGTGAAGTAGTGTGAAGTCAATAGCTAGTGTGTGAACTGTGGGATTCACATCTCGTGCAATACCTCAAATCCCAGCCATCCATTTAATCCAATGACTCCTTATTTTGACACCTCACCAGGAAACGCTGGTAATCCGTGTGCTCACCCAAGATTTCATTTCAGCTTCCCATTTTTGAATTTCACTAAAACTCTCTCTCCTCTCTCTCAATCTCTCTTAGTACCTCCGAGCTCTATCTATCACTCTCCCTAATGCTCCACTCTCTCAACTCCGATTGCGCCTCCACCACTCTCTCAACATCCATGCTTGCTCTCTGCCTCTCCCTCAACCCTGTCGTCACCGCTTCCCGCATACCCAACTCAGACCCATAAACAAAAACAAAGAAAAAAGGGCGGCTCACCATCAAAGATCCCGACCCCCAAACACGCGCACCCTTTTTAGACCCAGATTAGAGAGAGAGAGTAAGGGTTGGGGTTTGGAGAGAATCGGCTGTTTAAGTGAGAATTTGATGCTTTTCAGACCCAGATCAGAGAAAGTAAGGGTTAGGGTTTGGAGAGAATCGGGCAAGAGAGAAGTTGATGCTTTTTCAAGTTTGATCTATGGAGGGATATGAGATTGAGAGGGAAAGAAAGAGAGTTTGGTCGAAGGAGAGAAAAAGCCACCATCGAAGGTGTTGGTTGTGATGAGCCAGCCTTACTGATTTGGGCTTGTCTCAGGTGCGCATTTCTTGTCGATACTTTGGCTCTGGTATTTTCATTTCTCTTTCAATTTTATTTGTGAGAGTTTTGGAATTTTCAATTTTGAGTGACTTATTTACGGTTTTGCCATTTAGGTGAGGGGCTTAGAAGCATAGGGCGTGCCGTTGAAACAAGCGGAGGCAATCACAGCTGCACTGACAGAAGTGTTGAACGACAGTTTGGAGAATGTCGTTCATTCCTTTGTCTCGAAAGCTGAAATGCAAAGGGTAATTGCTAATACATGCGTAATTCATTCGCGTTTAGTGTAGATTAGAACTGTACATCTTCCAAAAATAGTGATTGTGGCTGCTCAACTTAAGGACTCTAGAGGAATTTAGTGTAGATATTACATAGCTTTATTATGCTTGATGAAAACTGCCATGGATATTGAAAATATTCAAAGCTCAAACTCTTTTTCTCATTGGGGCTTAACTTAATTATGTTTTCTCTTTTTTGGGTTTTTAGCTTAGGAATTGAAATCAAGTCTTATATTGCTTGCATTTTTGTCAATTGTTTAAAAATGCTTGAATCCTTGTAATTTGTATTCAATGGGCTTATTATTATGTTCCTAATGATGAAAGTTTGAAACTTTATTCTGTTTTCTCTTTTTTGGGTTTTTAGCTTAGGAATTGAAATCAAGTCTTATATTGCTTGCATTTTTGTCAATTGTTTAAAAATGCTTGAATCCTTGTAATTTGTATTCAATGGGCTTATTATTAGGTTCCTAATGATGAAAGTTTGAACCTTTATGAGCTATTTAACCAAAGCATGAATGTTCAATACACTGAAAGGCTTTCACAGAAAATTTTTGACAGCACATATTTTCATTTGGAGTTAATTACATAAAATTGAATTTAAAGACTTCTTGTAGATGTGTTGTTAAAAAGGCATGCTTTTATTGTGTTGAATGATTCATATCAAGTGTCACTCCTTAGATACAGAAGAAACTAAATGGATAGCAAATTCTTAATTATACAAAATTTACTTTTTCAGATTTCCAATTTTCTTGACATCCCCAGAAACTGCTACAGATGCAGATCATTAGCCATGAAGTTTGTTAGTTATAATTTCTATAATGAAATTGGTTCTTTAATCTTAGTTTTTTTGGATTTAAATTGGTTTTATAATGGCTGAATATGCTGTGATTGAATTTCTATTTGATGGTGAGCCTGTGTGTGTCCTTGGTGTAATGGTTATAGCTTTTGTTTGGATTTGAAACCAATGAATGGTGGTTGGATGGGCTTTGCAAGTATTAGTGTAAAAAAGTTGCAATGGGTGAGTGTATTAATCTTCTTGATGTTTTTTCCCTTTGCTTTGATTTTTGTTATTGCCTTGCTTCTTGTGGTTGTTGTTATTGTTGTTGTTGTTGTTGTTACCTCTTGAGCAATTTTAGGAGTTTTTTTTTTCTTAGACTTAAACTGGAAATTCTATTGCTTGGTCATGAGCTATTCCAAAATTTGGTGATTTTATTATTGACTATAAGGATTGTAACCAAAAAAATAAAAAAATAAAATAAAAGAAATAAAAATTCTATGGTTATTGTACTAATTAAAATTTGTTTTTAAACACTGCAGGATGACATAGAAGCCAAGCGGCCCAAGCCCCTACCATGAAGCTTACTCAACCTACTGTGAAGCTGGCTTTGTTCATGAGACCTCTACTTGTCTCCCTTTTAGAGATATTAGTTGTGCTTTCTGTTTATTCATGTGGCTTCAGCATTGTAGTTGTTTGCCAAGTTATTTAATTATTGATTTGATTGTATTTAGAGCATGATACCGAGATTGTTCTTCCAATTCCATCGTTATTAATGAATGTGTTTTAATAGGGCCTTCAGTAGAGCATCTTCATCCTTTTTGCATCATAGATACAAAATCATATAAATTGTTTTTGATAGATGAAGAGTGTGATTATGTTCTTCAATAAAATCAATCACTTTATACTTTCCAGTTTCTTGCACTAATGAAACATATAGCTTTATAGGACAATTAGTCCTTGTATCATCTTGGTTACGAGTGCGAATCATATCTGCTTTTTCTGGACCTCGAATGCCCTGCTTTGCACATACAAATCCCCTTGATGTTATCTTTCCATCCTTCTTACTTTTATTTATGTAATGCTTTCTAACATCAAAACCCATTTGCCTTCCATATTTTAGCCAAAATTCCAATGCATCTTCTAATGTATCGAATTCCATACCAACTCTAGGACTCAAATCTTCATTGGCATCCATGTTTTGAGAGAATTCTCTCGCCACACTATGCAATGAATTAAAGAATACTCTTATAATTAACAAACAAATGTACAAAATATCAACTATTATAAATATAGAAGAATGAATGCTTTTCATTAAAAATAAAAGCTGAAAATTTGTGTACCAATATTGTGTTTATCATATATAAGAATTACAACAAACCAATATATGATCATGAGAGATGATAACCCAATTGATAAAGGGCAATTTCAAGCTAAATTTTTTTAAGAAACTGTTAACGTGTATCATACCTATACAAAGACAAACTTTCAATTATCAAAATTTTATCTCTAAAAAAAATTATCAAAATTTTCTATCCCCATGACAATAAATTTTTATCACTAAATTCTGACTGCAAACTTGAAAGGCAAAGATTAAAACACTAAAGTTTAAATACAATGAGGACCTAAAAGCATAGAATTCAAGAAGAGAACCAAAGGATAGAAACTTATATAGGACAAGGAAACAATGAAAAACACATTGACAATTCACAAGTGATACTTCAAATTAGAATGTAAAAGACATCAGTAAAGTTATTGACAACGATTTGTATTCATTGATCTTTGAGAGAGAATAAAGTCATAAATGATAAGATTTTGATTTAGTTATTATTGAAAATATGCAAAACTTATTAATGCTGAAACAACTATCCATTTTTCAATTACCTGAATTATATGACAAAATAAGGTTTCAATCATGAGTAGACCTCTACTGGTGGGACAAACAAAATTACTAAAATCGTCTAAAAATCTTAAAAGACTTAAAGGGGGTCATTTCAGGGCTAATTGGAAGCTAAGCAATTCAAGTATTAAGTGTTCAATGTAGCAATTGAGTATTGACACTAACCTACATGGTCATTGACTCATTTACAATTTCCACCCTAACCCACAATTATTTTTGCAATATCAACACCTTAATTCAAGATTAACTTGGAATGCCCACCCCAATATCTAATATCAGTATTAAAATGCAAAATTTAGTAAAGGCCCACTTGGGTGAACATTACAAATTAATTTTGATACATTAGAGCACACTACCACATAAACCAGCCCACTAATTTGGTAAATTCAACACAAATTTTGACTGGTAAACTGATCTCCAATTTGGGTATTGAATATATATTGATCACAAAAATTTATAGTTTAGGATGGACATTACAAATAATCCTATAGTTTATAGTAGATAGTTACAATAAACCCTGGTATCAAAAAGTAACTTTTTTCAACTCAAATTATGTTTTGCCTAAATATTCCAATGGATAGGGAAATTTAGCCAAAAAAAAAAAATGGTGATTTTCTTTTGGGTATAAGAAATAACTAATACATATCTTGGGCAAGATTAGAAAGTCAGCTCATGAAGGAAAAGAATAAAGAGTATGCCATTCAAAGAAGAAGAAGAAAACAAAACCTGGTATTTGAGTTGATGAACTCACCGAGTGGAAAGGGCGAGTCCTAGATCGAGATTGAAGCATGCATGGTGGAAAGAAGCAGAGGAGTTTGAGGTTGTTCTTCTAACTTCTGTCTTTCTGTGTTCTGTTCTTGTCTTGCTCGATCTTCTTCTATGTTGGGGATGGACCCGCGGTGACTATCAAAAAGGCGTTTGGCTTCAGAGAGACCTGTACTCCATGAGAGTTGGGACTTGGGACAACTTTACACACAAGAAAGAGGGGCTGTGAGTGTTTAGGGGGTTTGGTTTCAAATGCTAAGTTTCAGTGTTTGGGTATGAGCTGGGGTTGCTGTGACAATGGATTGAAGGAGAGGCAGAGAATGGGTTGAAGGAGAGGCAGAGACGGCAGCTGCGCAGGGGAGAGAGAGAAAAAAAATTTTGATTTTCTGTTTGGTTACTCATACTTTTACCAAAACATTGGGCGGGTTGTGAAATATTTTAAGGGTAAAATAGTCTTTTTGTTATTTGATGAGGTGTCAAAATAAGGAGTCATTAGATTAAATGGATGGCTGGGATTTGAGGTATTGCACGGGATGTGAATCCCTTACAAAGAAACTACATGTGCAATATCCATTCCCAAAGAATCTGACCACTATTGTAGTTTGATTAGAGATTTGCATAATGTCAGTGAAAATAAATTATTTTTATTAATAAAAAAAATGAGATTCAAATTTGGGCCCGTTTGGTAGAGCATTTTAAACACATGTTTTCAGTTTTTAAACAACATTACACGCATTTTCATACACTTTTTCATCCACACGTATTTCAAAAAAATACAAATAACATTACTCAAACTACTCTACCAAACGGACCCAACTTTAGTAATCCAGTGTTGCCAATATCGTACTAGTAAATATTTCATATTTTGGTAAAAGGCGTAAATGCACTTTTGATCTCTACATTTTGGGGTCATTTCTATTTTGGTCCTTACATTTCTATTTTACCACTTTTAGTCTCTAAACCAATTAACGCTTGTTATTTTAGTCCTTTCTGTCAGCCAACAGACGGAAATAGTTGATGTGGCTAATGGACTGATTAAAATATTATTAAAAATCCAGCATGGCACTCATCACCCATGCCACGTTAGAATTTTAAATATTAAAAAAAGTCTTGTCAGAAAAACAATTAAAATAAAATTCTAAATTTGATTTTAAAAAATAAAATAAAATAATTAAAATAAAATATTCTTTTCTTTTCATTAATATTTCAGAAATGTTCATGTTCTTCTTCCCATAACGTGACTGTTCATGTTCTTCATTTTCTTAGCAAATTAATCCTTGTTTTATTTTCTTTTCTCTGTTTTTCTTGTATTTTCTTGTTCTTTATGTTCGCACATTAAAATTCAAAATTCAGTTCAAACAATAATCAACCAATATCAATAGATCTATATATCTGAAATTGAACCTAGAAATTGAACACAGAAATTTGAACCCAACGAACACCAATCAAAATCAACAGAACTGCATCCTCTTTGTTCACAAACCCAGAAAATCAAACACTCAAAAAGGCAGAAATAACCTACAAACAACTATCCACATTCCACACCAACACCAAACCCAGAATCTTAAAAGAAACCAGCTGACCACATCCTCACCAACACCAAACCCAGAAATTTCAAGCACAAACCCAGAAAATCAAACACAAGAACACAAGAAAATCAAACCCAGAACACACTAGCACAAACCCAGAAAATCAAACACAACTCCTACCCAAATTTGAACAAAATACCCACAAAACCATTAACCCAGCACACCTCAAACTCTTTCTGTCAGAAAATCCCCTTGATTGAACCTTAAGCCGTGGCATCTCTTCCGATTTCAACCCATCCCCTCCTCTTCTCTTCCCTCCTCCTACTTCCACTCATCTTCTTCACCATCACAAACAACCCCAACCCTTTTTTCTTCACCAATCTCTGTCTCAACAACAATTGTTCTTATAACAACAAATACAACAATAACAACAACAACAACAACAACAACAAATACAACATCAGCATCATCAGCATCATCAAAAGCAAAATGACCCTTTTGCCCCTCCGTCTCCATCTCCATCTTCTTCCTCGTCTTCCACGCCGTACAAGCGAGTGACCCTTGTGACCCACTCGTCCTCTCTCACCAAATCTCCCATTATTTACCAATTCCACTCGAACCCACCTCCGCAATTCGCCAACTCGCAAAACCCATCTTTTCTCTCTCTCTCTCTCTCTCTCTCCATAAAAACAATTTCATCATTTAATGGAAGGGTTGGATGGAAGGGTTGGGTACTTTCATCGAATCTAACGGGGACACCTACCACGGGTCGTGGAGCTCCGATCAGAAGCATGGAAGGCTTGATAGTAGTTGCTATGTTGGTAGTTGGAACAAGGACCTCAAGATTCAGCAAATAAGTAAATAAAATTTTCTGGGCAATGAAGAACATGATTGCTCATGTTCTAGTGAAGAACACATCTTCCAAAAATATAATAAAAAGAAAAGAATTTTTTTTAAAAAAAAATCCTCATAAGTTTATTTTAATTATTTTAATTTATTTTTTCTAATGTGGTTTCTGACATGGCATGGGTGATGAGTGCCACGCTGGATTTTTAATAATATTTTAGTCAGTCTGTTAGCCACGTCAGCTATTTTCGTCTGTTGGCTAACAGAAAGGACTAAAATAACAAGCGTTAATTGGTTTAGGGACAAAAAGTGGTAAAATAGAAATGTAGGGACCAAAATAGAAATAACCCCAAAATGTAGGGACCAAAAGTGCATTTACGCCTTGGTAAAAATGCGAAATGACCCTTGAATTTTGGTTGTTCTCAAACAAACGTCTTGGTGTTTCAATTTAGCATTAGATTAAATTCTAAGTCATACCCTTATGTTCAAAGTAATTCGATTTTTTTCTATACAATTTCAAAATCTTGATCACTTTTCTTAACCTTAAATATCGTTTGGAAAAAAAAAAAAACATTTTGTTCATATCCATTAATGACGTGACTATTAAATGTCACTGCATCTCAAAATAATATAATTTCAGTATTTGGGGATCAATTCCATTCTAGCGCATCACTATCTTCTTCCAATTCTTTGGGTGGGAGTTTGTCTTGTTCTCCTAAGATGTGATCTCAAGGCTCTAACACGATGATGAGAGTGTATTTCATTAAACAGTTTGATGAGACCTCTCTCTAACAATATTTATAGACCTATAAATGGTGTATGATGAGGAGAAAAATCACCCTCGTCCAAAAGAAGAGAAAGCCAACATCATCCATCAAGCTAGCATCATCCATCTAGCATCGTCATTGTGATAAATGATTACAACATACATTAAATGAGTTCCCCATAAATGACATGAGTAAAGGTTAATGCGCCAGATAGGCAAAAGCGTAATTGACAGACCAACGGGTAAAAGACTATTGAACTCTATAATGCCTCCACATTCATTACTGATGAGTGTTAAGATCGTCCATCTCTCAACGGATGAATTAAATGCTATGCAATGTAAGGCGTAACGTATGAACATCAATAACGAACGAAGCCATAAAAAACATTCAATGCCTAAGACAGCTAATGAGTAACGTACGGGATTAACGGATGAGTAGCCGTTGATAGAAAATAAAAGCCAGTCATTAATACCAATGGCTCCATATCTCATGAATGCAGATATCATTCAGACAATGAAGACAAGGGCTATAAAAACCCACACAAACCAAAGGCAAAGGTACACACAACCCTCACCCCAAAAACTATTCTCAAGTTGAATTCTTTTACAATTTACTTCAATTGAATCCCATTCTAACTTAATCATTGGAGGGTGTTTGGCAAATACCACACCAGTGTATCCACGTTTCTCTATTTCGTATCTTATTGCAGGTTCGTCTCTGGACGAATCCAATGCCTTTGTCCATCTGTATTGACAAGGAGAGAAAAACAACACCAACAGTTTCATCTCTAGATGAAGCCATTGCCTTCGTCCATCTGTATCAACGAGGAGTTCATACTGGCGATTTTTTTGCATCATCAATGTATAAGATTGTATCATGAGATAGTTTTTCAGTGATGACAGACCCTTGGGGCTATGATATGGAGCCTACCTTTTACAGATGCTTTCAAGCTTCTTTTTTTTTTAGTGTGTGGCAAGTTTGTCGTCATCTTGGTAGTCTTTCAGCCTATTTTACACACACGTACGCGTATTTGCACATAAAAGAAAGAAATAGAGTACCTTTATTGGCCTGTTTGGATTGAGGAAGAAAAAAGGGGGATTAGAGGGGAGTAGAGTAGAGTTTGCTGAAAATAGGCTAATTTGGGGCCAATTCTAATCTACTCTCCATCCCTACCCCTCAATATAGACAAACCATGAGTTAGTGCTTGAGCCAGGAAGCTTGTCATTTCCTAGAGGAACCAGAGCAATGCTATCCAAAGTAAAGCCAGTGTTTAAGAGTAATCTAGAGAACAATAATTATCATAACTTCTTCCACAATTATCAACAAAATGTGATTGACTGTTAGTTACTTTCAGTTGGATCCATTGTTTTCCTTCGTCACTCACAATTTACGACATCAAAATTGTACCAAAGTTGTGTTACATGATTTTTTTGCATTTTTGAGCAATACTATGAGCCTAGAATAGTGGTTGTATATAGATCCACATATTTACCACTTCTAACTCGTCAAGTGGTGAATTGTAGCAAAAATTGTGTAAATTTACGTGGTCCTAGCATTTATATTTTTAAAATCTTGAAAGAGAGAAATGCTTCACTTTTAACGGCATTGAATATTTGAATAATCTAAATTACCTGCTACTTGGGTCAGGACTTAAGGCAGCCTTTGTTTCCACCTGTCAATCACCTGTCAATATAACCAAATTGTGACCAAAAGACAATAAAATGAAGATTTGGTTATATCATATATGCTACGATCGTTCCTTGATGGGTTCTCTTATATATGCTTTTTTTTTTTTGGTGAATAAGACAATATATTAACACAAAAGAAGAAAGCAAAAACAAACAAAAGCAAGGGAATGTGAGAGATTTAGCCTACACCTCCATCCACAAACTCGGAAACAACAGAGAGAGGTGGGGACCCAAAACTATTACAAAAGTAAGCCCATTGGGCAAGGGAATGAGCTGCAACGTTAGATTCTCTAAAAACAAAAGAGGCATTCCAACGTGCAAAGGAGTTTAGAGTCATACGGATATCCTCTATAATAGCCTTGATGGACCAGTGAGGAGTTGTAGATGGTTTTAGGATAGCTTTTATCACTGATTGGGCATCTCCTTCTAGCACAACTCTAGCAAAACCTTCTCTACGAGCCAAAGTAGCAGCTAAGAGAGCCGCTTTAGATTCCGCCCATAAGGGCACACTGGGCATTCTTCTTGAGACTCAGCTACAACTATGGAACCGTTGCTATCTCTGCAAACCACTGCCAGCACCACCTTATCAAGCTTCACTGCTGCATCAAAGTTACATTTGATCCATCCCAGAGGAGGAGGCTTCCATGAGGGAGGGTTCTCTTTTTCTCCAAGAATTGATTGCCAAGCTTGTTTGTGCTGAATAAATACCTTATTTATTTGGATGGAGAGCTTGATTGAGTCTACTGGTTGGTTTCCCTACACTATTTGGTTTCTATTCTTCCAAATTTGGTCACAGAGAACTGCTGCAAAAAGAGTAAACTCCTTTGCTTCCTTGCCTTGGATCTTCAACATTTCTATTGGATTTATTATAATTTTTATCCGCTGATCAATATTCATATCTTTGAAAACAACCATGTTTAAGGGCCACACTGAGTTGGCCCAAGCCTGAACTGTGATGGGGCAGCGTATAAAGACATGTTCAACAGTTTTAACCTCTACCCCACAAACTGGACAGCTCATGTTAGGAATTGGAAATCTTTTACTAAGAGCCTCTCGGATCGGAAGGGATTTGCAAACTATTCTCCAAAGAAGAAGCTTAAGCCTCTCATGTGTTTTACTCTTCCACAACAACTTCCAATCCGCTTCATGCATTGGCCCCAGTGAGGTGCTGCTTTGTTGCATTTTTAATATGTATGCTGATTTTACAGTAAACTCACCTAATGGACTTTGTCCCCAGCATAAGGTGTCACACTTTGAGGAGGTAGGAATATGGATATTGAGGATCCTTATAGCTGACTGAGTCTCAAATAAATCAAAAAAAAATTCCCTATCCCATTGTCTTGAGTCATGAACGATGAGCTTGGCTACTAGCAAGTTGCTTGGAGCCACCCCAGCCTTGAGTTTTGGTCTAAAATCTGGTTCTTTAGGGACCTAAAGGTCATCCCATATGTTAATACTTCTTCCATCTCCCACTTTATAGCACATGCCTTTCTTAATGAGCTTGTTACACCTAAATAAGCTCTTGCAAATCCAAGATGCTTGTTTAGGTGGCCTTGTATTGGTAAAACTTCCACCTCTTAGATATTTTCTTCTAAATATTTTTACCCAGTGCTTATCCTCATTTTTTTGGACCTCCCAAGCTAGTTTGGCTAGTAGAGCCTGGTTGAAATCCTCACTTTTTCTGAGGCCTAGACTTCCCATGAACTTGGGTTTGCAAATAGAATCCCAGTTCTTCAGAATGCAGCAGCTGGAACCATTTTCCTTTGAACCCCACCAAAATTTCCTATTTAAAGCATCAAGTTTCTTTGCTGTTTCTTTTGGGAGACTGAGAGAGGACATAACATATGATGGCATGGCTGAGGTAATTGTGCGAATTAGGGAGGTTCTAGCAGCCTGCGAGAGTATCTTAACTTTCTAGCCTGGGTACTTCTTCTCAACTCTTATATATGCTACTCACCGACTATTAGCTGATTGAGATAGTTCTAAACCTTTTTAAAGTTTAGATGTACCCTTTCAATTCTTTTCTTCATACTATGTTAAAGAATATAACATAGTAACAAAGATAATATTGGTGTGTCATATCAATTTGAAAGTAATTCTATTTTTTTTTTTTTAATAATTAAGAAGGAACTATTAGCTTAGCTGTACCCTTCCAATTCTTTTCTTGTTACTCAGTTAAGGAACCATGAAGTAATTGAAATAGTTTTGAATTTTTCTAAAAATTTATTGACTGAAGAACTATTAGATGTACCCTTTTCAATTCTTTTCTTCATACTCAGTTAAAGTAAACAATCTAGCAACAAAGAAAAGGGAGAATAGCAACATACCCATTTGAAAGTACTTCTGAACTTTTCCATACTTTAAGAAGGTGGGAATTATTAGCTTAGCTGCACCCTTACAATTCTTTTCTTCATACTCGGTTAAAGAATGTAACAACCTGACAAAGAGACTTTTTTTTTGGTTGCCGAATACCTTACAAAGAAACTACTTGTGTCATATCCATTCCCAAAGAATTTGACTACGAGCATCTCCAATGGTATAACTAAAGGCAAAATATTCTCTATAATAGAGAATGAGACCAAAAAAATGGTCTCCAATAGATTCTCTAAACTCTAAATTTTTTTGGCTCATGAACAGTAGCTCATCAAATCTAATGGGCTACTGTTCATTCTTCAAATGTTTTTTTCTATTATAATAATCAGGTGTTGAATAAAAAAATGTTGGAAGATGTGTAGTTGTTAAAAAAAGAATAAATAATGAATGAAGAAATAATATTTAAATGAGATAGAGAATCTGTTGGAAAGTGTATTTGAAAAAGTGGGTAGATAAAAGGTAAAAGTCACTGTTCATTCTCCAAACAGTACAAAAATTTGATGAATTTGCTGGAGATGCTCTACTATTGTAGTTTGATTAGAGATTTGCATAATGTCAGTGAAAATAAATTTATTTTTATATATAAAAAATATGAGATTCAAAACTTTAGTAATCCAGTGTTGACAATATCGTACTTGTAGATATTTCATATTTTGGTAAAAATGCAAAATGAACCTTGAATTTTGGTTGTTCTCAAATGAACCTCTTGGTGTTTTAATTTAGCATTAGATTAAAATTTAAATCATACCCTCAAGTTCAGAGTAATTTGATTTTTTCCCATAAAATTTCAAAATCTTGATAATTTTTCTTAACGTTAGATACCCCTCGAAAAATATAGGTTAAAATGTAAAATTGACCCTCTAACTTTCTTCAGATTTTATTTCAGTCCTCTAATTTTACTTTCGTTTATTTTAGTCCTCTAAGTTTTAGATTTATTCAATTAAGGCATTTCCGTCAACTTTTATTAAAATTTTTGAAAAAAAAAATTGGAAAATATTATTCAATCATTAATTGAATTTTTTTAATTAAAAATTTTGAAGAAAAATTTAAAAAATTGAAAAATCAACCGCAACATATAACAAAAGTTGATGAAAAAACCTTAATTGAATAAACCTGAAAATTAGAGGACTAAAATAAACTTGAATTTCATTCTCTAAAGTTTTAAGAAGGATAAAGTTTTTTTTTTTTTTTTTTTATTTTTAATGGGAGGTGGAAATGCCATGTGTGTCAGTATTTGATTTTTTTTTTTATTAATATTACGGGTGTACGTGATTTGAACGCCTTTTTTCCCACTTTTTTTTTTCCCATCTTATATACCCCACCCTAATCTCTCTTTCTACATTCTTTCTTTGTTGGTTGCCTCTCAACCTCTCTCCTTCTCCTTTATTTTTTCCCAACCAGTGTTTCTCTCTCAGTGACTCTTCATTAATCTCTCATTCTCCTTTCTTTTTGGGTTTTCACACCGATTTTCTCTCAATCTTCAAGAGTTCCTCTTGTCACCTGTCCCTTTCTAGTATCTATACAAGTGCTTGTTTGGATCTTGGGGTAAGTAAGTTAGTAACTCCTCATTTTTGCACACTGCCTACATTCTTGTATCATTCTTTACATAGTTACAATAAATAGTCTTTTTGCTACAATATATATATATATATATATATATATATATTTTTGACCATACTACAATATTATTGGACATATGAGATAATCAATATAAAATTTTTATTTGGTTTGTAAATTGCAATATGTAACCTGTTGATAATAAAATATTTTAGGATAAATTTCATTAACTACGCCTGAGTTTTGGGCAAATACCAAACAAGTCCAAATTTTTTAAAACTAACGAATTTGTTCCCTGAGCACAGTCTAGTCCTAAACGGTGTCAAAAGGACGTTACTCTCTAACTCTCTTTTCTCTCTCCTCTCTTATCTGTCAACTGGCATCCCTCTCTCATGGATCTCAGACCAAAAATTAAAACCCACAAAATTCATCCCTAAGCCCCTTCACATACTCCACCATTAGATCACAAATTTGTTCAGCCAAGTCCTCCATCAGGTCCTCCACACCACTCTCCACCGAGCCTAACACCATGGCAAAGTTGTTGAAGGCGATTAAGAGGAGCTTGAGGGCGATGCTCTCTGCGAGGTCTCTGCAATGGACGTCGGCGATGGTCTCCGCAAGGTTGTTGCGGCGAGAGTTGCTTGCAAGTTACCACCACGATCTGTTTTGAATCTTGGTTTCTCTACTCTATGGTTGAGGATTGGCTTGGGTATTTGTTGGGTTTGGTTGCTGTGTTTGATTTGGTATTTCTCTATGGGTTGGTTTTCTTTTTTCTTTTTGAAATAGTATGGTGGTAGTCTTCTGTTTGGGGGTCTTGTTGATGAAGGGTTTGGGTTTGAGAAGAGTTGCGTTTTGATGAAATTTCTGGTGTTTCTGGGTGTGGGCTTAAGAACGGTGTGTGTGTTGTTTGGGTGCTGTGTATTTCCTGTTTATGTGAACAATTCTTTGTGGGTATGAATTCAAACTTGGGCTCTTTTCTGCTTGGATGCTGTCTGTGTTTGAATTTGCTGGGTGTCCTTTCAGATCTGCATGACTGGGTGGTTGGAATTGGTTTAGTGTGGTTTGGTTTGGCCGTGGATTTTGAGATTGGTTTGATTTGGGTGGCTGTAAGCGTGGTCTGTGGGAATTCTGATTTATGGTTTTGGTTTGATTTGGGTGGCTGTGAGCGTGGCTTTGTAGCGATGGTAGTGAGGTACTGAGGTGGTGGTTGTGGTCTCATTTAGCAGATCTGTGGGCTGTGGGTTTTTTTTTTTTTTTTTGTCTGTAATAGAATGAGAAAGGGGTAAGAGAAGCCACAAAGCAGAGAGTCAAGAATAGTTAACGCTCTTGACGCCTTTTAGGACCAAATAGTGGCCAGGGATCAAGTTGGTTAGTTTTAAAAAGTTTTGAACATGCTTGGTATTTGCTCAAACCTCAAGCTAGTTAATGAAATTTACCCTATTTT
This sequence comes from Quercus aquifolioides, assembly GCA_019022515.1. Lineage (NCBI taxonomy): Eukaryota > Viridiplantae > Streptophyta > Magnoliopsida > Fagales > Fagaceae > Quercus > Quercus aquifolioides. The sequence continues at coordinate 1,592,905 of CM032325.1, read as the reverse complement.
AATATGTGAATTTTTCAAAAGAAAAAATTTAAATTATTTAAAATTCAATGCTAGTGACCGATGCAGCACTGCCAACCACTAATATCCATGTATCCCAATCTCTAAACATTTCGACGTCTCAATTCCAAAAATTGTCGATACTGACTTCAAAATTATTATCAAACAAAATTTTAAAAAGTTGATATTAATGCCATGATAATTTGTCAACACCATGCTAAGTTGCATTGATTTCTTTTTTTCACACTTCGGCCCCCTCAATCAAAATCCTGGTTCGTCCCTGGTTATTGTTACAGAAACACACATAGTCCTCAAGGAATTCGTAGCATATACGATATAGCCAAATCTTCATTTATTTTCTTTCAGACACAATTTGGTTATATTGGCAGATCAAACATGGAAACAAAGCCTGTTCTTGAAGTTCCTTATGGCGGATTCAATTATTTGGAATGGAGTGTTTGGGTGAAGACAAGTTTGATGGCTGAAGATCTTTGGGACATTGTTGAAGCAACGAACGAACCTCCTCCACCAGAAAATGAAGCTGCTTTTAAGGCTTGGAGAAAGATGAATGCCATGGCTTTACGTGTGATCCAAAGTTCATTATGGCCAGACAGATTTTCTGATATTATGGAGATTACTTCGGCCAGAATTGCTTGGGAAACGTTGGCAAAAAAGTACAAACCTAAAGGTCCTGACCCAAGTAGCAGGTAATTTAGATCATTCAATTCGTTAAAATTAAGTCAAGTATCTCTCTCTCACGTGATTTTAAAAACCGGTTTTACTTCGGACAGCATGGCTGCAGTTCCTTTAGAAGAAGACAATCTTGACTCAAATACTAAGTCAGGTACTATCCAGATTTCATCTGATATTAGGGAGATTACTTCGGACCGTATGGCTTCAGTTCCTTTAGAAGAAGACAAGCTTGACTCAAGTACTAAGCCAGGTATCTCTCTCTCTCTCTCAGTCTCTTTTATTTTGTGTGTAAAATAGGCTGAAAGATAACTAAGACGACGACAAACTTCAGGAAAAAAAAAAAGCATTTGTCAAAAGTAGGGGAAAAAAAAATGAAATAGGCTGTGATTGCGTTAGAGCTAGCCTTGAGGTCACGTTTTAGGAAGAGTCTCCCACCCAAAGAATTGGAAAAGACAGTGACGTGCCACAACGAAATTAAGGTCCAAATAGTTCCCATTGCCACCATCTTCTTTCATTGTTTTGTTGGTTTTGTTTAGTACAAATCTTACAAATTACATTACACTTTGCGCGCAGTTAATGGTTAAAACTTTGGAAGTCCTCTCCATTTGATTAGAATCATTAGATTCTCATATATTTATTGTTATATAAACTGTTTCATTATTTAAAATTTGTAATATTTAATGTGTGAAAAATGAAATTTATCAATTTTAAATGATGTAATTTATGTGATTTACGTAAATTAAATTTATTGATGTAAAAATTCAACTAATTGAAAGATTAAAATAACCTTATTAATTTTTCATATATATTAAAAGAAAAACCCTATTTGGTTTTCAAGTTTAAATTTAACTTATTGCGAACCTTACAATGGATGAGCTTATATATGGAAAATTTAAAGACAAATTAGTCGCGTGAGCTTATGCAATTTAGGAGGTGTAGCTTCAATGCTCTACGTAGAGAGGCAAAAAATGTATCACATTGTCTAGCTAGACAGCATGCATTGAATAGAAAACCAGTGGGTGGCCAAGTTTAACTGCCCACCTTTACTCCTAGCTGACTTGTGCTATAATTTAATAAACACGAGATTATCTTGAAAGAAAGAATGAAAGCATTTATTTTTTAAGTATAGGGGCATTTTTTCTCCCCTAAAATTTCTTAAAATTTCTAGAAAGTGTATTAAATATTGGGAGATTTAATACACTTTTTTTTCACTCTTCTTCATCTTATACACCATTGTACATTAATAGCTTTTCTTCCATACAGCAAAGTTGTTACTTCCATTTATCATTCTTCTCTGTTGCCTTGATCTCTTTGTTGATAACATTTCTTTATATTCTATAGGTCCTCAAACAGGAAAAAAACACATTTGATTATTGATATTCTCTCGTTGAATCATTGAGATCTTGTATACTTCCTATTTACCATAGTATTTCACTAGAACTTCTTTCTAGTGATGATAATGAAAATATTTTTATGAATAAGAGATGTTGGAGATGGACGTGGATAGGATAGTTCTTCCAAACTTAATTTACATGTTCTTCTCTAGGTAAAGAAAAAAAAAACTAGATATTTCCATTCTTCTTCGGTGTTCTTATTTCATGTTGATTAATTGGTCCTATTACATGCAATGTCCAATTGAAGGTACAACTACATTGCTAGTAAATTTGACATAGGCAATATGGTTACGATAGGAAAAATTTTGCAGGAATAACCTCAATGAGTGATATTTGGGTCACCACTCCTTGAATAATCTACTAACAAATATTGAGTTTACAAGTACAAAAAAATATTACTTGATCCTAAAGTACCTACCTACCTATAGTAGAACCTATTGACCTATCCAAGTTCATATCTAACCTAGTTGGACTACTCCTTTTAGCTAACTTCTTCAATGTACACGAGTCTACCAATGTGTGGTTGAATCTTACAACAATCCCTGATTGATGCAGCTGATTTGTGCAAAGTTCTTCATAGTAACATGCTCTAATAAAAATGGTAGTAGCTCAGTACAAAACCTTAGGCACACAAAGTTGTAACAACTTCTTAGTATGCTTGTCTCTTTTAAGTGCTGTAGAGATGCAAAATTCAGCATTCTCAAGCAATTTCTTGAACATTTTTCTTCATTCTTCAACATGGATATACAATAAACCTTTGGACGCTGAAAACTTAGACTCAAAATACATATAAAGTGCATTTTGGAATGGATTTTTCAACACATACAAATAATGACCCTAACACCATGTTATGCTCCTAAACACATGTAAGTCGAAACTGTATTTTTTGTCCATTCTAATCTTGGATCATACCTCTCGATCATTTTAAGAATTTATCAAATCATTCTTTTAGCTATGCCATTTTGATTTGCCGATCTAAGGACTTTTAAAGATGATGACCAATACTATTTGTTTCATAAAATTCCTTAAATTTATTTTATTTGAATTTGCCCTTCTATCAAATCACAAGGTCTTAATTTCATAACGACTATACCTATCTACAACAGTTTAAACTTTTAAATAATTTTAAAATCCTCATAATTCTATTTCAGGAAAAAAAAAATCATCTTTTTGACTAATCAATGAAGAGAAGAAAATAGTTATTTGTACAAAGCAATGATGGTTTCGGTCCACACACATTGCTATGAATAAGCTATAGTGGCTCAGCTTCTCTCTAAAAGCTATTTCTTGATTGCTTAACAATGATACATCTTCATAAATTTGGTCAGATTTTCAAAGGAAGACAATTCTCTCATCATCTTATTTTTTCTCCATAAATTGTAAGTCCAGCAAAATTTAAATGTCATCGGCACCTTGATTATCACATTTTTTCCGTAGTCCCTAACCATCTACAGTCCCTCAAGAGAATATCATAGTCTTTTTTTAAAATTTTTTAGTTAAGACCTTCCTTAATCTCTTGGTGGTTTGCTGTTTAGGTAATGGAAACTGCAGTGGTTCTTTAAAGAGAACGGAGCCCCTAGAGATTAAGAGGGAGAATGAAAGAATTTAGAGACTTAGAAGAGAATTCACTTAGTTCTTTATTGCTTAACATCCATGATTACAAGAACTAGCCTTTTATACTCAAGGCTTGGTTAGAAACAACTTCTTCTAGAGTACTAACTATCGTAACTAACTCTGTCTTTCTCCTAACAGCTATCTAACTACTATTATAGCTCATACTAACATGTGACCTAATTGAAATAAGCATGTGCGGATTACAATTAACCATATGTCACTAATTGCACATTAACTACATGCTGTTATTGAGTTGATGCTGCTGTTGTACTACTTGCTGCTGCGCTGAGCTTGCTGCAACAATTACTCTACAGCAATTGTCCAATCAGTTCATTCTTGACATTTGGCCTAGTCTTAAATAATAGTTTTCAAACTGAGCATATAAATATATAATAGACATCATAAATAAAATGGCGATCTATATTTTCTAAGCAAATATGAACCTTTACTTTTTTGTTTCAAAGGAACTTCATTTGAGTTATTGAAACTTTGAAAGTAACATCTTCAGTTATTGGTTCATCAAAATCTATAAAAAAAAGCATTTTACTCCCACATATTTGGTTACTAGTGCCAATGCCAAAGATGACATGTATCTTTCTATTCTTTCTCTACTCCTTTGTATACTAACAACAAAGCTGACTCCGCTACTTCTTCTTCTTTTATATCTATATCTTTAATACATATATAAACTAAAGGGAGGCCTGAGAGAGAGAGAGAGAGAGAGAGGTTATTCTTGGATTTAGAATTTCATGATATATATATATTTATAACTTAGACCCCATAAAATTAATTTGGCTCTGACATTGCCCCTAGCTCTCTTTGTATACTACTTAATTCATTAGTAGCATTATATTTATTCAACCTTTCACATTCATGTAGATTTCAATCCTAAAAACTAACTCATCTTCATAATTATTACGTTAATAAGAATCATATTTAGGGTCCGTTTAGATACAGCTGAAAACTGAAAAATATTGTAGCGAAATAATTTTTAAATGTGTGAATAGTACCGTGGGATTCATTTTTAATGAAAAAATTGTTAAAAAATGAGATTTGTGGGTCCCATGACTGAAAAGTTGCTAAAATATTGTGTAAAAGGTACTGAAAAGTTGATTAAAATAATTTTTAAATGCTAAAAAGTTGATTAAAGTGCTGACAAGTTGCTGAGGTGTGCAATAAGTTTGGTACCAAAGTCAACAATCACGGCACAGCTGAAGGAAAAAAAAAAAAAAAGGGCTGAAACGCGTTTGCGTCCAGACGTGGACGCAAAACGCACAAACCAAACATACACTTAATCTCTTATGGATTTTTTTCCCTCAAGTTGGACCATACTTTATAGGGATGTTTTAGGCTCATATTGCACTTGCTTTGACGTGTCTGTACTAAATCCAATGTTTCTAGGTATTTAATTAATATTGAAATTCAGAATCAACAAAAAATATCAACTGATAGTTCACGTGTAGATGTCAGAATGGTTTCGTTTCATTTCATTCTCTGAAAAAAAAAATTCTCGGAAAAAATAAATAAATAATCAAATAAAGTTTGGCAGGAGAAAGTGATGAAGTGGGAAACATTAAGATTTATATGGACTTATACAAAGCTTTGCGAATTGGTGATTGGAATGCTGCCAACGAGTTCCTTAAACGCCATCCGCAAGCAATAAGTGCAAAAATCACAGTTACGAAGAAGACCGCACTTCATGTTGCTGCTGAAGCTGGACATGTGCATATAGTGGAGGAGTTGGTAAAGCAAATGTCTAGAGAAAATTTGGAAATAAAAGATATTTATGGTTACACAGCTCTAGCTCACGCAACTTATTATGGAAACTACCGTATAGCAGAATGCATGCTTGGAAAGAATGAGAACTTGATCAGTATTGAACATGTCGATGAACAAATTCCAGTTGTTCTGGCTCTTTCCAACGGGCATTTAAAATTGGCTCGTTATCTCTATTCGCTCACAATGGGGGCATTTAAAATTGACGAAGGAAGTATTCCGGAAATTCTAATGCCAGAAAATGGCACCATGGGGGCTTCAGTTGTTTGCGCGGCAATATATACCAATGCTTTGGGTAAGAATTAACTCTTCGTCTTAACTATCCATTGAGTATTATTTCCTACTTGAAATTTTCGCAATATAATTCTGTATGATTGATTAATTTCTGTCCTTATGGTGCAACACAATATAGATATTGCTTTGGATTTAGTCAACCGTTGTCCATATTTGGTTGTTGCTCAAGACAGATTTGGTGAATCTCCTTTGCAAGCACTGGCTTGTATGCCTGATTATTTCCTAAGTGGAAATGGACTCATATTTTGGAAACGATGGATCTATTCCGGTTAGTACCATCCCTTTTACTCTTCACTCTTGTTTTTCGTTGACTTGTTTTAGTATTATGCAAATAATGGATGAATTTAATTATATATAAATGTGAATTATGTGATGATATCTCCTTAAAAAAAATCTATGAAAAAGGGGGCCCTTGAGGGCCAAACTCATATCCTTCGTTTGTAAATCCAATATAGCCCAAAAGAGAAGAGAAGAGATGGTGCAAGGCTCTAAAAGCATTACAAGAGGCCCATTTGACAAATGATTTAATTTAATTAAGGATTTTTTAGGTAACATCATGCAATAACAATTTTGTTTATTTAAGAGGGGGAGGGGGAGGGGGAGGGGAAGGGGGGGTGCTTGATTGTATCATACAATAATGGGTTGAAATTTGGAATATCATATATTTTCATTGTTTCGTATCTAAATTTACAAATTCTATGTCTTTTTTTTTTTTTCTCTCTCTCTCTCTCTCTCTCTCTCTTTTCATATTGTGATAGTTATAATAGGAAATGAGAGATTTGAACTTTAGATGCCTCTATTAGAAGCATAAAGAGGGGCTGCCAAGTGCTTTGTAGCTTAAATAATTTGCACCTTCTCACTTAGTTACTTCAAACCTCCCATCTCTTGTTGTAACTATCGAATTTTTATTAAAAAAAGAAAAAGAAAAAACATAAATAGATGCCAATTGAATTACAAAAATCTTAACAGTTAAACAAAACATATCTATAGGTTGTAACACCCAACATTATTAATACTACATCGGGTAACACGTGTGTAGTGGTACTATACTACCATTTTAATGTAATGAAAAAAAAAATTCTCAATTAAAATATGAATAAATTCTAGAATATCCATGTGATTCATAAGCCTAAATACAACATAATAATTCTAAAAAATTAAGTTAAGATTGACAGTAAGATTTTACATTGATAACTTGATCTCTTCGATAGCATTGGAAATGAAAAATAAGTATATCAAAATATGAATTTTGACATGCTTATGGAAAAAACATGCAAGAATTAGAAAAATTAAGAGGACTTTTGTAAGAAATTATTTCTATAAGAGACTATTTCTATAGTCAGTAATTGCGTGGATCTATTTTTGAAATAGATAACCCTAATTTAATATTTTAGGAATGACCAATTGAACTAAAATACTCTTGGCATATGATCAATCATATTTTAAATTCGTTAGAATTCTTAGAAAATCATTTCAGTTAAAGGAATACAAATGAAATGACATCCTTTTTATTAATGCAGTATACATATGCTTATGCAAAGTGCTGGTTAACTTATATGAAAGCTACAGAAAATATTTTAATAAAATATTTGAAATTAAATAGATAATAGAATTATAAGGTATAAAATATAATTTTTCCAAATTATTTAAATAATATATTGTGTAAGTTTAGCTTTTATCAAAACCAAGAATTATTGTAGATTATAATTTATAATAAATGGTTAAGCTTCCTTAAAATATTTGATAGATTTTGATAATGATATTTTAATTGGAGTCATTTTTTATTTTTATTTTTTTTTTTAATTTCTTCAAATGTAAGTGGAATTTAATTTATAAAAATCTATCTTAATAATTTTAATTTTATAGTGCGGTATATTGAGAAAGCACGTCCTACAAAGGATAATACTTAAGTCAAGTCACACAGCACAAGCACAATGCCCAATTTTTATTATTAATACGAAAAATTATTATAAATGATCAAAATAAATTAAAATAAATAATGATTTTTTTAGATATATAGAATTTTTTTTATAATAGAATTTTAATAAGAAAATCATTTCTAAACATCTTAAAGCTTTGATTATAGAGTTTCTATAATTTTAATGTGCTTATAGTCTCCACATAGTGAAAGTATATTTTATGACGTGTAAAATTTACATCAAACCAAAATCATATTACACAAGAATAATGTGTATGACCCAACTTAAATCAATGTTGAAAAAAAAAAAAAAAAAAACTTCTACTCATATATAACATTCTAATAATTTACTATTTTTAGACATAAAAAAGAAAGTGACAGAAAATGTGAGTCAGCACATACAGAATATAACTAAGATTTATTATAAATTAGCTTGTTTATATCTTAACCTTGTAATTATATTACTTAAAAAAATTGGATAAATATATTACTTAAATAGTTGATTCTCAAAAAATAATAATAATAATAATAATATTCACTTAGAAAGTTATATTAATATGTCCGTTTGATTTGCTTATTCCTAGTAACTTATTTTCATAGTATTTATCAAAAAATATAATTTTTGATAACTTTTATATTAAATGTGCTGTAAAAGGCTAAGGCTGCTTTTAGCACCAGCTTCTTACTGGCCTTTTGCTGAAACTTATTTACTGTTTGTGGGCCCATGCAAGTCCCACAAAAAACCCAAGCTTATTTTGGTTCAAGTTTAGGATTCCATGTTATATGTATTCTACTGCAAAGTTTTAGTAAAAAAGTTAGCTACAATCAACTATCTATGGGTCCTATTTTATAATTTTTGCTGAAAATACCAAGTCTTCTTTTGCTTATTGTGGGTCTAGTGTTCCACATTACTCTTTTGCTATAGTACTTTCAGCAAAAAATCAATCAACTTTTGTTTTTTTTTTTTTTTTTTTAATAGTTTTTAGCTTTTAGTTACAGTATTTTCAGCAAAAATCTTTCAACATCAACTTTTGTTTTTTTTAGGTTTTAGCTTTTAGCTACAAAACTTTTAGCAAAAATCTTTTAAGAAAAAGCTAGGTAAGTTGTTATTATAAAACAGACACTAAAAACTTCTTTATTTCAAAAAAAGATAAAAGATAGATTATTTGCAAAAAATTTGAGACAAAAAAATAGTTTTTCTATATTTGCCCATATACGTAAATGGATAGCATCATTGGATTGTATTAATTTTAATTGATTTTAAGAGATGTTTGTCTTGTCTATAAATTTATTGAATTAGTTATGTACCAAAAACAATTCCAATAGTACATGTTAAAATGGGTAACGTCTGGACCAAAAGTCTTATAGTTTTGACTCGTACCTTCTTATATTTCCAAAAAAGACAATTAGGATTTAAACTTCCCTCCAAACTATTAAATTATACAAAAACAAATAAAAATTAAACATAAAATGGGTAACACCCCACAAATGTTAATGGGACGTTCCTACTAGTACCACAACTATAATGTAAGTCCCTTAAAGATTTTAATATTTTTTACAGTGTTACTTTTGTTTCCAAATTTCCAATATTTAAAGTGTGTCAATCAATTGTTTGAAGAAATCATTTCCCATTAATCCAATCCGTAGTTTTCTTGATTCTATATGTGTTGCCTTTTGAACGTTGCTAGTAATCTAAGATAAGGGTTAAATTTGTTGTACACAAACTCAAGTCATGATTCTAGTTAATTTTAGGGGTGTATAAAACTATGTAAAATAGTTTGTATGTAATGAAAATTACTTCTAGATAAAGCCAAATTGCAATAGTTAGTGAAACTTGAATTATCTAATTGTGCATGTGTGTATGTATTTTTTTTCCAGGTATTCATATTCAATCGGGTGGTTCCATCAATGATATTCATTTGAACATTCAAAACCTTGCGGGAAACGGAAGCCAAAGCAATGGTAAAGAAATTATTGAATTAGGTATGTCACTATACAAAGTTCCTTTTCTCAAGATTTGGGTTGTAAGAGCATTCACAATAGTGGTATTAAAATAGATTAAAAAAAATTAAAAAAAAAAGAAGAAGAAGCTATTTTAGCACCCATGCACTAAAAATACCCACAACATCAAAGATATTATACTTAAAAAATTTTAACTCTCAGCTACAATAGACTGCCATCTTTGGCAGCTGACTGTAGCTGGAAGTTAAACACAAATAATGTTGTTTATTTGGTTCACGCGTGCTACTGCTCTCTCCTCTCTTTTTGCTTCTCTTCTGTTTCTAATTTTCTATCACCCACACCTTCATGCCCAGCCTCTCCTCTTCTCCCTCTCGACTGAAATCAACTTTCTCACTCTATCTTGTCCCTCTCTCCTCTCTCGAGTCTACTTGTGGCAGATGAGTTGGGCTTCGATCGGATTTACGGTGGTCTGATCTGTGCTTTGGTGGTCCGATCGGATTTATGGTGGTTTGATATGTGCTTCGGTGGGGCTTTGTAGGTCTGATTGATTTTTTTTTTCTTTTCCCAGATGATGGTGGTGATGCAATTGTGGGTTTGTGATTTGGTTGCGATTTTGGTGGTTGGGGGTTGTGGTTCTGAGTGGTGGTGATAGTGGCAGTGGTTGTTGTGGCTATAGTGGTGGTTGAATGGATTTTGTGTCTAATGAGTTGTGGTTTTTTTTTTCCCCAGTGGTGGCTGGTGGTTGAATGGGTTTTGTGGCTAGTGGGTTGTGGTGGTTCGTGGTTGTGGTTGTGGTTTTTTTTTTTTGGTTTTCGGTGGTGGTGACTAGTGGTGGCTAGCGGTGGGTGTGGTTGTGGGTTTGCTAGGTTAAGAGCATTTGTTCATCCCAACCCTTTTGTATGAGAGAGAGTGCCTTAGTCTAGAGACAAATCTCTTTATCCTTTCTTCTCCTTTTCTCTCACAAATGACATATCCTTGAGAGAAATTTGTAACCTTCACCTCCATCACTAAACCTTGAGTGTTGTGAGTTTGTCGAAGGGCTGAAAACTTAGTGAAGCCAAATCAAATCCAAATCCTTTGTTGTTTTCTGTCGGTGGCTCAATGGTGGTGGCTCCAATTAGCTAGATGAAAAAAGGACTCAGCGAAGTTGGTTGCTAGTTGGAGCTTTAGATGACTCAAGTACACAAGGAGATATAAGCTTGGAGGGTATATAGTCATCCATGTACTGCACTATTCATGCTAGTGGAGTTTTCCAATGAGTGGTTAGTGTGGGTGCCCCAAAATTTCTTTTGGTTGGTTGCACATTGGGTCCTTGGCGATGTGATTCTTGTGTGCTTGTGTCTCTAAAGTGGGGGTGTGTGTATGTGAGTCTCTTTTTCTTATTTTTATTTTAGGAGTCACCACCAATTATTGGTTTTGTATTAGGTGTGATTGGTCACCTATGTGTTTAATTAGTTTTAGGTTACCTAATTAACTAAACCAAATTTTAAGGGTTCATTAATTAAGGCAAACCAAAAAGTCTCGAACCAAAGATCCTGGACTCGAAAGTTTGGTTATGTGTGGGAAAGGTGTTAGGCACCCCACAACGCCTATTTGAAGATAGTACCTCTTTTTAATTTATTTCAAGCGTCATCTTTTTGTGTAGAAATTTAATACTTGAAATTTTGATTTTTGAAAAAAGTGTTTTACAAACAATATATACATATATACATGTGAGTAATTATTTGCTTATAATTAGAATGTGAATATTAACTCCAATGAATATTTACAAACAAGCATGTGAGGTATATACATAGATAGCATGTGCGAGGATATACAAGAACAACCATATGAGTAGAATATTTAATATATAGGTAGCACGTAAGTACTAGCTATTATAAATAAACAAACTACAACACAAAAAAAAAAAAAAAAAACAACCATATGAGTAGAATATTTAATACATAGGAGCATGTGAGTACTAGGTATTATAAATAAACAAACTACAACACAAAAAAAAAAGAAAAGAACAACCATATGAGTAGAATATTTAATACATAGGAGCATGTGAGTACTAGGTATTATAAATAAACAAACTACAACACACAAAAAAAAAAAAAAAAAAAAAGAAGAAGAAGAAGAAGAAGAAGAAGAAGAAGAATGGAGTTGGAAGAGTAGTACCTTTTTGTCATCCACAATTTTCTCAATTTTTTTTTTCATGCAAAAAAAGATGACAAATAAAATTCATTAGTGCCGAAGAAAGTGATAGGGTCAATGTAAGCTTAAAGAGTGTTCAAGGACTCAAGGGAATGAACCATGAACTCAAATCTTTAACTACAACTATTCTAAGAAAAGCCTGAGATTATAATGAAAGAAAAAAAGTTTACCACGTTAACATTTTATTGTTTTAAAAAAACACATTTTTTTGGAAAAAGTTGTTATATAGGAGTAGTTTTGAGAAAAAAACTTTTTTGTTTTTTCAAAGAATTCCAACAGGGTAAGACTATTTATTATTATTTTTTTTTTTATAGAAAAACTCTCTCTTATTTTCTTTTTCTTTTTTTAAGGAAAAGAAAGTTTTTGAAAAATTCTTTTCTTGAAAACATTTTCCAACGTGGTAAAAACGTATTTTTTGGAAACCCATTTTTTGATTTATTATTATTTTTAATTAAAGGGAGGGGAAAACGTTTTTTGAGGGGAAATCTAACGTGGTAAAAATATTTACTAATATGATAAAAAAAACATTTTCCCTTTTTCTTGGCAAAAAAATTGGATTCCTTTTTGGAGGGAAAAGAATAACAATTTTTTTGAGACATCTATTTGAACACACTTTTTTTTTTAATGTGGTAAGAACTTTTTTTTTATTTTTTTAAACAGATTCTTTTTTAGAGAAACATTTTTTTTTAGAACACCTTTAAATTTTTAAGAAAAGAATGAAGGGATATTTTTTTTTGGAATCTTTTTTGAAAGGAAGAGATTTTTTTTAGCAAAGCATCTTTTGGAAAAACTCACCTTTTTTTTTAGAAAACTTCCTTCTTTTTGAAAAGGGTGAAAGGGATTTTGAGAAGCACTTCCTTAGAATAGTTGTGAAAAGAAGTTGTTTTACCCAAGCATATTTATTTATTGGCAACATTATTGATGAGAAAAATGAAAGGACAACAATAATAAAGTGCAGGAAATAAATTGCAAGGAAAGTAAAGTGTAAAAATTTAAATGATATAAAAGTAAAGAGCTGAAATATTGTAAAGGTTGATTGAAAAGTTTCTTTTTTTGTCTTTCTTAAATAGATTTTAATCTCTTTCAAACCCCATGTGTCCTACATCATAAAGAAATTGGAGTTTTAAGCCATCAACATTCTTATTAAACATACCCATATTGTGCTCTAATGGAGGTTTAAAAACCATTTAAGAGAGAGGGAGTAGAAAATCTTTTTTTTTTTTTTTTTTTTAATATTTAGGTGTCTAGATATAATACACACACACACCCACACATATAAGTGCACTAAAGTAAAGGGGGATGGGGATTGTGCAAGAAAATTAAAGGGATGACATAAATTAAAAGGGGAGGGGATTGCTTGGAAAATAAAATGGATGACATAAATATAAAGCAAGGAAAATAAAACCCTAGATGCCTAGGTTGGATGAGATTTTTTTTTTCCTCTAAGGGTTCTTCCCATACAAAACCTAGGAGATGGTCCAATACCCATCTAGGAAACAAGCACAATATCATAAACAAGCAATAGTAATATGGACATAAAGATAAAGGAGAGATATTTACACAATAACAAAATAAAGGAAAGCACTTCATATGTAAATAAATACGATGTTTGCAAGATAGTAAAAGGAAATGGTGTGGGTGTAGTTATAAATAAACTACCTCATCCCTACTAGCTTACCCACAAAGGGAAGAGGCTTTTTTTTTTGGGTGGGTTTCCTAGAGAGGGGGAAAAGAATTTTTTTTAGAATTTCTAGGGTATTTTTCTTAGAATTTTTCCACTCTCTCTATTTTTTTTTTTTTCCTATTTTTCTCCCTATTTTTTTCTCAAAAATGAGGGGGTATTTATAAGGGGATGAGGAAAATGGGGGGCTAGCTAAGTGTAACATGTTACACCTGAGCTAGGATGATATGTTGTCAATATAGTATATTTCATTAGGGATTTTGCTTTCCTTCATCGTCCCATCGTCATTTACAATTTTCTTTGTAGTGAATGGAATTAAAAATTATTTTAAGAGAAAGCCAAGAGGTGGTTGATTGAGCAAGAGTTTAAAAATTAGACTTTTATTTGGAAAAGAAAAAGAAAAGAGTAGCTATTGGAGACTAGGAGAAGAGAAACCATACTGGGCTTGAGAATAACCAGCAAAGGGAGTGGAATTTGGCTTGGAATGAGAGCTGCCACCACGTCCACAATTGAGCCTCTTTCTTAAAGAATTATCTAATGATCAAAACCAAGGACAATGCTGATGATGATTAGCTGAATTCGCCACCTCTTTCTCTCTCAAAGTTTCTTTGAAACAGTGGTACTTTTAGTGGGAAAATGCGCCAATGTGGCAAAGTCCAGCTCCCTCTCTCTCTTACGTGGGTTTGTTCTTGGTTTTTACACACTTCTAACCTTGTGACCTTCATATATTCATCTTTTTATTTACTTTTATGTTTATAACGGTAAACTAAGGAGGTGGGTTATGGAGGACTAATGAAAGTAATCTTTGATAGGCAAAGTGATGAAGTCCAAATCACAAATAGGTACTACTAAAATGGGTCTAACCACAAGTTTGTTAACTATAATAACATTTTTTTTTTCTTTTTGCTTTCCCTGAAGGTTAAGGAAGACAGTGAACAGTGGAGAAACAATTAAAAAATGTGAAATACCATCTTAGTTCCTCTATTTTGACCATATTCTCATTTTGGTCCATACTTTTTAATTTTATCACATTTAGTCTCTAAAATCAAAAAGTGATCTTGTTTTGGTCCCTACCATCATCTCATTAACAAAAGTCGTCTATGTGATAGACGGAGTGCACTATTGGCTCAACAAATGCTAACATGACCAGTAAAATATTATTTAAAAAAAAATATTTTGCATTTTAAAAATTCCATGTCTACAATTTAATTAAAAAACCAAAAAAAAAAAAAAAAAGAACTTCTAATTTCTTAATTTTAATTTAAATTGAATTTTTTTTTTCAGTTTTAAAGATTTGGAAAAAAATTGTTTGTAGTAATTTTCACAATTTTTCTTAAACTTTCTTGGTAACCAAACACATTATTAGAACTGAAGCTCATATTAAATTCTAGTAAAAAATCTAACCCAACTCATATTTTCCAAGCTCTCTCTCTACAAAATTCTCCAAGCTCTCTCTTTCTCTCTACAGGCTGATTGAAGGTGAGCTCTCTCTCTCTCTCTCTAAATCCATGGCCAAAAATCTTACTCTCTCTCTCTAAATCCATGATTGAAAACCCAGCTCTCTCTCTCTCTCTCTCTCTCTCTCTCTCTTTAAACCCAGGTTGAAAACCCAACTCTCTCTTTCTCCCTCTCTCTCTAAACCTATGGTCAAAAACCCAACTCTCTCTATCTAAATCCATGGCCAAATCAACAGTGGCTTTCTCTCTAAACCCATGGACTAAATCGGTGGTGGCTTTCGGACTTGGGGTTGGAGGTGGTGTGGGTTGTCATGTTTAAGGTTGTGTGGTTGTGTGGTTATTTGTGGTTTCTAATCTGGGGTTTTGTTTATTGATTTGAGATTTGAGTTTTATGTTTGGTTTCTCAGAAAACATAGGAAAATATGGGTTGAGTTTTGTATTTGGTTGTGCATGGGGGCCAAAACTCTGGGTTTGAGTTTTGTATTTTTGTTTTTGGTTTCAAAGCTTAAGAAAATTTTGTTGAATGTCTTTGTGTTTTGTAAATTTTTACAGGCGTGTCTCTGTATTTTGTAAATCTGAGTAATTTTATGGGTTTGGTTGCTAAGAAAATGCAAGAAGAGAAAAAAAAAATCTAGATTTTTTAACTTTATGGGCAAGGTTAGTTGAGAAAGAAAATGAAGAACATGATTTACCAGGAAGAGCACATGTTCTGAGTTCTTTAGAAAAAAAAAAAATTAATTCTTTTCTTTTCTTTAAAAAATAAAAATAAAAAGCTTAGAATTTTTTATTATTATTTTCATCTGATGTGGCTTTTTTTTAATTAAATTGCTAACAACGCATTTTTAAAATTCTAAATGAAATTTTTTAAATATTATTTTGATGGTCACATTAGTATTTACTGTACAGTACACTCTATCTACTATGTAGATAATTTCCGTTAGTAAGATGACGGTAGAGATTAAAATGAGATTTTTTTTATTTATTTTAGGGACTAAATACGGAAAAATTAAAAAGTATGATTAAAATAATGAAATTTAAATTTTAGTACTTAAGTTGAAATTAGGATTAAAATTTAGGGTTTTACATATATAATGCTTACCTCATCTGTTCTTTTTATAGTACCTAATAACTTTCAAATACACAATTAAGCAAGGTTTTTACATTGCAGGTATATATTCATTGAGCCAACTAGTTTCAAATCTCCGAACTCTCATGGGTATTGTACTTTACAACTCAATTTATTATATTTCTTTAAGTTCAATAAATTAGATTATATAATTAAATTCAAACATATAATTATTTTGAATTATATTATTTTGAAAATAATAACATTATTTATGTTTTATCAGTTAACATAAATGGAAACCTATAAACCTAAAAAACTGGTATCTAATTTTTGCACATTAAGTGTTTGACAATTCATATAATCACATCAACTAAGAATTGTTTCGCGTCTGTTGGTTTTTCTTTTGAAAACCCTACGACGATGAAACAACTTGTCTCTCTCTTAACCATCTTTTCCCCAGTTTTTGGTGGAATCTTTTTTTTTTCTCTCTCTCTCTTAGTTTTTTGTCTGCGCACGCTATGGATGACCTTCAAGGGAGATGGGAACAGTTGTCGCCCAATACAAAGGAAACCCAGATGGTAAACCTTTCTACTAACGTTGTGGAAAATAGTAGGGTTTTGGTGGCTAAGTTCTTTATCAAACGGAGGATAAATCTAGAAGCTATTACGAGAACGCTAAAGATGATGTGGAGGTCTGGGAGAAGTTTTGATATACGTGATCTTGGGAACAATATAGTTATGCTTTTATTCGATGATGAAGATGATCCAAAGCGTATATTGATGCAAGAACCATAGTCTTTTGATAAATACATGGTTGGCTTGTTTCATCTAGGTGAAGCTGCAACAGTGGAGGATACTAGGTTTGATACAGCATCCTTTTGGGTACAGAATCGTGGGCTATAGATTAGATGTATGACAAGGGAGAATGCTGAGGCCATTGGAAGCACTTTGGGCAAGGTTGAATGCGTTGAGGAATCTACCAAAGGTGATTGTTGTGGACGTTGTATGCGAGTCCAAATCAATATCAATATTACGCAACCACTATGTAAAGTTTGGCTAGTGAATATAGGAGGTCCTAAACCACAATGGATCTTGTTTAAATATGACCGCAAGCCAATTTTATGCTATTGGTGTGGGATCATGAACCATGATGAGAAGGATTGAAGCTATGGGTGAGTAGTCTAGGTACTTTACAGAAGGAAGAACAACAATATGGGGCTTGGATGCGTGCCACCATAGAGAGGTTTCAAGTACACCATGTTGTGAAGAATAAGGAAGATTAAAATTGAGAAATGTCTTAATCTCACTGCACGTGCAAGTTAGATTGTCAAACTTGTAAAGAAAGTGAGCTACAGATCTAACAGTACATTTAAGTGTAAAAGCTCATGAACAATAAAAATGATAACTTTAATACTTTAACATCTAAAGATTGTAAAGGCAGAACAAGGAAAGTAAAAAAGGTGTGTGACATACGTGGAAAACCCTTAAGAAGGGATGAAATACCATGGTGAGTGAAGGACAGAATATCCTTCACTCTTTAAAACTTTCTATAATGTGAAAGTTTAAGGTTTTACACATGGTGATGTTCTTCCCAAAAAGCCTCTCTTTTCCACACTTTACTACCCAGATTTCTACCTCTCTCTCTATCTTTCTATCTCTTGCCCTAATTGCTCAACAAAATGTTCCTATTATAGTACGAGGAATGTTGTTAAGTACATAAAAACATGTTCCTCTTATACTGTAAGTGTTTTTAAAATTCCGAATACTCTATGTGATGAGATGACAAGCATGGTGAGAAACTTTTGGTGGGGGCGAATGGATGGAAAAACTAAGATGACATGGCTTGGTTGGGATAAGGTTTGTACACCGAAGAAGGAGGGTGGCTTAGGCTTTCGTGATCTTAAAGCTTTTAATCTTGCACTTTTAGCCAAATTGGGGTGGCGACTTCAAATAAATATGTCATCACTGGCCCATAGAGTTTTAAAAGCTCGTTATTTCCCGGATAGTGACTTCCTTGGGTTGCACTGGGATCTCCACCTTCTTTTGCTTGGAGGAGTATAATGTCGACATAAAAAATTTTCAAACAAGGCTGCAGATGGCAGATGGGGAATGGAGCATCGATTGGCATTTGGACTGATAAATGGTTACCTAAACCATCCACTTTCAAATTGATCTCTCCGCCAAATAATACCTTTGAACTTTCTAGAGCTAGTGACCTCATTGGTCCCCTGAAGTGTAAATGGCAAACAGATTTGGTGAGGCAAATTTTTCTCCCACCTAATGTCCAATCCATTCTAAGCATATTTTTAAGTTCTTGTCTACCACAAGACCAGCTAGTATGGGCATACACTCCAAAAGATAAACTCACGGTTCGCAGTGCTTATAAAATTGCTTTGGATGAAGCCAAGAATAGCGGAGTGGGTGAACCTTCAAATGATGATACACACAGAAAATTCTGGAGAAAAATTTGGAGGTTGAACATGCCGAATAAGGTGAAGTCTTTTGCTTGGAGAGCATGCCAAAATATACTTCCCACAAAAGTAAACTTATGCAGAATGTATGTGAAGCTTGTGGATTTGGTATAGAATCTAGTGGACATATTTTCTAGGAATGCAAGAAAGTTTATGCAGCGTGGCTACTTTCAGGGATTAGTTTTGATACACAAGGGGCACGGTATTTAGAGTTCATGGATTTAATGTGGTATTTGATCTTTGTCTAGCATGTTGGCAATGACATTTTGGAGACGCTTCTCATGATAGCTTGGTGCATGTGGTTTAATAGAAATGTCCTAAGACACGGTCACTCTCGACAATCTGCAGAAGAGGGGGTCCAATTAGCTCGATTTTTGCTAAATGAATTTCAAATAGCAAACCATACTATTTCACAGGTAAAGGACAACTCAGATGATCCATGGACATTGCCTTTAGCTCCGGATTATAAGGTTAATGTGAACAGTGCGGTTTTTGCTTAGAGTCAGTAGGGAGTGTTAGGGTGGTGATTAGAGACCATGCTGGGAGGGTTATGGCAGCACTAAGAAAAATAGTCCACCAGCCACTGGGACCTTTAGAGATAGAGGCCAAGGCAATGGAGGAGGGAGTTACTTTTGCTTGGGGATGTGGGTATAAAGTATGTGATTTTTGGAAGGAGATTCAAAAATTGTTTTTGCTGCTCTTTTGGGGTGGGACGATCCACCACTAGCTGTATCAAATATCTTAACTGGAGTATCTCAAAGGCTTCAAGGTTTTCTAGGTCCATCCAAGTTTCTCATGTGAAGCGACAAAGTAATAGGTTAGCACACATTTAATAGTAATTTTGTATTTTGGATAGAGGAAAATCCAACGTTGATTGGGTTGGCTTTAGCTCAAAATGTACTGAATTTATCTTCTTCTTAATAAAATTACAATCTTCCCATAAAAATAAAAATTAGTATAACTTTATTCCAAAAAGAAAAACTAAGAATAATATAACTAATTTTTAATTTTTTTTTTGGCCTGGTTATTTTTTGATTAAAAATTGGTTTATAATGGGAAATTGGGAGCAAACATATTTTCTTAAATTTCTATTTTAATATTGTTTTTGTTTTTTAAAGTTACATTCTAGTCATAATCGAAACTTAAAATTTACTGTTTCAACTTTCATATTTCTATCTTAATCTAATTTTACATTTGAAAATTTCACATTACATTCCCTCCGATTGGTTCTTTTAAATTTATATTTCCTCCCATTTTAAATATATCAATTGGTTCTTTATTACATTCCCCTCCAATTTTTAAAATTTTTAAATTTTTTCTTGCTTTTTCTCACGTAATGACAATAAAGAATACAAGTGGATAGAATTTATAGGTAATTTTGTTAAAGCTCACCTCAAAAATAATACTCTTAAAAGCTTGATTGGTAGGAGGATTTTTATTTTTGTTTTATTTATTTATTTTTTAGAGAGAGTTTCAACGTATAGCGTCCGCTCCTGATGATAGCTCTTTATCATCAGACCAAGACACCAATCAGTTTTTGGTGTAGGCGGCGATTGAACCCCAGATCTCTTATTTAACCATCAAAGACTTTATCAGTTGAGCTACCTGGAACTCACATTTTTGTTTTCAAAACAGTATAAAAGCAATTTTAAAAAAAAAAATTGAACTTAAAACTAGTTTTCAGATAATAATTTTTATATTTTACGTGTTTGGCTCCAACTTTTTAGAAAAATCTTCAAAATACTAAAAACAAAAAATAATTGTTCGGGAGACTTTCTATTTTTGTGATTTTGAAAAAAATATATTTGCAAAAGGTAACATGTAAAATCTATAGATTACTTTTTTTTTATTTATTTATTAATAATAATAAGGAAATAGAGCTCATCTTTTTTTTTTTTTTTTTTAATGATAAGTTTTAAATTTGAAGAGTATGAATTCTTTTTAATATCCTAAAAACACCCCCTTAGCCATTTTCAAAATTTTGTTCTAAACTAGGAAAATATGATACAGTTTTTTGAAAACTGTATTTAGAAAAATATTGGCCAAATAATAAATTCAAGTGTTGGACCTACCATTTTATAAATTGCAAAACAAAAAATTGTATTTAAATACTCTTACCAATCATACCCTACCTTATTAGGTAATTTTGTTTTTATTATAACCACACGTGCTTACTCACTTCTTTACACTATTAAACTAAGTCCATGGGATCCGAAATTGTTCTTTTTTGTTTTTACCAATTAAATGAGACTTTCAGATATTAATCTCAAGCCCACCTTAAATGGAGCACGCTAATCTTTACGGTAGCTTAGATAATTACAACTTTACAAGAAAAAGAGATTGTAATTTTTTTTTTTTAATAATTATATGTTCATCTAGTTAAATTGTCAATGTTTTGATTATTAACCAAGGTATCGAGCATCTATATGAAATGAAGTTGGCCCATTTCCAATCCCGTGAACTCATCAGTCAAATGAAGGACCAGATATTTATTTCAAATGCTCAACAACGGAAAACTGGTAGCGTTTATAAAGCCATCATCCGTGCAACCAAGGAAGGGATTTTTGAGTTTTTTTTTGAAATTGTGAAAGCGGATGCACAAATTTTGTTTATCAGTGACAAAAAATCAACCTGCATTTTTTCGTGTGCAGTCCAATATCGTCATGCCAAAATCTTTAGCCTTATCTATGGTCTTGATATTAAAAGCTCTTTGACAAGTTTTCAAGATGACTACGGCAATAACTTATTACATATGGCAGGGATGTTAGCACCTTCTACTTCACTTAATGACATCCCAGGTGCAGCTTTGCAGATGCAAAGAGAACTACAATGGTTTAAGGTTATCTCTCTCACTTTCAATTTATCGGTCTTTTAAATATTAGCTCTATGTTCACTTAAAGAACTATTAGAGTCTTTAATCAAGCAGTAACAGCAAGCTACAAAATGTTACTGTGGCCCTTTTGAATATTTTTTGTTGTTTGGTTGTAGAACTTTCGCTGGTACTGAAATTTACAAAAAATTTCTATATTTTTATGTAAATATTTTATAATAAGTTTTAATTCATTACTTTAAAATATTAAGAAAGAAAACTAAAATCAAAGTAAAAAAACACAATCAAAATAAGAGTACAGCAACAAATAAATGCTAGAACAATTAATAAAAACTATCAAATAAACTTATACACTCACATGCAAAATTACAAACACTTCGAACCTATGAAAGGAAACTTGAAAGTTGTTTTTGAACTACTTTTAAAAGGAAAAAATTTAACTATAAAATTAGTTGCAGCCTAAGATTACAACGTTACTCAATAAGATAAACATTACTACATATTTGAAAATCTAATTATTGAATTGCATGTTCTTCACATTCTTAATACAAATGTCAAATTTTGTGTTAATCGAAAATTATTTACTATATGATCTATAAACTTATATTTTATGTATAATTTTAAATTTCAAAAATTTGCAATTAAAACAATTTATTAATGACATAGTTATTGTTTAATTTTCTAAAAAACTTTCAAGTAACTTGGATATAAGAAGAATATGTAATCCAATGGTGGATTTGTCAAAATTTACCTTTAATAAGAAAAAATTATTGAGTAAGGTTGTACTCTTAAGCTACGACTAATTTTGTAACTAAAATTTTTCCATTTTAAAATATTGGGGGTGATTCTTTAAATTTTGAGGAATAGCGTGATCATTTTGAAGATTTCATGAGACATTTTTGTCATTCAATGGTCTTTAAGGTCTTTTTTTTTTTTTTGGGTGGCTGTAGGGGCATTTATGTGATTTGAGAGGTTTTTGAAGGTATTTTTTGGCCATTTGGAGGCTTCAAGAATATTTTTGTCATATTTTGTAAGTTACTTTCATTATTTTGGATGTTTTTATTATTATTATTATTATTATTATTATTATTTGGTTATTTTGAAGATATTAGAGGTATGTTTGTCATTTTATAGGTCTTATTCTAGAGGATGATTTCAATGGGTACCCTTTTTTTTTCCCTCATCATGTTAGTAGTTTTAAGAGTATTTTGGTTATCTTGAAAATTTTAGGGGAATTTTGAGGGTTTTGAGAGGGTAAACAAATAATTTTTGAAAATTTAGAGGAATTTTGTCATTTTGGAGATTTTAAGGGGATATTTTAGATCATTTACAGATTTTAGGGATATTTTGATTATTTTGAAAATTAAAAGGGTATTTGGTAATTTTGAAAATTTAAGGCAATTGTCTAAGGCTCACAAGTAGAAAAAGCCCCCAAATTTTATATCTCTTTACTTATGAGATTATTAATTAACTCATATCTTACTAAGTCATTAATTAATTGGAAATTGAGACCATCATCCAAGTCAAAAAGGGTTTAATAATATGCTTAATATGGGTCTGATAATATACTTGTATTGGATCATGATCTCAAAAGCTTGAGTTTGAGCTTAAGCTCGGTTTGATTAATGAATCAAGCCAAACCAAGCCTAGCTTAAACTTCTAGATTTTCTAATGAGCTCAAGCTCAAACACTGTTTGTAGGCTTGGTTCAAGCTCAAGCCAAGTTTCAACATTTCATATTTTTTGTCAAGCTGAGTTTAAACATTCAATACTTGATAAAGCGCAGCTTGCGTGTTTACAACCCTACCTTCGAATAGTAGTACCAACTAATTTAAAAACAAAAAAAAAAAAAAAACAAAAAAAAAAGAAGAGAAATTGTCTTATAAATAAAATTAGTCGGAGTCTACTACTAATCCCTAAGCCAAGTTTGAATATTTTATATTTGTTGCCAAGTTGAACTTGAACATTCAACACTTCACAAAGCTCAAATTGCACCTTTGTAGCCCTACTTTCAAATAGTAGTACCAACTAATTATTATAATAATAATAAATAAAAAAAGTAGTACCAACTAGATAAAAAAGAAAATTAAAAAAAAAACAAAAAAAAAAAGAAGAAATTTTCTTATATTAAAAATTTTTGAGTAGGAGTCTGCTCCTGATCCTTAATTAGCGAGAATTACCTAATCCAACCTAGGTAATGATTTAAACCCCAAATTTTAAATTTAGGCTTAATATAGGTTAAAATGAAAATTGCACCCTCTAAGTTTGACTGAAATAAATTTTAGTTTTCTAATTTCACTTTCATTTAATTGAGTCTTTTAAGTTTTAAATTTATTTAATTCAGACATTTCGTCCAATTTCATTAAAAATTTTCCATTAAAGAATATTCTTCTCTCATGAAAATAATCTATAAAATTAATTAAAATATTATATATATATTATTTATGGTAGAAATTTTTTATCAAAAATTCTTTGCAATGTTCATTAGTTAATTGCATACTTAAAAGTAATTTTTTAATGGAATTAGACGAAAGATCTTAATTGAATAAATTTGAAACTTAAAGGACTCAATTAAACAAAAGTAAAGTTAAAGGCATGAAATGAATTTTAGTCAAACTTAGAAAGTGCAATTTACATTTTATCCTTACTTTTATGCTAAATTAAAAATTAATGCCCAAAGCAATCGAACTTTGAAGTCCAAATTTGAGTTTTACAATGATAAGTTCAACTGTATATAAATCTTTTTCTTTTTAAGGGATGAATCATCATTTTTATCGTTGTAGATAGAAGAAAGGGAAGAAAGAGAGAGTGAGAAGAAGGGAAGGGCTTCAAACTTAAAACACGAAGAAAGTACAGAACAAAAGTATTGAGTACAAAAAATAAGCCTTAAAAAATAATTAAAATATTGATGCTGATGTGGAAAATTGTGAGAGTTGTAAAACTTACGTTTCAACATATTATGAGGTCAACGAAAAATCAAAGGTTTCAGTTTCATAATGTGTGTGTGTGTGTGTATATATATGATTTATAGTTAATGATATTTAATTATGAAACTATTAAATATTAGTGTTAATATTTACTTTTCTTAAATTTCTGTCTTTTTTAATGTTGTGCTATTTTGGCTTCTAAGACTTTGTTTAAAAAATTTAGGAGGTGGAGAGCATTTCCCCTCCCAACGTTCGTTCATGTATAAACAAAGCGGGTTTGACTCCCCGAGAATTGTTTACGAAAAACCACAAGGACATGAGGAAAGACGGAGAGCAATGGATGAAGGACACAGCAACATCTTGTACTGTGGTGGGTGCTCTGATTGTTACCATTATGTTTGCTGCAGTATTTACCGTTCCAGGTGGTAACAACCAAACTAACGGCTTCCCAATTTTCTTAGATAAAAAATTATTTATGGTCTTTATTGTATCCGATGCTCTCTCACTCTTTTCTTCCTCAACTTCAGTCTTAATGTTTTTGGGAATCCTCACATCTCGTTATGGAGAAGAGGATTTCCTTGAGTCCTTGCCTAGAAAGATGATAATAGGCCTTTCCACCCTTTTCTTCTCTATTGTAGCCATGATGATAACCTTTTCTACAGCTCTTTTACTTATGCTACATGAACAATCATGGATTCTCAAACCTATCATTTGTTTGGCTAGTATTCCTATCACCCTCTTTGTATTGATGCAATTCCCTCTTCTTGTTGCCATGGCCATTTCAACTTATGGACCTAGC
The DNA here is from genome assembly GCA_019022515.1 of Quercus aquifolioides. Classification (NCBI taxonomy): domain Eukaryota; kingdom Viridiplantae; phylum Streptophyta; class Magnoliopsida; order Fagales; family Fagaceae; genus Quercus; species Quercus aquifolioides. The sequence continues at coordinate 1,567,832 of CM032325.1, read as the reverse complement.
ATCTTCGATAGGAAAATGAAGCGTTGGTTTTAACATATTCATTAATTGTGCTATATGATGTACTGTTGTCCTATTAATAATTGGCATATACTAGCCAAAGATGAAGTTTTTCTTTCTTTTTTCTTTTTTTTGGAAGGTAACTGTTGAATGTCTAGCTCCAATTGCATACTTTTTTATTTTTTGGTTTTGGACATATGATAGTCCATTAGATAAATCATGCATCTATGTTGCTATTCTTTGATATTTATTCTTTTAGTTACTCTGGGGAAGGATAGAATAATGCCTAATATTTCAATAGATATTTACCCCCTCAACAATAGGACTTTACCTAGGTTACAAAGTTATCAATGTCCATCATCTAATAACTATTTTATTTATTTATATAAAAGGAATCTTTGTATCTTATGTTGTTTATGGTTGAATTTGATATGCTACTCTTCTCAATTTTAAGAGGTATTTTTCAATAATGCAATAGTTATAATGGGGAGGGAAAATTTAAACCCTGGAAGTGCCAACCAATTGAGCTATAAGGCTCTTGGTAGGTCATTTACTAATATAGTGGCTAAAAATTCACTTATTTGTTTGCTTTGGTTCGATGAAGTTATTGAATTTAGTGATAAATCTTACACGATATGAATTAAACTGCACCGATAAATATTTAACCACATATATCAATAACAAATTTAAATGTAGTAAATATGAAAGCAATACAAGTAAGGCACAAAATTTGATAACAAAGTGGAAAATTAAAGAACTTTTTTGGTGGAAATACCACTTTGAGGACAAAATCTTGTAGAATATTCACCATAGGAATAGTAGTTAAAATAATCTACTTACAAAATATTTGAATAACTTCATTACAAACTCTGCAAATTCCCTGCTTGCCTTTTTGTCGCAGTAATCCTAAAACATCTACAATCTTGCTAAGCGAATCTTCTCCATGAACACTTTATTTGCATTAGGGGTGGCAAAATCAACTCAAACCCACCCACTTAAAATAGACCTAAACCCACCCAATTATTAGTTGGGTTAAATGGGTATTAACCCAATTAACATTAATGTTTATTGGGTTTTAATTGGTACCCAATTACCCAACCCTAAAACTACTAAAATTACCAAAATACCCCCTCAACCTAAAAAATGACCAAAATAACACCTAAACCTACAAAATGACCAAAATACCCCCAAAACCCAAAAAATGACCAAAATACCTCCCGAAACCTAAAAAATGACCAAAAATACTCCCGAAACCCAAAAAATGACCAAAATACTCACGAAACCTACAAAATGACCAAAATACCCCCGAAACCTAAAAATGACCAAAATACCCCTAAAACCAAAAAAATGACCAAAAGACCCTTGAAATCCAAAAAATGACTAAAATACCCCTGAAATGTAAAAATTACCAAAATACCTCCGAAACTTAAAAAATTGTCAAAATAACCTCGAAGCCTAAAAAATAACCAAAATAACCCTAAAACTAAAAAAATGACCAAAATACCCCCGAAACCTTAAAAATGACTAAAATACCATTGAAACCTAAAAAATTACCAAAATAACCCTGAAGCCTAAAAATTGATCAAAATAACCTAGAAACCTAAAAATGACCAACATAACCCTGGAACCTAAAAATGACTAAAATAACCCCGAAGTCTAAAAATTGACAAAAATAACCCCGAAACCTAAAAATGACCAAAATACCCCCATAAAACTATAAAATGACCAAAATACCCCCTAAACCTAAAAAGTGACCAAAATACCCCTTAAACCTAAAAAATGACCAAAATACCCTCAAACCTCTAAAGTGACAAAAATACCCCTAAACCTTTGAAATGACCCAAATAAACCCAAAACCTCTAAAATGGCCACAAACAATGTGAAACCTCTAAAATTACCAAAAATACCTTGAAATGTCTAAAACGACCAAATACACCTCTAAACCTATAAAACGACCAAAATACCCCTCAAAATATCTAAAATGACCAACATACAACTAATCCTATAAGATGAACAAAATACACTCGAAGCCTCTAAAATTACCAAAATAGGGGTTTGGGGTATCTTAGTCATTTTTTAGGTTTAGGGGTATTTTGGTCATTTTTTATGTTTAGGGAGTATTTTGGTCATTTTTTAGTTTTATGGGGGATTTTGGTAAATTTTTAGGTTTAGGGTGTATTTTTATCAACTTACAGGTTTAAGGGGCTTTTTCTTCATTTTATAGGTTTCGGGGTATTTTGGTCATTTTTTAGGTTTCGAGGATATTTTGGTCATTTTAAGGTTTAGGGGTTATTTTGGTCGTATTTAGGTTTCAGGGGTATTTTGGTCATTTTTTAGGTTTCAGGGGGTATTTCAGTTAATTTTTAGGTTTCGAAGGTATATCGATCATTTTTTAGGTTTAGGGCTATTTTGGTCATTTTTAGGTTTCTAGGTTATTTTGGTCAATTTTTAGACTTCATGGTTATTTTGGTCATTTTTAGTTTTCAGGGTTATTGTTGTCAATTTTTAGACTTCGGGGTTATTTTGGCCATTTTTAGGTTTCAGAGGTATTTTAGTAATTTTTTAGGTTTTGGAGGTATTTTGAACATTTTTTGGGTTTAGGGGGTATTTTGATCATTTTTTGGGTTTCAGGGGTATTTTGGTCAATTTTTTGGGTTTTGGGGGTATTTTGGTTATTTTTTGGTTCCAGGGGTATTTTGGTCATTTTTTGGGTTCCAGGGGTATTTTGGTCATTTTTTGGGTTTTGGGGGGTATTTTGGTAATTTTTAGGTTTCAGGGGTATTTTGGTCATTTTTTGGATTCTAGGGGTATTTTGGTCATTTTGTAGGTTTCGAGATTATTTTGGTAATTTTTAGGTTTTGGGTGTATTTTGGTCATTTTTTAGGTTTCAGGAGCATTTTTGTCATTTTTTATGTTTCGGGGGTATTTTGGTCATTTTTGGGGTTTCAGGGGTATTTTGGTCATTTTTGGTGTTTAAGGGTATTTTGGTCATTTTTTGGGTTTTGGAGGGTATTTTGGTAATTTTAAGGTTTTGGGGGTATTTTGGTAATTTTTAGGTTTTGGGGTATTTTGGTCATTTAATTGGGTTTTGGGGTATTTTGGTCATTTATTTGGGTTTTGGGGGTATTTTAGTCATTTTGAGGTTTTGGGGTATTTTGGTCATTTTTGAAGATTTTAGAGTACTTTGGTCATTTACACTTTGGGAGCATTTTGGTAATTTTGATAATTGGGTAACCCATAATAATTGGGTAATTAGGGTTTACCCATAATAATTGGGTTGGGTTGGGTTTTGGTTAGAAGCAATTAGTTAAATGGGTTTTAATGAGTAAATGGGTTTTATATATCCAACCCAATTATGCCCACTCCAAACCCACCCAAACTCACCCATTTGACACCCCTAATTTGCACAAACCAGAAACTCTAGCACTCCAAAGATATTGTTGCAGAGAACTTCACAATAAAGGATTGTAGTTTACAACTTACAAGAAGGTTTTTCTTTTTTCTTTTTTCTTTTTTTGATAGGAACAAGAAGGTTTTTCTTAGTTAAGCACAAGGAGATAAGGAACGTGATTTTCTCTAAAAGCTCAATATGTGGCTTCCTTTTATCTATAGAACAATTGTGCATAGTATAGATTAGGTACACAAAGTGAGGTAAAAGACCTTGTTGGAAATTCTAGTCCAATTGGAATTAAAAAAATATGCTTTCCGCAATCTTACACAAACGAGCAACAAATGATAGGTGAAGTATCGAGTTCCTTTATTATTTCTCATGACCAAAGATTCACTCATTTGAGTGAAGTATCTTTATCACTTGAGCAAAGATCCACTTTTACTGTAGCAAAATTTTCTAAAATACAATTCTTCAAAGTAGCTTTTATTTTAAGGCACTTTGTAACAAACTTTTACTTGAAATAAATTACATCCTAATGACATGAATGATTATAACCCATGTCATGGAGCTGACCAATTTTGAAATCCAAACAATTTGGCTTCAACCACTACTGTGCACAGACTGGCGCTTGAAGAAAATAGCTACTGTAATTTATTTCAATAAATGATCAGGATTTTACCGTGGATACGCAATTTATTAGCTGGTAGGTGGGCTCATGTTGGAGTCATTTGTGTGTAATGTTACAAGCCTAATTAAAGTTGACACTTTTCTAGTTGCTTGTTTCTGCGGACAGTGTGTATTTCTCTTTTTGGACAATCTACAACTTGTCCCGCTGTATTTGAAAATATCACAAAAGTGTTTGTAGCTCCATTGACACTTTTTAGCGTTTTCAAGAAAATCCCACAAAAAATTCAAATTCCTCTCCCCAATTATAGTTACTAGGGCTATCCATGACCCGCCCGGCCCGACCAAACCGCCCTAAACCCGATCATCTTCACCCGAAACCGTCGGATCAAAGCTTGTTCACGGTCGGACGCGGGTCGTCGACGCAAGTACCCAAGACCATTGGTTCGAGTTGCGGGTTGGCTGTCTGAGAAACCGACGAACCCGACCCACCCGACGAGCTATTCTTCCCTCGTCGGAAATCACAAACTCGGCCAAAAACCGATAAGTCCAAACCTTTAAGACTTAAAGGTTTAGCCAGATTCGGTGAAATCACGTTCAAATCCGAGGAAATCCAGCGAGTTCTCAACCATATGTGGTGAGGTTTAGCCAAATCCGGCCATTCCCAGCAGATTTTAGCGATTTTGGTGCAGATTTCGGCGATTTTGATACAGATCTGGTGAGTTTTTACATTTTCTGGAGATGATTTACAGATTCCGGCGATATTTTTCAGCTCCGGCGACAACCCGATCTCCACCCGAACAGACCCGATCTCCACCCAAACCCAAAACCGATCCGACCGATTGACGCCGACGGTCGGTCTCGGGTCAGTCTTCTGTCCACCCGACACCGGCGGGTTGGGTTCGGGCTAGGTCGAAAACCGACCTGGCCCGACCTGTGGACACCCCTAATAGTTACTACCAAATTATTAAAAAAATAAATTAAAAAATATATATATATATATATATTTATATATTTTTAAGCACGTCACACCATTAAGAAATAAAAAGGACTCCAACAGTACATAACAAAAGCATTAAATCTCCAAAAAAATAAATAAATAAGTAAAAGCATTATAGCACATCAATTGATTGTTAAATTCACCTCTAGAGGCAAATATTTTACAATTATTCCGTCTCTCTTTTCTGGCCGGTGATAGTGTTGTTGTGTCTTTGTATCTTGTCTGTGTCTACCCGAACCTTTGGTGCTCCGTTGTTGTGTCTCCTTCTTACCGTCGTTGGCGCCACCCTAGACGTAAAGTGAATTCCCAGAACATGACTGTAAGGCCCGTTTGAGCCAAGAGAGGGCGTGTAGGGCATGTGTGTGGTATAGGGTTACTTAGGGTATGTGTTACGAAATGCAACGGTTGTGAGAAAAACATGATAACTGAGTGTTAAAACTAGGATAGTATGGATAAGTTGTGGAGATCTAACTCCTCTATCAGCTCCAGGACTGGTTGTCCTCTTGATATTGTAAATGAAGAATATCACACTGTTGAAGATAATGAGTTTCCTGATTTCCGAAAATGGAACATTCCCAAAGTTGATACTAAAACTATTTACAAAACCAGTTGGGCTGAAACCACTTTTCATCCTGTTTACAAAGTTCGAACTGTTGAACAAATATTTTCTATTTCAAAAACTCATGAAAAATGTTGTTTGTTTTCTAAAAGAAATATTAATGATTTCCTTGCTAAAAAACAAAGTTATTTGCATATTGGTATGGTTCAAGTTGCTATTAAACCACTCACCCGAAAGGGTATCAATGCTTCTGTTCTCATGTGTTTACGTGATGCTAGATTTAAGCACTTTAAAGACAGCATTCTTGGTATGATTACTGCTTCTTTGTATGATGGTCCTGTTTATTTTAACTGTTATCCTGATCTTACTCTTGCTTTGGATGATCCTAATATTATTAAAGCTTTGACTTTGAATATTGCTTCATCTGGTTATATCATGGACGAAGGTAGCAAACCTTTTGCTTTGATTTACCGTATTTATTATAGACTGTTAGGTACTCAGTTAAATCCTGGTTGTTTAAATAATAGAGAACCATCTGGTAAAACCATGTTAATTCAATGTTCAACTTCTGATGCTAAAGTTCAAGTTCCAAAAATGATTCAATGGCAAGATATTAATCTTCCCAATGAATGGTTGTTGGAACAAGAATCCCTTGTTGCTAAACCTGTTTTTGATGAGCTAGATCTCACAAATATTCAACAATATCTTGATGGTACTGTTAAAATAAGTTTTCAAAATATTCAACCTTTAAGGATCAACGAAGGAAGACATTCCTTTGCTGGATCTGAAAGTATTTCAAAAAGGGATAAAGATCTCAATGATTTTTTGCAAAAGAATTTTGAAAAACCCACTGATCTAAAATTAAAGGGTGTTTCAACTGATAAATCTCAAATTAGCTCGGTTTACTATTCCACTAAACCTGAATCTTCCTCTCCATATGGCAAAACTGCAAATGAAGAAGAAGAAGATGACACTAATTCTGTTTGTCCCTCTGATTCAGATTTTCCTCCTATTCAAAATCCTGTTAACCAATTAAGAGTCTTGACTGTTTTAAATGAAGATTTTGAAATTGATATGGTTTCATTGTTCAATGAATTTATGCTTCCAAAAAACAGACCTAAAAGGAAATATTTCCAAAATAATTTTGCTCAGTCTGAAAAAGACCGCGTTAAAAGAAAATGGAGAGAAAAAATGCATCAATTGAAAAAACATATTTTGTTCTTTGATTTTCTTGAAAATTATTATGTTTCAAAAGATGAAGTTTCAAAAAATTATTTGAATGTGATAAAGAAATCAAATTGTGTTAAAGATGACAAAACCATTGTCAGGTCTAGTCATCCACCTCTTGAAACTATTTTGATAACTGCTGACAAAACTGATGTTAAAGCTACTCCTTTCAAAATTGCTGACGATCAAACTCCTATCATTAGTCTTATTGAACAAAACAATTTTACTAATGAATCCTTGCATGTTATTGGTCAACAGCTTGATCGTATTGAAGAAAAAATTGTTGAAAAAACTGTTTCTGCTGAAAAATCTACTTCTGTTCAAAAACCTGTTTCTATCAAGACTGAGGAACCTTTGATCAATTTACCCAGTCATGATAACAAATTTAAGTTTAAAACTTCTCAATCTAAAACCCTTGACATTATTGAAAAAATGCTTACTGATTTAAAAGTTAAAGCTGAGGGTACTTCTACAAGTACTCATGCTGCTCGCACTATTTCAAGAAACGAAAAAGAAATTGTTTCTGATGAAAATACAGATTCTGATACTGTTTCTTTTGTTTCTGCTAAAAAGATTTTTAATAATGATTTCCCAGAAATTAAAAGATTTGTTGGAAGTTCTTCCAAACCCATGTTTCTCACAAAGAATTGGTATTCAAAACCTACTCCTCCTGATATTCAGTTTGAAGAAAGACCTTTTCAAACTCAGTTTTCTGTTTCTGCTGATAAAATTTATGAATGGAATATTGATGGGTTTTCTGAACAAGAAATTATTAACAAAATGGGACACATGTCTATGGTTGGTATTGCTTACCAAAATAATCATGATTTTGTTCAGCCTGAAATTGTTGATTTGCTTGCTACTGGTTTTTCTGGTACTCTTCGTGGATGGTGGGATTCATATCTCACAAAGAATCCAGAGAATCTATTAAACATGCTGTTAAAAAGAATGATGAAGGTTTGCCTATTTTTGATGATCATATTGGTCGAGGTATTCCTGATGGTGTTAATACTTTGATTTATGCTATTATCAAACATTTTGTTGGTACTCCTTATAATGTTTCATCTCGAATTTCTGATTTGCTAAACAATTTGAGATGCCCTACCATGTTTGATTACAGATGGTATCAAGATGTTTTTCTTTCCAGAGTAATGCAACGGAAAGACTGTTTCAAGCCTTATTGGAAAGAAAAGTTTATTGACGGTCTGCCTCCTATCTTTGCTCATAAGGTAAAACAAGAATTAATTGGTAAAAATGATTCCATTGATTATGATAATTTAACTTATGGTGATATTTTAAGCACTATTAAAAAACTTGGTATTAATATGTGCAATGATGAGAAACTGTTAAAACACCAATTAAAAAATAAAAGAAAAGCCAAATATGAGATGGGTAATTTTTGTGAACAATATGGTTTGCCCCCAATTGCTCCTTCTCGGCAAAAGGGTAAAAAACATGATAAAAGTTACAAAAATTATAAAAAACACAAAACTAATTTTAATGATTTTTATGCTAAAAAGAAAAATGTTTCCAAAAAATATGTTAACCAAAAATCTGGAAAAGGTAAATGTTTCAACTGTGGAAAACCTGGTCATTTTAGTAAAGACTGTAAACAAAAACCTGGTAAGTTGAAAAACAAATTTAACATGTTAAACATTGGAAATAATGATCAAGAAGAATTATTCAGAATCCTTGAATCAAACAATTCGTCTGATTTCTTGGAAGATGATTTTTCTTCTTCAACTAATTCTTGCTATCATTCTGCTGATGAATCTTTTGATTCTCCTAATATTAAACTTGGTTGTAGAGATTCATGTTGTAATGTTATTAACTCTGTTAACACTCTCACTAAAGGTGAAGAAAATGAAAATTTGTTGATTAAATTGATAAGTCAAATTGAAAACCCTGATTTACAAAAAGATTATTTGGATAAGTTTAAGAAAAACTTGTTAAAAGAAGAAACTAGTAAAAAACTTAAATCAACCATAAGTTTTGAAGAAACTTTGGAAAGATTTAATAAAAAGAAATCCAAAGATTTAACTATTAACGATCTCCAACATGAAATTAATGTTGTTAAACAAGAGATAAGTGAATTAAAACATGCGTTTAAAAACATGAAAAGTGATAATTATAATCTTAAACAAGAAATGTTGATGTTAAAAATTGATCAAAATATTGATCAAAATAAGTCTGACAATGAACAAGATGAGCACATAGATGGAGATGAATCCAGTCAACAGGCTCTTCTTTCTGATAAAGGTAATGTTGGTGATGATCCTCAACTTGCTCTTGTTAATAACATACTTCCTCCAAAATGGTTCACAAAAGTTAAAATTGTTGTTTCTGATGATTATTGTTTCACGTTTATTGCTATGATTGATTCTGGTGCGGATAAGAATTGTATCCAGGAAGGACTGATTCCTCCAAATTTTTTTGAAAGATCAACTGAAAGAATGATTTCTGCTAATGGTTCTCAAATGAAGATTAAATATGAATTGAATGATGCTCATATTTGTCATGATAATGTCTGTTTCAAAATACCTTCTGTTCTTGTCAAAAATATGACTGATAAAGTAATTCTTGGTCTGCCTTTTATAAATGCTCTGTATCCTTTTCTTGTTGAGCATGATGGAATTACTACTGATCCTTTTGGACAGAAAGTAAAATTTGAATTTGCTTCAAAGCTTGAAATTGATATTAATAATGCTTTAGATCTGTCTTATGATTTTCCTACTGATAAATCTGTTCATGAACCATGTATGAGTTCCTATTTCACAGAAGATTTTCAAGATAATGCTAGTAATGCCAAATTATCAACTATTGCAAATCACCCTAATATTCTTAATGATTCTTTGCAGGAATCAAACAATGATGCATGGATAAATACCACTAATAAGTGGGATAATAATAATATTCATATTTATACCACTAGTAAGTGGATTATTATGGATCTCTCAGCTGAAAGGAAAAACAAGGGAAAAGCTCCTGTACAGGATTATTCCCAAAATAAAATGCATGAAGGCGCATCTTCTGGAGTAAAACCCAGTGGATCAACATCCCTTCAAGAGTATGTCCCGGCAACGGTGACGTATTCTAGTGGTGATAGGGCAATTGCTCAGGAAGTTTTATCTAAAGAATTACAATTCCAAAATGAAACCTATTCAGAACTTCCAGATTCTATTAAATTTATTCTTGATAACCTTCAAGCTTCCTTTATTGAAAACCACCATAATCTTTTTAAAAGAACTCTCAGGGCCCTTGAAATTCACCTTGTTAATCTTACTGCTCAAAATGAGGCTTACATGAGCCACTATGCCACCCTTGTTTCGGAAGATAACCTTGTTTCAGAAAATGACCTTTTTTCAGACCTTGCTTCCTTAAATAACCTTGTTCCAGATAATAACCCTGATCCAGAAAATGAGGCTTTTAGAAGCCATCTCAAAGCCTACATTAGTCAACTCTTTGGCAAAGAGGATATCCATTCAAAGGATAGAATGACTTTAATGGGCACTGATTATGCTAGATTGAGTCTTAAGACCCAATCTATGTTAAGAAGTGCTGTTGCCAACTTGCCAACAGATATACGATTGCGTATTCTGGGAAGCAAGGCTATGTTTAGGTCTTTTGACCTATGGTTCGAATATTTCAAAACACTTGTTACAACTGCTATTCCTGATCCTGCTAATTCAGATGATATTAGTGATATCCTTGATAAGACTGATTGGAAAAAACACTTTGGAACCAGTCTCAGAGTGTATGAAAAGAAACACCCATTTCCTGGTCTCTTAATTAATTACGATAGTTCATTTGTTGCTGATGATTCAGAAGATAATGATGATAGGGATCCTAACTGGCTTTCCCAAATGTTTGAGTATGGCTTTATCAGACTCATAAAATTAACAAGTCTTGACCAAGCCAGCCAGCTTCCACAAATCATTCAAACTGCTATTAAAAATGTTGAAAGTCCTTCTGTTTCCATCAGATGCTGGAGCACCCTGCCAATATGGGAGAGAGATAATTGGATGAATGTCCAGCCATCGAAACATCTCATTCTCATTAATGGGTACACCCACCAGGGACAATGGTATGAAGGAGATTCTCATTTATCCTTCCAAAATCCCTTTGCCCTTGCTGAGTGTTGGAGAAACTATTTCAATAATCAAATTCTTGAAGTCACTCAAATCCTATGGAAACATTATCATTTCATGGGAAGTACAGATAGAATTTTTGTTTTTGGCCCCAGACATTATGCTCCTGCCATTACTCATATGCACTTAGTAGATCATTCTAATCCAAGAAGTTTTATCACCCCAGGAAAAACTCCAGAGTTTGAGCCACTGCTATACTGCGGATCTTACAATCAGTATGTTGTTTACAATAAGCATGGATGCAATGATGATCCTCTATGGGATCCATTTGATGATTACCCGTCCGATGCTCCTTCCACTGATTGATATTGAGTGACCCCAAGTTACTATTGCTATTACACTACTATTCTAAGATTCTTGAAAGTCTGCTGCTGTTGACTGAAAATTAAATGTTACAATATTCAAGTGTGCCTGCTGAGAAATCACTGTGTTCTCCCATGTGCCTGCAGTAAATCACTATGTATTCCCATGCGTCTGCGGTATGAGTACCATACTCCCCTTTTTATTGTGTCTTGCCATGCTCCTTCTGACAATGTCCACTCTTTACAATCTTCACAATATTCTTGAGGATTCTTTATGTACCTTTTTGGACTAAAGTTTCATGTATTCCAAGACCATTTTGGACTCAAGTTTAAAGTGTTTCAAAGCTATTTTCTGCATGATTTGGACAAGCAAAGGACAAGCTCCATGCTACGGAAGATTGGAAGGCAATAATGAGAATTTTACTATTCACCTGTTACTGTTCATGACACTGTTCACTCCGAATTTTGCCTATTTAAGGGGGGTTGTCCCTTATGTTAGAATCAGAACTTCTTCTAAGAACTTGTTCTCAGAACTATTATTAGAACTTCTTCTTAGAATTTCTCTGAGAACTCCTTCTATATTCTTCTAGAGTGAGTTTTCCTCCTTAGAAGCCTTCTTTGAGAGAGTTCCTTGTTTCTACTACTACATTGTTTATTACTTTGTTCTTACTACTACCTTGTTCCTACAAACCTTGTAACTAGGACTAGTTCAAGCTTTGTAACTGTTAATCTGTTCTGAGATCTTGTATTCACTACTACTACTGTAAGTGTTTTGTACTACTTTCAATAAGAAGTATTTTCAGTTCATTATGTTTATCATATTACTTGTTGCTACCGCCACCATGGCGGATTACCGCCATACCGGACGGTTCTAAATTGCTTTTATTTACTTTGAATTATTTTGTTATATATTGCTTGGCAGGTTCTACCGCCCTATTATTATTCTAACTTGTGCTCATATTATTTTGCTTACATTTACTTTTAACATATATTATATCTGTGCTTCCATCTCTCTTCCCTTCAGCTGTGCGTCCCCTTCCCCCTTTATGACAATTTAATGTTTCAGAAAATTTGGCTAAGGAATCCGCATGCATTTGTTGGTCAAGACAAATTGGCCTTTTCACAACTGATATCGCTCCTATAGGACAACCTCTGTGATAAATAACTAAATATATCTGGTAGAAATATATACTTGTATCACCACCAAACCAAAGTACACAGCCGTTTTGTGAAAGAATGAAGAGCCACTCTCTTATTTAGTATTTTACACAGCAAATGCATACAGTATAATCTGCTTTCTTTTATTCTATTCACCAACTTTTTCCAACACAATAGGTAGACACACGTGCGATCACCTATAATGCAGGGTAGAAGCATGGCACTGTAAAAGGAACCTCTCAGGAACTGAACCACAACTCTCTACAAAAGGAGAGTGATGTGTACCACCAAAGCAGAGGTTAATGGCCCGTATCATTTTCATTATCACAAACACAGAAGGAGAAAGAGATCAAATCTACCGCTTAGGTTCATTCAAGTTCTTTCCCTCAAAAAATTCACGCAACATTCGTTCAAGATCCTCCGCTCCGTACTTGATGTACTTTTGAGGGTTCTTGCCACTCTCAACTAGAGGCCTGTAAAACATCCAAAATCAAGTGTAAACAAGAAAGTAATGACAGAGTAATGAGGAATCATTAGACAGCCAATGAAAATACAATCCATCTGCATGTATTTTGCATAGCTTTGGGTGAATAGAATAAAAGAAAGCTTTTCTAGCATTTTAAATATGACCATTTAAAAAAATGTGAAGAATGACAACATTCAAGTGTTTCATTTATCCATTACTGTTGTTTGAAAATTTCTAAATAGACCTCATTATTGACTTTGTAATAAACACATCCTGAATGAAACATCTTTTACACACACATAAACAAACACAAACACATGCTTGTGTGTGTGTATTACTTCAAGTATGAGAAAACGCACCCAAAACGTTTTACAAAAGATCTGTAGGCAGGCAACAACACTTCCCCAACTGCAAGCCTTAAGAGACTCTCAACTCAGTGTCAAGAACTGTCCACTAAGATTGCTTTTGATGAAGTTCCTCAAATTGCATATTGAACGTCTTGAACCTGAGAAATCCCCCAGGTCAGAACATTTGTGACAAAAATTACTTGAAAAACTCCTATAAAGATTTTACTCGTTATAAACCTGTCTTTCACCAAAGCTCTAGAAACTCCACTACTATTTCCTCAATCACCGCCTACTGAACTTCCATCCCCGGACAAGGTTAGGCCTTGGATAGTGAGGCACTGAAGAATCTGCAAAGGAAAAAAGCACCTGCATTTAGCAATATGAAACCAAGTTCCTTTCCAGATCAATACTTTAAAGGGAAATAAGAGGCATTAAGCATAGTTAGGACAGGTTACATCGAGGGTGTTCTGATTTTCAACCATTTAGGACAGCATAAGATGTCAAACTTCAGAGTAAGAACTCAAATTAACTATGTAAGCTGCTTCAAGTTTGATTAATTTGGTAAATAATCTTAAGTCAATCATTTGATCGACATTAGTAGTTGAATCAGACAAAAAAATAAACTGCTCAACTCTCCAAAAGCAAAATAATAATAATAATAATAATAATAATAATAATAATAACCTAACATATAGGATTATGGCAAGATGAAATCTCATAAAAATATGTGCCAATTTGACATATCTGAATTCTTTGTGGGCTATAGTTCTAGGCCATGGGTCTTTAGTCTAATAGTATGTAAGCCCAGTAAATGAGCTTTCAAGTGTGTTTGGTTTCTGATTATAAATTAAGCTTTTAGCTTTTTTTAGCTTTTATGTACAGATTTTTAAAACCTCACTTTTTCCCGCTTTTTTCCACACTTTCAAATTTTATTCAAGGTATAAGCATATTTTAACACATTTTCAGTAAAAAGTTTTCAGCAAAAAGCTAGATAAGTTGTTCCTAAATGGACACTTCATTTAACATTTTTTAGTTTCTCAAAGTTAAATAATTTTTTAATTAGAATCCTAATGTCTTCTCTTTCTCTCTCCCTTTAGTGTTACTGTTCAAAAGCCTGGACAGCTTCCAGTTTCAACCTTTTTATTTCCCAATGCTTTTTCCTACCAATTTTAATGTTTTTCACAGCCCTGCGACAGACTCAATTTTTCATCTCTCTACCAACCCTAAATCAAGCCCTTTTCTCCTACCAATTTAAAACCCTTAAACTCCATGCATTTTCTCTACCCACTAGCCACCAAACAGCCCCTGATCATGCTTTAGAACACTTTTTTACCCAAATGCTTGATACAATGAATTCTTCCGGTATAAAAATGGTCGCCTGTAAATACCCACCAAAAAAAAAAAAGAAGAAGAAGCCAAACAATAGTTGCCTGTAATCCAAGAGTTTTCCTTTCCACATACTTCTCAAGAACTACCAAAATTGCCCTTCAATTCTCCTTTTTGGGATCTTCTATAAATATTCCTCACAAGGCTTTCTATTGAATTGTTACGTCAATAAGAGAGAAGCTCTCGACCTTATTTTAAGGCGGCAGCACCTCCCAACAAATTAGAACATGAAAGCAAAGTCTGACACAGCTAAAAAATTAAAATTAAAAGAATAAATATAAAAGGATAAGAATAGAAAATAAAGATTTAAACAATGAAAGATACTAACATAAAGATAAATATTTATTTTTATTTTATAGGTGGATACATGTGAAGTCACTATGGCTTTAATGGCCCAATCATCAACAACTAGAACAAAGTAGAATGTATGAAACTAGATTTTACCCGGCCACAAAGAATGGGATTATAGGAATAACATAGCTTGTCAAAGGATGGACAGTTCCATCCAAAGACAGCAATTTTAGTTGCATCCTTTTCAACAGCTTTTTCAAAATTTCCAAAGGTCTCCTGAGTTGTCTCAGCGAGCTGTTTTCTCAAACCAAACGCGGAATCTCTTATTTCACTACAAGCCTTACCTTTGAAAATCATTTCAATATGCAAATAAATTCAGTTACCTAATTTAATAAACGGATTTGTAGGCTTCTATCACTATTGAAATATGACTGCATACAAAGGGCAATTGCTAATTAAGCATAAGACCCTGTTAAACCTTGAAATCCATTACAACTGAAATAAAAGGTAGATATTATGCAAGAAAGACATGATAAAATGATATATAGTGCAAATTATTTCATTGAAAATAATCACATACCCAGAATTAGGGTAATGTAGAAACCATACCACTCTATATAGGACCGAAACAGAAGGGAAGCTTGTAGGATGATTTCAAAATTAAAGAATATTTAAATTGATATCTTTAAAAGATTAATAGGTAGAACCAAAGAATAAAAGGCTATCTGCAAAATTTATCTTCTTCTCATGCCCCTCAAAAATTGTCAATTTCTTTCTTCAATTAAAAGAAACACATTTTGAATATTTTGGAAATAATTTAAATAATCAAAGAAAGCATCAGTCTAAAGAACCTAGTACATGCATACATTTTAAGCAAAATCTTTCCACCTCATATTGAACAACAAATTGGGGGAGAGGGTTGCAAAGCCCCTTATTCTAAGAGTTGAAATTTTATCAAAATATCACTCCCTACATCCTTTTCTTAATTGGTTCTCTATCCCATTTTATAATGTCCTAAAATATGATCTTTGAAAAGTTAGATATATAAGGATATATAAGGTACACAGGATATGTACAAGAAATTTCTTTAAAGAGGGATTCTTTGAAAACTATGAATGGATTACAATCAAAATGAGAGGGATTCTATGAAGTTTATGATAGAATGGATACCACTAGCTCCAAGGATCCTAGACTTTTCAAACAACAATCTCAGAAACAAAATTTTCAGCTCCATCCAAAATAAAATGAAATAACTATGAATTTTCCCAGTAGCCTTGTCATCTACCCTAGTCCCAATGAGTCATAAGCATCAATCTTAGTGCAGGTTTCTATGGATTAGTAATATCAACTATACCTCTAAGTGAAGCTCCTGCATTATCTCATACATGTCCAAAAGTACAAATAACTTCTCCGGTGATCTCTTGCTCTTGGCAATCGCATCCCCAAAACTCTAAGTAGCATTGAAACACTGCTTGCAGTGACCTTACCAAAACACTGATCCCTGAGAGAATCAAAGCCTTCAAATATTTGATCACACCAGCATAAAGCAGTTTGACCTGTTCATGCATAACCATATATTCAGAACATGAAAACTGCCAAATTTGTTCAAATTCCAAACAAGTACTTACAGCAATACGCATGAAATGAATCCAATTCCCGATTTTGGCCTCCAAAACCTCCCATTGCATCTTCTGAACATCCTCTTTGCTAAGTTTTTCAACTCCCAATTTCCGGAGGCTTTCTTCTAGAACTAAAGAACGAGTATCCCTAACAAAACAAAAGAGTACTTGTTGAACATCTTGATACTTCAACTTAAAAATAACATGGTTGTGTGGGTACTCAAAATTATGGAGTCCACTAAGGATCTTCATCTCCATCATTCTATGCTATCCAAAATCATATTTCTTTATCACTTCCTTAACAAACATGTCCTTATATTATTACTTTCTCCAATGTTATGTGTACATCCAATTCTACACCATATATATTATAATGCATATTTCATATGGGATTAGATCAATGAGGGAAAATAACAATGCATACATATATCAATTATTTAGAAATCATCTCTGTGAATAATCCAAATCCATTAGAAGAAAATTGTAAATGTACAGCAGTTCCCTAGCAAGCTTTAACAATAATGATATAATGCCAATGAAGGACCAAGCTTTACAATGCCAATGAAGGACCAAGCAAACAACATGGGAATTGCAAAGTGGATCAGTTTTAATGATCCTAATATATACACTACCTTCAACTGCTAAACAAACTTAGATTTCCCAAATACGAACTTAGCTAAGCATGGTCTACAATTCTCAAATTGTTATCAGTCCTAGTTGTTTTCCCCCCTTTTTTGGCTTACATATAATTTTATTAGATACTCTAAATTCAGAGCCCTAGTAACCCCGAAGAATCCTATTAGGTAGTTTCTCAAGTAAGGTTAATGGAATTTTGAGTAAGAAGATGGTTTCCTTGCTCTATCTTCTCTCCTCTTTGTTCTACTTCTTTTTTATAAATCTTATAAGTCATGCTTCCATGAAAGAATGAATCCATAACCTGGATGGCCTTTAGTCGTTTCAAATTTTCTTTAGTTTATAAACCATAAATCCTAGTCTGATCAAAGATAGGTAAGAAATCAACTTTTCAGAAAACATTGCAAAGAATTTCCACCAGTTTTTTTTTTTTTTTTAATTCCTCTGACTGTGATTGCTTTTTTCCAAAATCTGATTGCTAAAATAAACTAGATGTGATTTGTGTAGGTTTTTATATCAGTATCCTCCTTTCCTTCATAATTTCTTGCCGAACAAATCTGATTTGCTGGCTGCACCAAATCAACCCAGAACCCTTTTGTTTCTTTTATTTTTATTTTTTTTGGATTAAGAAAAACCAAGAGAAATCAGTCAGATGAATTTGTCACCCTATGCCAAAGCAACTGAGAGCCCTTCCACAATTGGAATTTGAAATTTGATGGGTCAACCATCACAGAGATGGGGAATTTGGTATTCAAAGTTCAAGGTGGTCTGCACCTAATATTGCCAAAATGTTTTGCATTGCATTGGCTTGTGGAACCAAAGTACCATACCTTTTTCCTTATCTTACCCTTTTTTTAAATAAAAAGTTCTATTTTTTTTTAAAAATAATGAAACTATTCCACATCTAAAAGCATCAATATTTGTGCACTCAAAACTAAGCAGCAATGATCCAGGGAAATTTTTTTTGCAAACTTCAGTTGAACCATACCACCTAAATACCGGTGACACTTGACAGCCTAGAGTTGTAAAGCTACAAACACTGAGAAGTTTTTATTTTTTATTTTTTTATTTTTATTTTTATTTTATTTTATTTTTTTCGGGTAGGTAAAAGAACTTTATTAATAGAAGAGAAGCATACAAACTATTCCTATGGTAAACAGGACATGTACTAAAGGAAACAAAACATTAAGTAAAAGAACACAAATCTAAAAATTCCCGAAAAGAAGGGATATAAGGACCGCTTATTGCAGTCATCCAGTCAAACAGTAAGTAAGAAAAACCGTTTTAGCTCACTGATGGAATGTTCCTCCCCATTGAAAGTTCTAAGATTCTGTTCTCACCAAATAGTCCACATGATGCATTGGGGAATTACTCCCAAATAACTGCTGCCTAACACCTGCCACCCACCCCTCTATTCCAACAAGCTAGCAGATCCACCACTTGCTTAGACATCACCCAAGAAACCCCAAAGAGGCTAAAAACAAACATCCACCAATTATGTGCATAAGAGCAGTGAAGGAGCAAGTGATCCACCAATTCCCAACAGTTCTTGCACATGCAACATTTGTTGACAATATAAATATTCCTCCTCAAATTATCCAAGGTGAAAATCTTTCCCCTAGCCAAGTAAAAAAAGCCACTCTAGAAGGAACTTTCACCCTCAAATTTCTTTTCCAAGGAAAAACATGGCTTCCTCTAGTCGTTAGGGCTCTATAATAAGATTTTTTTTTTGATAAGTAGGGCTCTATAATAAGATTTAACTTCAAAATACCCAGTCTTTGCAGGCTTCCACACCTTTAATCAACCCCATTCCAATCAACATTAGTGGAATACAATAAAGCAAAGAAAGATTGTAAACTCTCCAACTCCCAATCCAGGATAGAATGAGTAAAATGAATATCCCAATGAATAGACCCATTCTGTCCACCCAAAAAATCAGTTACAAATGCATCCTTCCTCTGAGCAATCCTATACATGGGAAAGACACTCAAAGAGGAATGTGACCGCACCACATGTCATCCAAGAAACGAATATGGTAGCCACTTCCCACCTCAAACAGTACACTGAGAAGCTTTTATTTTTATTTTTTGAGAAGATTTAAGGAGATATCCTTTTAGAGGAAATTTGACATTTAGCATTATTTTAACAACTATTTAATTAGTTGTCAAGTTTTCAAACTAGCATGTCAAGGCTTTGAAACTTGAGTTTAGTGAAGGAACTCGAGGCTTAACTCAAGTCTCTAAGCCTCGAGTTCAAAGTTGTGGATGAAAAAATCTAAGTAATACTCGAGTTTCGCTGAAGAAAGATCTAGGTTTGTGCGTGCTAGGTTTGTTCTTGCCGTGGGTCTTTTTCTCTGTACACGCTCTATGGAACTCGAGTCTCTACACGTGAATTATTTATCTATATCAGCTTGGAACTTGAGTCTCAAAGGCTCGAGTTTCTTCACTGAACTTGAGTCTCAAAGGCTCGAGATACTAATTTGCTAAAATGTTTTGAAAATATGCCAACTAACAAAATAATTGCTAAAATAATGATTAAATGGCAAATTTGCTCTATCCTTGAAAGGTAGAAAGGATAATGTGGCTTCTTACCTGCCTTGAAACTTTGCCAATTCCAATCCCATCATAAATCCCATTCCCCAAATATTCCATAATACTAGTGCCATTATTCTATTTTAAGGCAGTCTCCTCAAACCCCACGTTGAGCCCACCAACTGCCCCAAAAGCCATCGGTCGATGTTGGCGATGGGCTCTTTGTCGGCATTGTTTGCTCTACCCATCACCTTGATAGGTTCAATTTGGTTGCCTAAGAAACTAACCACTTACAAGGGTAAAATTCAAAATTTGAAATTTCAGGGTGAAAAATCTAAACACTCCCAAACTTTAGGGGTGTAGTTTGCAATTTATCCAAGACTTAAAATTAGAAGCTTTGTAACTTAACTGGCCATAGAATCCAAAATTTAAATCCTCACTATCCTGTTGTAACTATCAAATTATATATATATATATATATATAAAATAAAATAAAAAAGTTAGTAAAAAAAAATGTTAAAGATAATTTTTCCCTACTTTTTAACATTTTTTTTAATGATTAGACCTACCATTAACACTACTATTGTGAACCAACCAAAAAAATAAAGAAACCATCCAACGGACAGGAAGATGGTACCTCTCCAAGCCTTTAAGCTTGGGGTTTAAGGAGGAGACTCAAGGTTCAAGCAACCAAAATACAATAATATACTATACACAAAAGAATCATAGCAATCCATGTACAAAAATGTGTTTCCTCTCTTTGGAGAACTCCTATGCAAGAAAATGAGAATGAAAAAGTTGACTAAAATGAATGACCGAAGTCCTATTTATAAACATATATGCACTAGTTCAAAACAAGTTATGGATTTACATAATCTTAAAGAAATGAATGAAGAAAACATGGGAAAACCAGCTGCTTGATTGATGTGTGATGGCCAAGAACCCTAGTTCATGTTCAACTCATCTCTCCTATAGTCCTATATTTACTTTCCTTTTTTCTTTCTATGCGCTTGTAGGTGTATTCCAACCCCAATTACAAACAAAAACGTGACATTTTAGCCATTTTTCAGAATTCTTGACCTAAGTCACCAAACCAGTCATTATACACAGCTTGGTAAGATTGACATGGGACAGAGGTGGTGATACTAAATCTAATGCAGGAGTTTCAGGAAAGCATTTGTTGTAGTGTTTAGGAAGACCTAGGATTAGGGTTTTAAAGTGGAAAAGGCTGGAAACAAAGACTGGATTAAGGTTTACTTACAAAGTAACATGATGGGTATGCTCTGAAGCTCAATCAGATGATTTGCTGAGATCAGATCAGATGTGGGGCTGCAAACGGTAAATCAGAACTCTACAAGATCTGGTTTTGTGGGCTTGGAGGCTAATAAAAGATGGGCGGTGCTAGGCTTTTAACTATAATCTATAAAGTTCAGGGTTCTAAGAGTGAGGAATCAAGGTCTGGTTGCAACGTTTCAACTTTCAAGTTGCAGAAAATCAAAGAGGAAAGCTTCTAGGAATCAAAACTAGTTTTCCTAAGCATCAAGCCCAAGTTGTCCTTGGCATCACACCTTAGAGAAGAAGGGTTGCATCACATAAACTTCAGAACATACTTACTACAATATTCTAATGCAACTTGTTATGTGCATTGAGTAAATACTGTAACATCAATATATGTAGCCAGCTAAACCTAACCCTATCAGGCTCCTGGCTTGACTATTAACTAATTCCAAATTATTATTAGAACCCACAGATAAAGCCTAACAACATATGAAAACCCATCATAAGACCCAACCAACAAAAAGTTCTGCCCATACCCTGAAACCTGAAAATTACAAAACACCCAAGCCTTAAAAAAAAAAAAAAAAAATGACACTAATTTATACTAAACCATCAACTTTCTAACGTAAAGAAACACCCAAAAATGACTCAGTAATATCTAATGTAGCCTAGAGGAGTGTGCTCCTTAGGCCCTTAGACCATATTTTTGAAGAATTTTGATCTTAATATTGCTCTTTCAAAGATGTTGGATCAATCTCACACTCCACAGACACAGAAATACACAACAAAGCCTTAAGCCCTACTAATTGGAATTGGCTACATGAGTCCTCTTTTGCCGTTCAAGTTAGCTAGGGTGCACAAACACCCATGGGATAGATAATTGAGTATACCTTGCCAAGATATAGTGTCAAGTACTTACCAAAAAAAAAAAAGATATAGTGTCAAGTAGTAAAGATGCTAAACAGAAATATATCTCACTTTCCTTTTTAAGTTAATTTTAATAAAATAAAAAAATTAACTTCTCTGTGTTTCAGCCAAAGGCAACCATGTCCTTTCACATGCTTGGTTGAGTATGCAAGAGGAGAAGATTTCAGTTTTCCCCTTTTGTGGTGTGTGTGTTGGGGGGTGTGTGTGTAAGGTTCTGAATCAAAGGAGATCAGTCATGCAAAGTAGTTATAATACCATATAGAGGAGTTTAAAAAAAAAAAAAAAAAAAATTAAAGGAGGTTAACAAATCAGATACTTTCCAAACAATGAAGATTGGTTCAGGAATAGTTATGTCTTCCTTATTTTAATCATCCTCGATCAAAGCTGATTAGTTTCTTAAAACCTAAGCATAAAAGACATCAATTCAGATCTCCAAAGGAAAGCATCAACAGCTTAATTAAGAAATTTCTACTGTAGTCTCACACTTTCCTCAAGCAAAGTCTATAAGCATCCCAAAAAATGGTAATTTAAGGAAGAAAAGCCCAAATTTCATACCTCTGCAATAACTTCTGCTGAACCAACTCCTATCTCTTCTCTTAATTCCCTGACAACTGCACTTCTGGAATCTTCACCCTCATCGAAACCACCCTATTAAATTAAAATGCACAAAATACCAATAATAATCTCATATAAAAGAATTATATCATGAGTAGAAGGAAATACAAGTTTAGTAAAAACTACTATAACTTTTAATTACTATAAGTTCTAGTTCAACAACCACAATCACAATTCACTAAAATCATAATAGTTAAATCTATGATGCTTTCTCCCATCACATATTCAATGGAAGACGGAATGAGAAGCTTTAGTTTTGGTTTCAGATCTCCAAAATTACTATAACTATCTACAGACAGGCTCACTTCAATCCAGAAAACACTTATGTATCCCCATTGACAAATGCGTTGAAGTGGTTGCTTAAATCAAGCAACGAAAATTGGAGATAGAGTCTCAAGAGATTATCACAGTACATGTAACAGCCCCAAATTTCCAATAATTGTGCAGTTCTAAAATTCTAATACCAACCTAGCACTGAGTTCAAGAAACCAAAAGAACAGCTACCACTGCAAAATCACTAAACAAGTTTATAATAGATTCTGAAAAAAAAAATGATTAAACAAATATATAATATGACAGACAGACAGTTACAAAATGTAAAATAACAAACTAAATAGCATATGAAAAGCATTAGAAACTTCAAAAGTAGAATCCTAATAATCACATCAAAGCATAAAATTCTATCATTTGAACAGTTCTGAATGGACACCTAAGAGCAGAGCAGGAGCAAAACTGAGGTGAGGACCCATGCATGTGGATGAAATTTTAAATTTTTTGTAACTTATCAAAAAATTACAAAAGCAGGTATGGCCCTTACATAAATGCAATTCCACAAAATTGAATGAGTAGTAATTACACCTTAAAAAATGGTTACAAGTTGATATTTCAGTTGTCCTGGGTTTGATAAACTAATCCTCAGCTTGGTTAATTCCCTAAACTGAATCTGACCTAATCTAGACTCAGTTGCAGCCTTTCACCATATATACCACATCTAACAATGTATGGCTATATCATATGCTCACCACTTCTGTGCTTGACCCTTCCAGTCTGATCCCCACTGATGTTTAAGCTTTTCACTGACTTCAGGTGGGAAGTCTTATGTCAACCAATAATGTAGCATGTGAAACATACTGGAATGGAATTGTAAGATTAAAATGTGATCCAAAGTCTGTTTGACACTGATTTTATAAAGTGCATAACGCATATCTGTTACTCAAGCTTTAACTTATTGCTAACAATGGAATTGTAGGATTAGAATATCATGCATGAGTTGATAGACAATCGTGGAGCATTAGTATTAAAAATACTGAGAGACTTTTTTTTACTTAGGCTAGGTGTTTTTTTTTTTTTTTTTTTTTTTAACACTAATAATTAAAAAAGAAAAAGTAGTAGCCCACGAAAAATAAGGAAAAAAAAAAGGACAATGAGAAGTAAAGGGAAACCTCACAAAAATAAGAACCCCAATAAAACTTAGATGCCACGGCACTTCTGCCCCTCATAAAAACATAAACAGAGCAGAGTAAATATTAGACATTGGCATACCTTCAAAAACCATGTATTATACTCTCTCTCTCTCTCTCTGTGAATTAAGAAAAGCCAGCCAACAAGAAAAGTGGAAACTGCAGAATGGTAGATCATCAAATCAATTCTGATTTCAAGTCTGGAAGCTCTTGGCACATCTCTGGTAAATACGAACTATTGTAATAATTCTTGGTTCTAAAAATTAGGTAGAACCTCCGAGTATTTAAGCATGAGGATATATCTGCATTTTTTTAGCTTCTGACTTTAGTTTTGTGTAACTTATGCATCAAGGAAGGGTAAGCTTTATTAGTTTTGTGTTCAGCAGCAAGTATGTTGACTTTGACAAAACATGGCCATGATTTGTAAAAGTTATCGATTTACATACTCTTAAAGAAATGAATGAAGAAAACATGGGAAGACCAGCTACTGATTGATGTGTGATGGCCAAGAACCCTAGTTGATGTTCAACTCATCTCTCCTATAGTCCTATAATTACTTTCCTTTTTTCTTTCTATGCTCTTTTAGATGTATTCCGGCCCCAAATATAATAAAAAATTGACATTGTAGCCATTTTTCAAAATTCTAGACCTAAGTCACCAAACCAGTCATTATACGCAACTTTGTAAGATTGACGTGGGACAAAGGTGGTGATACCAAATCTAATGTAGGAGTTTCTGGAAAGCATTTGTTGTAGTGTTGAGGAAGACCTAGGATTAGTGTTTTAAAGTGGAAAAAAGAGAGAGGTTAGATTAAGCTTTACTTACAGAGTAACATGAAGAGTATGCTCTGAAGCTCAAAACAGGTGATTTACTGAAGATCAGATCTGATATAGGGCTGCAAACAGTAAATCAGAACTCTACTAGATCTAGTTTTGTGAGCTTGGAGGCTAATAAAAGTTGGCCGTGCTAGGCTTTTAACTATAATCTATAAAGTTCGGGGTTCGAAGAGTGAGGAATCAAGGTCTGGTTACAAGGTTAAAACTTTCAGGTTGCTGAAAATTAAAGAGAAAAGCTTCTAGGTATCAAAGCTAGTTTTCCTAAGCATCAAGCTCAGGGTGTCCTTGGCATCACACCTCATAGAAGAAGGGTTGCATCACATAAACTTCAAAGCATAATTGCTACAATATTCTCATACAACTTGTTCTGTCCATTGAATGAATACTGTAACATCAATATATGTAGCCAGCTAAACCTAACCCTATCAAACTCCTGGCTAGACTACTAATTCCAAGCTATTAGAACCCACAAATTAAAGCCAAACAACATATGAAAACCCATAAAAGACCCAACCAATGAAAAGTTCAGCCCATACCCTGAAACCTGAAAATTACAAAACACCCTAGACTTTTTTTATATTAAAAAATAACAAATTATACTAAACCAGTAACTTTCAATTGTAAAGAAACACCCAAAATACAACTCAATAATATCTAATGTAGCCTAGAGGAGTGTGCTCCTTAAGGCCCTTAGACCATATTTTTGAAGAATTTTGATCTTTATATTGCTCTTTCAAAGATATAGGATCAATCTCTCACACTCCACAGACACAAAAATACACAACTAAGCCTTAAGCCCTACTAATTGGAAATGGCTACATGAGTCCTCTTTTGCTGTTCAACTCTATCTAGGGTGCACAAACACCTACAGGATAGATGATTGAGCATAACTTGCCAAGATATAGTGTCAAAGTAGTAATGATTCTAAACACTTATGTATTCCCAGTTGTTAATAGACCCAGTGGCATATGCCTTGAAGTGATTGCTTAAATCAAGCAATTAAAATTGGAGATATAGCCTCAAGAGTTTATCAAAGTGCATGTAGCAGCCCCAAATTTCCAATAATTGTGCAGTTCTAAAATTCTAATACCAACCTGGCACAGAGTTCAAGAAACCAAAAGAACAGCTACCACCCACTACAAAATCACTAAACAAGTTTATAATGAATTCTGAAAAAAAAAAATTATTAAATAAATATATAATATGACACAAAACAGTTTTGGAAATTTGCAGTTACAAAATGTAAAAGAACAAACTAAATTGCATATGAAATGCATTAGAAATTTCAAAAGTAGAATCCTAATAATCACATCTAAAAGTTCATTCTCAAGCATAAAATTCTAAATTACTATTATCATTTGAATGGTTCTGAATGGAGAGCTAAGAGCATCTCCAATAGGCTCTCTAAAGCCTAATTTGGAGAGCAAACACAAACACAAACAAAACAAAAAAAAAAAAACACCTTCAACAGCCTCTCTAACTCCAAATTTTTTTTTAGATTTGCTACAATAGCTCTCCCGGCCTGGAGAGCACTGTAGCAATCACTATAACATATCTAAAGAATATTTCCCCTTAAAATAATATCGGTTGAATTAAAAAAAGACTTTTTTTCTCTTTCCTCCATTTCTGTTTCTTCTGCACTCCCTCTCTCTCTTGCTTCTCTTTAGAAAAAACTCTCTTTGTTTCTCATCAGAAAACAACGGTGAAGCACAAAATTGATGGAGCTCTCAATCAAAACACAAACTCAAATCACAATTTTAAAACTAATCAAATTATAACCAAAAAAAAAAGGAAAGAGCAAAGCTGACCCATCTGAGCCTCGGTGGGAGGAGGACATGTAGTGGTGCTTCTTGAATGCTTTAGAGTAGACGTAGTGCTAGAGAAGAAAAGAAAAAAGAAAAGTGAAGATAAGAGGATAGAGCTCTAGACGAAGTGCTATAGATAAAAAGAAAAAAAGAAAAGTGAAGATAGAGGTAAGGGAAAGGTGTGGAGGAGAAAAAAAGAGAGAAAAAAAAACGTGTGGATGAAAAAAAAAATAAGGGAAAAATAAAATAAATAATAAGAAATTAAAATTGAGAAATGCTACTATAATATTTTCACAATAATTCTTAAATGGTGGGTTGTTACTAACTAATACGGAAGAAAAAAAAATATTTAAGTGATGTATTCAAACTTAAATTAGTAATAACTTACCACATATAATTTATTATGAAAATATTGTAAAATGTTAAGAATGTAGCACTTCTCATTAAAATTAGATGAATGAAAGAAGATTGAAAAAGAAATATTAAAGAAAAAATGGAGATATAATATTTAAATGGGATAGAGAAAAGGATAGATAGTTTATTGGAAAGTGTATTTGAAAAAGTAAGTATGCAAAAGGTAAAATGAATTGTTCACTCTCCAAACAGTACAAAAATTTGAATATCCTGCTGGAGATGCTCTAAGAGCAGAGAAGAGATGCAGTGAGGTGAGGGTCCATGCATGTAGATGAAATTTTGAATTTTTTGTCACTTATCAAAAAATTACAAAAGCAGGTATATCCCTTACATAAATGCAATTCCACAAAATTGAATTAATCAGTAATTACAAATTAAAAAAAATGATGAACTCATCAACTTTCTCTATGATCCCAATCATTATACAGTTAATACCATATGGATGCTATTAACGTTTTGGACAGACGATGGTGATAATTATATGCTAGCTTGTTCCTGACATGAAGATGTCATTAAAATCTTATTAAATTGCATTTTGGTACTAGAATATACTTCACATTTGGCACTTCTTTTATAGAAAGAAATAAACAGTGGTTTTCTGGATCTGAAAGTAGTAGCATATCTTAACATTTTCTATTAAATATGAAAAACTCTTTCTAACTTCTACATTTCCCTTTTATGACTTTGAATCTTTTATCATCAGAACACCCTTCACTTCAATTCCCCAGATTTCCTATTTCAATAATTCAGAGTCCAAATGCCAGCCCCATACGCAGTATTTGCATTCAAATTCAAAAATGCCACAGTTACATGCTCAGATCTGAAATTTTTTCCTTAACAAGTTACATGCTGAGATAAAAATAAATAAATAAATAAAATTAGCTTTCTACATACAAACACCATCATAGTCTCCACAATAAATTTTGCTTCATAGTTCAAAATATTGTGATTGGGACGTAAAATTGGGATTCCTTTTGTTAACACGATATCAACACACACATCGTATTTAGCATTCCTTCTTCCTTCGTTGTGCGTCATTATCATTGTATCACTCAACTCAAGTCACCAACTCCTCACAAAAGAAAGATTTGAAATAGTGGTTCCATTTGTTTCAATCGAAACATATCAAACTAAAAAATTTCCAATCAGAATGAAATAAAACATGCTGATTAAAGAAACGTCATTCATCGACAAAGTCTTACGAAATTACTTTCTTTCCTAAAAACCCATTTGTCCATAAAAAAAAATATATATTTAAGAAGAAAACGTGGAAAGAACATAGGTCCATAAAATACAAGTGGGTACCTGTCTACTTTTTCTTACGTTATTTTTAATATCATAAAATAATCACAGCAAGCAAACACAGCAATTTAGTTTCAAAAGCAATCAAATTACAACACCTCGATATAAAACCCCAAAGGAAAAGAAAAAATTACCTGGGGCATTTGCCAAGCACTGGGTATATCCAACCTTGAAGCTGCAAAAATCTGCCACAACCAAAAAAAAAAAAAAACTTGCAAGTCAATTCAACACATACATAAAAAAATTCATGTACAGAACAGAGATGGGATATATATAGTAGAACTTCTTGGAAGGATTGATGAAGGTTTTTGATAACCTTGGGTAGAAGAATCCATGGATGAAGGTTTTTGATAATGAAGCGAGAGTGGCAGTGGGGACTTGAATTTTGGAGAATTGCCATTTTATTTATTTTGGATATTAACTGGTGGGGTAAACCCATTGGATCGGGTCTGGTATTCACCCTTATGAGGCCTCGGGTATGGATATTAACTGACCCGACTCGTGTATCCATTTATTTAAGTGTTTCCTCCATTTGGACTAGACTTTTAAATGTCCAAAATATCTTCAAATTCTTTTTTTTTTTAAAAGTTTAAATATGTGAAATTAATAATTTTAAAACTCCTAGATTTTAAATAAATTATAAAAAAAAAGTTTTTTTCCATCCACATTTCTCCTCCTTTCATGTTTCTTTGTCAAATTCTAATTTAAAAACAAAACAACTTTTTTTAAGAAAATAAAACAGCTCCTAAATTTAAATTTGAGATAAATTATATTGTTAAATAATAAAAATTCCTCCATGTTTCTTTCTCAAATTCAAATTTTTTTAAAAAAAAATTCTTTTAAAAAAAATGAAATAACAAAACTTTTCCCTTTGTTCTCTTAAACATATCTACTCCCACGTTGGCACTAACTTTATACTCCCAATAACACGTTGCCACTAACTGTATACTCCTAATAACAAGCAGTTATTTCATTTTACATTTCTCTCAATCCTTATCATCTTCTCTTTTTTCTTCAAATTCTAAAAAACAAATATAATTAATCATGTACATCTATTCCTAGTGTCACGACCCAAATCTATGGAATATGAATTTAGATGCATGACTAACTTGCTGATCTTGCATGTCTCAATAAACATAATTAATTTCAAAATTAAATAAAACTCCAAATAAAAAATGCTCTTAATAAATCTCTTATAATATCTAAAATCCACAATTTAGAAATAATCTCTAAATACTATAAAATCTTAAGTGAAATAATAAAAATAACTAAAAATCCTATAAGGCTTCAAGCTTTACTGAAGTCGCCTAAAAACTCTCACGCTCTACTTTGCACCTTATGAAGTGATCCAAAGGTTCTGTTTCCCAACTAAACTTTAATCTGAAAATTGTAATTGATGGGGTGAGCCACACATCTAGTAAGCAATTATACACAATATACAATAAAATAGAGTCAAGCAAAGCACGAGTATTTTGATTTCACAAATTTACTCAATGATATTAAATATAGTTTTCCAAAACATATAATGATCCACTTAATACATATGTAATCAAATCTTAAAATCATTCAAAAACACATACATATAATTGATCAGAGCATAGTGTCACATATCACATATTCTCACACACAATCCTATAAGCGGATACCAACATCTAACCCCTGCTAGTAAGGGATCAACACTTATTCTTACATATAACCCTGTGAGCGGGCTTACACATATATCTGATCAATTTTAAAAACATTTATTTTGAGTCACATATCACAAAAGCAAAGTTTATAAAAAAAGAATAATTTACTTAATATTAACAATTATTCCAAATATAGAGGCATATCGAAGATCACAATATCAAATTGTAACATAAATCAAAGGATACTTGACTCTCTTAGGGAACAAATAGGAATTGAGGAGTTTATACAAGTATTTTACAATTCTTGAGTAAATATGAAAATTCAATTTGCTAAAAGAACCTTTTAAACACCATTTGGAAAATAGGAATATGACTTTGAAATCACTTGGTTTAAAAAAAAAAAATTAAGAACAAGAACCTTTTTAGAAAACTTACATTGAAACTCAATTCTTTTCAGAAAATATTTTAGTTTAGTAATCACTTTTAAATGAGATTTGGACATTCAAAATGTTATTTAAAATTTGAGGTTTCTCTTTAAAACATTATTTAAAAGTCGAAATTTCTCTTTCAATGATGTAAAAATGCTTTCGATAAACTTTAGAAAACGTAAGCTTAAAAACATAACTTTTGAAAACCTTTGACTTTTAAGAACCAAAAGGGCAAAATCTGTGCATATTATGCATAATTACTTAAAGCACTTGAATTTCTCTGAAAATCCAGCTGAAACACCCTCCAAATAGTCTCAAAATACTCTTAAATAGGAACTATAATCAACCATGGAAATTACTTAATATCCTCCACAAAATATAAAGCCTATTGAATTATATAAATTGACTCACTAGAATAATACTTTGCTGAACTAATAACACTTTTAACACTAAATTAAAGTTTCTTTAACCAATGATATTCCCTTGTGTTGATCGAAATTCATATTGCCATGAGAAAGGCAGTAGCCAAAATATTATTGACCTAGGATTTAATATAAACCCAATGAAAATGTAAAGCTATATTCATGAATTAAGTTTTGTAACCATGACTTTTGTTCTAGAATACAAACTATAGGCAACCTATCGTAATAGTGTAAACAAGATTCTAGGACTGAAACTAACCTTTTGAAAAATCTAACATTACTAATTGATTCCATGATAAAATTATAACCTTTTTAATTTTTTGTTTCTAATAGTTAGAAATCATACCTAGAACCAATCAGTTGCCTCTTCTATTGTATTCCTTCTAAACTCCAAGGGAAAGATCACCTCTAACCTTGTTTAGCGATGACTCTCTCTCTCTCTCTCTCTCTCTCTCTCTCTCTCTCTCTCTCTCTCTCTTATATTTAACGCATTAGAGATATGGGTTTGGTGGGGTAGTGGACTGTGGTTTCTACCAAAGTGCATTTATGTTTTATCTGTATGATGAAGAGACACTACAGCTTAATATGCTTCTTCTAATTAACCTCAATTAAGGTTTATTAATTACTGACCTGTTTAGATAAGCTGGAACTCCAAGGGATTCCAATAGGCAATAACTCTTAGACTTCTTATCCAAATAGGTTTTTATTCTCTTATCATTTTCCTTAACTGATAAGGAGACTAAAAGTTTTATATGAATGACCCACAAAGTAACTCTCTAGGTTACATCTTCTTCTTTTTTCTTTTTTTTTTCTTTTTTAAACTGCTAAACAAAATTGTATGCACTAAAACTTTAATTTTCTCACCTATTTTGTTGCACCACAAAATTGTTTACTCCCATCTTACTGTGCACACACGTATAGTACCTCAACTCTATAATAATAATGACGATGACGGTGATGATCATAAAATAAAATCGGGGTATTACACCTACGTTCTCACTAATCTCAAACATCCCAATAACATAAATATACTACATTAGAGAAAGCATTTAGGCATATTTAAGAGGGTTGAGAACTTGGAAAGGGTCTTTAAAGGAAGGCAATCGCTCAAAAGTCAAAACTCAATTAAGAAGGTATAGACATACCATTTCTTTTTAATAAATTTCATTATATTGCTTTCTCTTTAGTCTTTTCCTTTGTCTTTCTCTTTGTCTCTCTTTGTCTAATTGCTCCACCATTAAAGTGGGCTCTACATCTTTAAAAGTGGAATGCACAATGTTATTATATTGTGGGTACCCTTGAAGCCTTCATAAAAGTGGGCTATACATCTTTGAATCTCTCCTATTATAGATTTCTCTCATTTTTTTGTCTTATTATACATAGAGCAACCATATTTGTTTTGGATTGATTTCAGATTTTAAATTTGAAAAACCCAAATGTAAGAGTATGGGGAGGCCTGCCTTTTGTATTTTTTTAGTCTGATATGGCCAAGGTATCACTTATTATAATCTCTTTCATTTTTCGTATGTCTCTCACTGAACCAGTGAACCCTCATTCATTTTCATATATATCTCTTTCTGTGTGTAGGTGATTTGCAAATTTACATGCATTAAACAAGATGATTGATGACCCGAGAACCTGCAATAAAGTGCATTGTTAATTTTATTGGAGTCAAATAGGGACCCTGATCCCGAAGCTTGTTTTGCTGTGCTCGAGCCCGTTCTGTTGTGGGTCGGAAAGTTGGTCTGGCCCACTATCCTAGTAGGACTGTGCTAAAGGCCAGTTTTTGCGCAAGCCCGTCATCCAAGAACAGAGACAATAAAGACAAAAAGTACATGTGTATGTATTAATCCGCAAGCATATGTTTAATAAATTCAAAAAGGAAACTAGTACCTTATAGCAGGAAGTTAATCACAGCACATAAGTTAGTTATAGCATACAGATTCGTTCTGTAGAATAACCAATACAGAATACTAGTTGATAAAATAGTGCATGCGAATGTTTGCGATAAAATACGAGTGTCAAGTCTTCCTGCAGGAAGTGAACCAAAAGGGAGCCTGAACCCCATCTTGAACAACCTTGTCATTGGCTTTGGCCATTAAAGTTGTGCATTCTAGGAAATAGGTCCAGATGACTACTTGTCGCTACTTATGGGATTTCAAAGAGTGGGTTTGCTAAAAAGGAAGGGAAAAGATAATGTAAAGTTGTGATTTACAACTATGTTTTATGTTGGCTTTATTCCATGACAAAAAGTGTTGTAATTACATTAATTTTGTTCCTTGTATTTTGTGGGATTTTATTGTATTGAGTTTAGTATTAAGTTGGTGAAGAATCAAGCATCAATTGAAGAATCAGTGCAGTTTCGGGACAAGTTCACAAGAAGTTCGCGAAAAGAGTGACCCGCGAAAAGGCCATATGAAAAGCACATGCTAGAAGCTGAAGAGTCGAGCCAGGCTATCAATTTCGCAACTATCTCGAAAGTAGGGCCAACCCACGAGGTATCTCTAAAACTCTCTGCCTGGAGGTTTTTAAGTGTGACTTTCTTACCCTTCACCTATACTATATATACCATCATTACCCACAAAAGTAAATGAGGCTGTATTCATAGATAAAAACCCTAGATAGGTTTTCTACAACACAACACACTCATCTTTTAGATAGAGAGCTACTCATCCTTAGTGAGAAATCATTGTAACCTCTTCTCTTTCCCTCTCCCATTGTCATACCTTGAGAGAAGATTTGTACCCAAATACAACTCACATCTATTCAGAGTGTAGAGAGTGTTTTGGAGCTTGGAAAGCTTTGGGGATTTGCCAAAAGAAGCCGGTGAGGCTTGGCGGATGCAATCGGACATTATTGCAGGATCAAGAAAGCTAGTGAAGACAAGACTCCAAAAAGTCTGTTGGTAGCAGGAGTTTGGAGGGCTCAAGTACATTGGGTAGACTAGGCTTGGAGGGTCTTTTGTTATTCGTGTACTCCAACTTATTCACTAGTGGATCGATTTCGACTTGAAGGGTCGCAGAGAGGTTTTTTGCCGAGTTCTTCGGTTTCCTCTTCTTTAAAATGTCTTGGTGTTATCTTGTGTTTGCATCTCTCTTCCCTTACTCTTGTACTTTACTTTTATTGTTTATTGTTCATGTTTATGCACTAGAGTAGTTCCGATTGTTTGTGCTTCATTTACTCTTGTTCCGCACTTAGATATAAGTTAGAGTAAAAGCAATTAAGCCATAATTTTAAAATTGGGGTCTAAACAAGCTCGTGTGTTTTCACACAAATTTGAGCTTTCAGATAACCTTTTGATACATGCCTTTTTGCTGTGTTTTCTCTCTTTTCTTATCACTCTTTCCTTTCTTTCTATTATTTCTCTTTCAATTCTTTCTATTGTCTCATGTCGGGTCGCTATCCTCTTCCACCTATGGCTACTATTCCTATTTATATTAGGATAATCCTATGGTTTTTCTCCCTTTTACCCTTAGGGCTCACCAGTCGTTTTTTGTCTGTTATAGGCATCTCTTCAGAGCTGCCCACTCACCTATTGGCTGCTTGGCCACTACTACTCCTAGGCATGCCTAGTGTATTCTCTCTCTTCCACTACCCATTCCATGAAAAAGTTGCATTCCTTTGGTTTTTTTGCCATGAGCCTTCCCCCTTTGTTTGAATGGATAAAGCTTTAGGTTTCTCTTTGCTCACCTCTCTGGCATGCATCAAGTGGTCTCAACCATCTACCACCCCTTTTGGGCAAAATGCCATCTCAGCAGAGCATTTCCCCAAACAAGGTCTTGGCTAGAAACCAAAAATAGGCTATTTTTCCCCTTCCACCAAACCACACCTTCTGTAAATCCCTTGACTGTGGGCCCACTTTGCTTACATTGGCTGGGTACAAGTTAGTGGTGCTCCGGCCACTGTGTGATTACCCTACTACCTTCTATTTTTGTTTTCTTTCATCCCCACGCTATTTCTGCTGTGATAGATCAGTTTTGTTTCCTTCTGCTTTCTGTCCCTTTTGCCCGTGCTTATCCTTTACGGAGGATGGCATGGGCTTTTGGGCTTCCTTTGTCTTTTTTTTTATCCCTTCCTGGGCCCATAGGTTTTCCTGGTATTATTTCTTGCCAGGCTGTACCATTGGGCCTTATTTCTTTCATTTTCTCTTTCTTGGCTCATTTACTTTTGTCTTTTTTTTTTTCCCTTTCATTTCTTCTTGTGCCTGTGGGCCTGCTTGCTACCATTTCCTGCCGAGCTGGCCCACTAGGATTTCCTTCTT
This sequence comes from Quercus aquifolioides, assembly GCA_019022515.1. Taxonomy (NCBI): domain Eukaryota; kingdom Viridiplantae; phylum Streptophyta; class Magnoliopsida; order Fagales; family Fagaceae; genus Quercus; species Quercus aquifolioides. The sequence goes on along the minus strand of CM032325.1, from coordinate 1,532,777 downwards.
TCTTTCCTTCTGCTTTGGGCTTTTATGTTGTTTGGCCCTTTTTATCAAAAACAAGTATCAATACACACTATGCTTAACCTTACATGTGTTTTTTTTTTCCTATCTTATCTCTAAAGTTCAAGGTCAAAGGCGGTGGTACACTTTGTTTAGGGGGATCAAATGAAGCACTTAATTCAATATATATATATATATATATAATATATTTTTTTGAAGTTTAATACTTTAATTTATTCTTAAAAATATTTTTGCACACCTTGACTTAAATCTTATACACTCTTATTACAAGTATTTCCAACTCTAAGAGTAAGAGTAAGAATAAGTGTTTGTGAATTGTAAGTATCACTATTTATTATAAATTTATTTTATATGTGTGTGAGTGTGTCTAATATTGATTGTGTGCTTGTCTTCAAAAAAAAAAATATTGATGGTGTGCTTTACTTTTTGTTATAATGTTATTTGTATGAATAATAATGTGTGTAGATGTTTGTGTGTACAATATAAATATAATATAGCCTTATATAATTTAATAATTAGAAAATAGAGAAGGTGTGTGTGTGTGTGTGTGTTGTTACTGAGTTATAATAACTTTTTGTTATAAAATTAGAAAAATTCAAGAAAAAAAATAGTAAAGTTAGTGATTGTTCAAGCATTTGATTGGTTAAATTCATAAATTGTATGAATGAGTATGGTGTGTGCGTCAATAATTAATACAGAGCCAATGAGTTGAATTTAGTCATTTAGTTTAAAATATTTTTAAAAAAAGAATGACAAATAGATAATAACAACTATATAAAAGTAAAAATATTAGACAAACTTAACAAAATAAAATGGTCACAGCTACCTACATTGGTAATAGATACTTATAACGAACTATCTTGTAACAATTCAAAATTTAAAAACTTGTAGAAAGAAATTGTAAAACTTTTTTTTTGGTTGATAACTCGATATATTCAAGTTCTCTTTGTCGACACTCGGCCTCGAAAATGGAGTTGAAAACTACCACTATCGTTGGGCCTTCATTCGACCACTCGCCGTGGCGACACTCCTGCGTGTGCGGGTGCCCGTTGGAGGCCCCTCTTAGATGATGGGTGTGCACGTGTGTAACAGTGTGTGTGGCGTGGTTCACGTGGGGCTTCAGGTGCTCTCTCTCTCGGTGGACGAAGGTAGGTCTACCTTTGGCATTTTGGCAGAAATCTTGGCCAAATTTTAAGGGATTACCAAAGGTAAGAGGAGTCGCCACCAATCATTGGCTTTTTCTAAGGTGTGATTGGTCACCTGTTTCTAGTTGATTTTATTATCAATCCTAGGCTAAGAAAAATGACATTTTTCCTAATTTAATGTGAATGGTAAAAAAAATCTTGATTCTTAGGTTTGGAAGTTTGGTTACATGTGGGAAAGGTGTTAGGCACCCCACAACATCTGTCTAAGGATAATCCTTTGTTTTGATAAAACCTTAATTTTCAAAAATTGGTAGTAAAAAACATGGTTTTGGCACTTGCTTTCAGGGCTTAGCATGCATGGGGGCTTTGAGGTTTGGATTTTGAATGGATGTGGTCCCAATCTATGCTTTCCTAGGGCATTTGAGCAAATTGCTAGATTTTCACGGCAAAAATTCGGTGACATGTCACCTTACTTTCGCAGTGGAAATTAGGCATCGCTTGGCCTTAGGTGACATATACTGCGACAATCACACCGTAAGGGGCGAGCAGACATATATATACATATATCATGCACAAAGCAGCACACAGAGCAGGAAAATAAATGCATACATTCCTAGAGCATGGTCCAAAATATAGGTGTAGGAAAGTAAACAGGGGTCGTCATACTCTAGAGATGAGAACGAACGGTACATGGCATGATATACCTAATACAAACCATCTAAGAGAGAAAGGGAGGAGGAAGGAAGAGGTTTTAAAAGAGTACATAACCAAATGGGAGAAACTAAACCCCTAAACCTATTGAACATAGCCACTTGGCTTATATCTATATGTTTGCATTCTCACCCCTTTTGCTTGCGCTTGGGAAACCGTGCCCAAGCTCCATGCGTCCTCGCTCCATGTGCATACATGCAAAGGAAAAGACAAGAAACCAGTAGACAAGTAGTGAAGAGCAAAAGATGCAAAGGGCATATAAAAGAGGCATAAAGCAGATAAGCTCGATAGACGTGGTAAGCAAAGAACAAGAAAGCAAGCAAACAAGCGAGAAGGCAAACAAGCAAAAAAGCAAACAAAAGGTGGTGTCCGCGAGGGACAAATGTAGGTTTGGATCGAATGTCCATAACTTCATTGTGTTGAAGCATGGACGACACACTAGCAAGCAAGACTCATGCATGGACATGTAAGCAAGCATGTAAAGATGCATAGAAAGCCAACGGGTGGCACAAACAAGCATGGTAAGCATATCATCGCACGGAGCGAAAAAGGAGAAAGGTATGCACGAAGCAACCGGCATCATGGCGATGCATCCCAAGTGGTTACACCCAAACAAGGCCTCATGGGCGTCAGATGTAACCACACAACCACAAACCCGCTAAGGGCGTCAAACGTGGCAAAGCCTAGAACAAGAGAGGCTAACACAAGCATAAAGCATAGAAGCAAGCAAGCATAGACATGCAAATAGGGATGATCCAAACCCTTTGATATGGGCCTTGGTGTATGGACAATGACAAAGACCATAAGGTCTAGATCGGGTCCTAACCATTAGGCCAAAACACAAGAAAATGCGATAAAGGGAACAAAAGGGCTACAATAGCACATGGCATGACAAACATAGCCTAGGTCTAGGCACACAAACATGGCATGGAGTGCACAAGCACATGGAAGATAGCATAAAGCATGTAGAGAACATAGATCCAAGCACATAGGCATGTGAAAACATAGATCTAGACATATAGGCATGGAAACATGCGTGTAAACATGTAGAATCTTAGCACATAGATATGGAAGAACATGGATCTAAGCATATAAGCATGTGAAGACAAGGATCTAACCATATAGCATGGAAATAAACACATAGATCCAAGCAAGGCATAGCCAACAACATCATACAAGCATGTGAGCATGTAACCCTAACATCAACCTAGAACAAAAAGAGGAACAAAGCATAGGAAAACATGGCATAGGGTATAAAGCATGTAGATCTAACCATATAAGCATGTAAGGATGTAGATCTAAGCATGAAACATGGCAAAAGAATAAAAAGCAAGGAGATTTAAGCTAGAAACACAAATAAAGCAAGCAACATGCTAAAGAAGACAATAAATCATGTTATTAAGGCAAAAAAGAGTAAAATAAATACTAGAAAAAAGATTTAGAAGGTTAGGGGTGTGGATAGTAGCTAAAAAGCTACATGCACACCCCTAAACCCCAAATCCCAAAGTGTAGAACCAAGGAGAAAAAGATTGGATATAAGAATAATACCTTGTGTTTTTGGTGAAGAGAAGAATTAAGAGGCTCTAATGTGTTTTTTTTTTTTTTTTTTTTTTTTTTTTTTTTGTGTGTGCGTGTGTGCGTTTGGAAAAGAGGAAAAACTTGTAGAAGTCGTTCAGGCAAAGAGCAGAACCAAGGGAAACCTCTTTTTTTTTTTTTTTTTTTTTTTTCTTTGGTCTAAAGGGTGCTTGGGGCCTTTTATAGCCCTGACACGATTTTCGAGGTGATGGCCCTCATAGGGCCGCCACCGTCAAACGGCCATGGATTGGGTTGATCTCGACACCCTTAGAAACATTTTCAATTCCTCTTTCTGAAAAGTTATGGATCTTGAAAATCCAATAGTTGGGTCGAAAGTTATGACTTTCGGAAGTTAGTGGTGCATCGATTGGTGCGTTATCCCAATTTTCGTGATATCTCGGCCATTCTAACTCCGATTTCAACCCATGAATAATCATTGGAATGAGAATTTGATAATCTTTGCAATGATATTGGTTTCAACCCGTTCTGACGGCTAGATCAAAATTAGGGTTTTTAGGGCCCGCCAAGGTCAACTCCAGGTCAAACTTGGTCATAGTTGTTAAAAATCTCCGAAAAGCTCGGGTTTGGTATAAACTATGAAAAATGTTGTTTTATGAGAGTTATGATCTTGTTTGACCTTTGGTCAACCCTAGGTTGACTAGGGGCATTTTGGTCATCTTAGCTAAAAAAGGCACTTTAGGTGCTCTAGTGTCCGAATGGGTTGCGCCATATCATTTTGGATGTTCTTACGGCCCCGTAAGGAGAAAATAATATTTTTGGATTTTTCATGTTTCGGCACACAAATCGAGGGTGTACAAAGTACGGTATCAACACTCTTTTTATTAAAAATTTTTTAATTTAAGTTTCTTAATGATCCCCTTAAACAAAATTCCTAGAGCCGCCACTGTTCAAGGTGTGGCATTTTTGGCCCATTTAATTTTACCTTTCTCCATTATTTCTAGGATTGTGCTTCCTAAACATTTGCACAAGTTTTAAAGTTGTTAAATTTATATATATATATATATATATATGGGTATTATTTATTTATACATGTTGTTTTAAATTCTTTTTTTTTTTTTTGGAAGGCCAAATCATCATTCTTTCATTCATAAAATATTAATAGAGTCCTGATACAAAGCATCCACAGCTAGCGGTGGAGAGTCTTCCAAGTAATACATATCATCAAGAGTATTCTTATTCTTAACATATCTAGCCAAAACATGTGCTACCCTATTTCCCTCCCTCCTAATACTATTGACAGATACATAATGAAGACAGCACATAAGACACTTCACATCTTCAATAATATGGCCCAGCAAGGAGTGGTTTGGAAGCAGAGAAGAAACAGCCCTCATAACATTATCATTGTCACCTTCAATGATCAACTCCGAAAAGCCAGCATCAACGGAAAAGTCCAGTGCCTTTCTGCAGGCTAAAGCTTCAGCCTCCTCACTGTTGGTTACTGGTGGCCCTTTAACAGACATGGCAGCCATCACATCCCCTCTGTCATTCCGGATAATTGCACCAAAGCCAGAGCAATTTAGTTCAGTAAAAATGGCAGCATCAAAGTTCAGTTTGTACACTGATTGAGGTGGGGGTTGCCAAACATTCCTCATAGGTGTTGTCACAGGTATGGATAGCTGCACCTGCGTTTGTTGGTACTCCTTCAAAAATTCAACAGCTCTTTTGTTTAGCCAACCCGGATCTTTGAACTTTCCCCCATGTAGTACCGTGTTCTGTTGATTCCAGATAAACCAAGCTTGAACAAGAAACAGATCTAACTCAGGCTTAGTAAGCCTTTCCAGAAGATTCTTAAATAGCTGAATAGTATCAGTTTGGCCATTTGAAAATTTTTGAAACCTAGTAGAGCAACCAGCCTAGATATCTTGGGCAGCACCACACTCCCACAACACATGCACTTCGGATTCTGGGTAGCTCCTACAACATTGGCAAATATTATTTGGGATAACTCTTCTTATAGCTAGATTCACACAGGTTGGTAGAATTTCTTTACATGCTCTCCAACTGAATACCTTAATTTTATTAAGCACTTTAATTTTCCATAACTTCTTCCATACCTGCTGGCCAAATGGACTTGTGGGGCATTCAGCCCAACCATCCTCTCTTGTCACCTGTGTTGCCACCTGATATCCAGATTTAACTAAGTACAAGCCATCTTTATTATATGGAGCCAAATAATTGAGTCTAACACATGCCTACGACTTAAGGGAGTTCTGCAAATGGCTTCTAGATCCTCTCTTTGAAATCTGGACATAATGAAATCACAGTTCCACCAGTTAAGGTCTGGATCTATAAGTTCAACAACCCACCATTCCCCATCTACCAGATAGAGAATTCTATTGGTTGGATGGTTTGGTATCCATTTATCTGAATTAACTCTAATGAATGAACCATCTCCAACTCTCTAGCAACATCCGCTTTTTTGAGACAGGCATTGCTGCCATGATGCTTTTCTAGGTATAGGAGTTATTTGGTGACACAACAGCATCCATAAATGGCAACGAGGGAAATATCTAGCCTTGAGGCATTGGAATTAAATTGAATCTTAATCTTGTAATAATCTCCAACCTTGCTTAGCGAGCATGGCTAGATTGAAACTTCTCAAATGCTAAAATCCCATACTACCGTCCTTCTTAGGCATAGATAAATAGCTCCAACTTCCTCTCGTTTCCAACTTGTCCCCACCAGAACTTTGCACACATTGTATTTAACTCATCACATAACTTCATTGGCAATTAAAAGACCCCTATAATGTAAGTGGGTATGGATTGAACGACCGCCTTTATAAGCACTTTCTTCCCTGCCCTAGACAACATCATACCCTTCCAACCTTGTAATTTTTTCCAAACTCTATCCTTGAGAAAAGAGAAAGTTTGGTATTTTGCATGTCCAACCAAAGTAGGCAATCCCAAGTAAGAATCAAACATTTCCACCCCCTCCACTCCTAAAGCCGTTACAATTGTTTCTTTTTGTCTACAAGGGGTATTACTACTAAAATACATCGAGGATTTCTCCAAATTAATGGACTGGTATGATGCACCTACATAAGTTTGAAGAAACTCAGTGATCACTGCAACTTTAGAATGAGTGGCCTGGCAAAAAAATAGGGAATCATCTGCAAATAACAAGTTGGTAATTTTAGGCGCCCTTTTGCAAATGGAGACTCCACTAATTTGTCTCTCCATTTCTGCTTTCTCCAATAGAGAAGTAAAACCCTCTGCACACAAAAGAAACAAATTTGATGAAAGAGGGTTGCCTTGGCGGAGCCCTCTAGAAAGGTGAATATTACCATAAGATTTAATGAGAATGGAGTAGGATGGTGTAGTCACACATCCCACTGTCCCAACTAATCCACCTTTCAGGAAATCCTAGCTTCACCATAATGCCTTGTAGAAAAGGTCATTCCACCCTATCATACGCCTTACTGATATTTAGCATCAAAGCCAATGAGCCCTTCTTCCCTTTTTCTTGAGAATGCATAGCATGTAGAGTTTCATAGGCCAAACAACACATTATCTGTGATGAGCCTCCTTGGTACAAAGGCACTTTGAGTGGGGGAGATAACATGAGGGAGTATCTATTTCAACTCGTTAGTCAAAACCTTGGAAATAATTTTATAGATAACATTGCATAGGTTGATTGGTCAAAAATCAAACATTTTCTTAGGATTCTTCACTTTTGGGATTAAAAAAATATTAGTATGATTAATGCCAGGGGCCATGCAACCAGAATTTAGGTAATCCAGAACCGCAGTAACAACACTATCATCCACAACATGCCAAAATTTTTGGTAGAAAAGAGCATTCATACCATCAGATCTAGGAGCCTTTGTTGGTCTCATCTGGAACAACGCTGCCTTAATTTCATTTGCACTAAAATCATTGGACAGGATTTGTTGCATGTTAGGATTCTTAGTCACCGTGCTTAGGCACTCATCAACCTAGCTATCATCGGAGTTTTTTTATTCTCTGAATGTGATTCCTTCTCCTCCGTTGTGATGCTTTGGCATGGAAATTTTTTTTGTTCTTGTCCCCATGCTTGAGCCATGAAATTCTGGATCTCAGTGCCCAAAATACTTCTTGCTTGAGGAGTAAATCATCTAATTTTTCACACACAGTGAAGTACTCTGCTCTAGAATCCTTTGTAACCTCCTTTGTATTCATACTATATATATGTTTTTAAAGCTGCTTGATTACTCAGCTTCCGGGTTTGTCTTTGAAGCACCCCAAGCCCTCAACTCTGCTCTACAAGCCTTGATTTTCTGTTTTACTTAAGACAATCTGAACTCCCCATTCCCATTCATGTTCCATGCACCCACAACCACGGCTTCACAATTCTCCCATAGTAGCCAAACTTCCTCAAATTAAACCTCTACTCCCAAACGATCTTTGCTTCCTATAACTTTGAGTTTGAAGAAGAATAGGAAGGTGATCTGAAGCATGTGAGGAGAGATAGATTATTTTACTCAACTGAAACTTTTCTCTTCATTCCTTTGTGGCCACAGCTAGGTCAAGTCGCACTTTTGTATTCGCATCACCAAGTCTTTTGTTATTCTAGGTATACAAATAGCATTGAAAGTCTAAGTCTTCAAGCTAACAATTATCCAATGCATCACCGAACGAATCAACCTGACTCATCTGGTATGGTCGCTTGCTCAATTTCTTTGAAAAATGGAGGATAGCATTGAAATCCCCTATACATAGCCAAGGTCCATCCACCATAGTCCTGAGATGGTTAAGCAAAGCCCAAGACTTAGCTCGTTAAGTTGCCTTGGCCAGCCATAGAAGCATGTCAAATGCCATATAAAATTAACTAACTCTATCCTTACTTCTGACTTCCACAATAAAGCCAAACCTCCCTCTGAATCTGGTTGTTTCACAATAATTCAATTCTAGAAAGGTAATCCCCTTATAGCTTTTCAAAACCTTCTTTATTCAATCTAGTTTCCATTAAAAAACATACCATGGGAGCTTTTTCTCTCACAATTTTGCGAAGGCTTTGACTTGTCCAAGGGTTCCCAAACCCTTGACAGTTCCAACTTAGGAGCTGTGGTGGGCCTTTTTGTAATGTTGGGCTGGACTGCCTCCTGCTGTACTGGGCCTAAGTGCTCTGGATAAGGGAGTTGGGACCGGTCCAATTATAACCCACCTTGGTCTGGCTTGTGTAAAAACTATGTCCAATTTGCCAAAGCTTTGGTTACATGCCTATAACAGGCGGAGTTGCAATGGGAAAGTTATGGCAGATAGATGTAATAAAGATAACAAAAGAAATGTGTTTGCTACTTAGACAGAAATAAATAAGAGGCAGCAACAAGAAGTGCCTTGTTCATGAAATAGCATAAATAAATGGGCGAAGAAATATTAATAAGTTTATTGAATCAAAGAGAGAAATATTAGTTTGCCATGCCAAGTTATGTTACAGGGTCGAAGTCAAGAAGGGAACCATTTTCTCAATGCGAATAATCTCCCCAAGAAGAAATTAATTGCTTTGAGGGAATGGGCCTAAATGACCTGTGCCCAGAAGAATCTTTTGTCCTTGACAGAGAGCATGAGCTTTAGAGGGAGAGAGGGATCAACCTATTGGTGCATGCTTGCCATTCTATGCTCTCCCTTTTCGTTCTCTCTAATTCTTTCTTTCTTTTCTTTTAGTTTTCTTTCTCAGTGCTTGCTTATTTGTTGCGATTCTCCTAGAGGTTCCTATTACTGTGTTCGTGATCCCCCTCCTGTGCACAATAAGGGTCCTTCATATAATGCCTACCGTGATCGGATTTTACTATTTTAGCCTTTAACTACTTTTGTCTGGTCTGGGTGTCCTTGCTGACCACCTACTGGTTTGTCAGTTGCCCAACTACCACCACTTATCTGTGCTGGCTGTGCCACCAAACAAAGAAGACTATTTTGTTTGTTTGTTTGCCGTAGCACTCTTACCTACTACGGTGTGGGTGCTCTCTCTCTCTTCCTATTCCTAATGGCATACACCTAGTGGTTCCAACTCATCCTTGCTTCTTTTGGGTGATATGTCATCCCAGCAAGACATTTTCCCCAAAAAAGCCTGAGCAGGAACCCTAGAATAGGTTTTCCCCTCTCCCACCACCAGACCATGCTCTTTTACCTCTGTCCTATGACTCACCCCTTCCTGTATTGGCTGGGTACAGGCTGGTGATGTCTAGGCCTTACGTGTGCTTCACTTCTGTGCATGTCTAAAACCTGCCTGCTACTCATGCGTTCGCCGTGGCCTGGAGGTTTGTTTGCATATTCTGCCGCCCATCCTTGGCTTCTTATGGTGTGAGCCATTTTTTGATTTTCTTATTCTTTAGGGCCTGCTCCCTTCGGGGCTAGGCTTTGCTTGATTGTGAGCTTTTCCTCCTTCAGCCCATTCTTTTACTCTTTTCTGTAGTCTTTGCATTTCCTGTTGTACCACTTTGCTATTTTTGCTGTGATGTTATTTGACCCAAGCCTGCTGGGCCTCTTTGGGCTTGCTACTTATTCTTCTCTCAATGACTCAGTATGGTCATTGGGCTTTTTTATTACATTTCTTGTGAGCTCTTGTGTTCCATTTATTTCCTTTTGAGCATCCTTGGCCCATTTACTTTCCTTGGGCATCCTCGGCATTTTCTAATTCTACGTTCCCATGGGTTTTTACTAACTCCTTTGGGCTTCCCTGGCCTAATTAATTTATCCTTCATCCTTGGGGCTCATGGACTTTCCATCGACCCCTTACTTTCTTTACTTGCATTACTTCGGGTCTGCTGTGGCTCATTCTCACTTTTCTACATCACATACTACCCATGGGTTTGCTACTTCTCTCTTTCCAGGCTTCTCTAGGCCCGTTTGCTTCCTCAAGGCCCATTTGTTTATTTTATGGCCTCATGATCCATTATTCCTGCCGCTTGGGCTTAATGGCTTTTCTATCTAATTATTAACTCATTTCTGCCCATGTTGCTAGGCTTTTTCCTTCTACTGGGCTTCCCAAAATGAGCATCAATAGGAGCCTCATTACTTCCAGCAAGGGTGGCTCTCCACCTTTGCCGATATCTCATTAAAATTTACTCCTGTGACTTCCACCTTTCCTCACTTTATGTTCTGTGCTTCGTTTCCTTTGTACGAACTGTGCATGGAATCTCTTTTTCCTAGGGTTGGTAAACAAGGAGCCCTAGCAATCCTACTAGGCCCACAACCCATTTTGTTGAGTCTTACCCATGTGGATTTGGACTTAGTAGTAAGCAGCCCACCTAGCCAAGAATCTTGCACGGCTTCATCATTCGATAAGGTAAGGCCCTCTTATGCATTTGATTTTGAATTCATGTTATCCATGTCCTCATAAATAGGTGTAACGCTTCCCATAATTGTGCCATCTATTCCATTATTCTCGGAGGCAATCTGCTGAACCATCAGGATGTTCCCAGGAATCACGCAACTTCCAATTTCTTGAGTAACACTCCCCTAGGTTTTCAACAGTAGTCTTAATAGCCGTCGTTGGCTTCACCACCTCTAGTTGTTGCTTATCCTCCATAGTTCCTTCCTTCATAGTACCATGAAAGCCATAGGTTTGAATCGTATCAAGCTTCTTTGGTGCTCTTGTGTGATTGTGCAATGTTTTTAGCCAATCTTTATATTGACATTCAACATCTCCACCATTTTTTTCTACTGCAAAGTGACTTGCACAATGATACAAATCATGCCCCAAGAGGCCACAAAATTGGCAAAACATTGGCAATCTCTCATATTTTAATTTAACCCATGTGCGTTCACCATTTATTTCTATAGACATCGCATTTTATACCCTTTACGACTCAGGCTCCCGTTCCCTAATGATACTGAATTCTAAGACCCAAGATTGGTTTAGAACCCAATTAGATGTTAAATTGACTTAAGTGTTAGGACATATGTGATTCACTTATTAGAAACATATGTCACTATTTTATGTAATTGGTTAATCCTTTGACAAAACGCACTTTACTTGTATTTGGGTAGATCTAGGATGTGTTTAATACTTTAAGAAACTGTGTTTCAAGATCAAGTGTTGAAGACATGCAAGCATGTCCAAGATTCAAGCTGAAGAAGTGTCTGTCACTAAAGTTCGACAGCTAGCCATCTACCAAGCTTTAAGAGCTGTTCCAGCCTTGTGGCTTGACAGCTGCTCGACAGCTGCTCGACAGATAGTCATCTGTCGAGGTTTATGAAAAACAGAATTTCAGATCTGTTTTAACTCTAATTCGTGATTATGTGTTTGGGCTTTCTTTTCTCACAATCCTAGACATATAAAACGATTATTTTAAGGGCTGTCAAAGAGGACACAAGTTGCACAAGTGTTGAGCAAAGTTTGTTCAAGCAAATTGTGACCGGAGATAAAGTTTTGCCCTAGTTCATCATTCTTGTGAAGAAGTTGCTGTGTTTGTGCACCATAGGGTTTTGTAACCAAGAATTTTCTTGATCTTCATCGTGGATGAACTGAAGAACTTTGCAGCCAACAACCTTCTCTAATTGGTGATTGAAGTCGCGTACTAGGATCCACGCAATTGGTTAGTCACGTACTGGGAGTCGTGCATCAAAAGGAGAAATTGTCACTATAGAACAAGTCCAATTGGGTATTGGGGTAAGGGTTCAACTGTAGGTTGGTATAAGGTACTGGGATTCCTTTACTTGTAACCGTTTGTTGTGATAATAGTGGAATTTCAGGAGTGGTGACCTTAAAATCACCCGATGGAGTTTTTGCCATGTTGGTTTTCCCCATTTGTAAACAAATTACCGTGTCAATTTAATTTCCGCTGCATACTTTAGTTATTGGTGATTTGTTTGTGCTACCACGTGTTTGCATGTTAATTTGATTAATTAATAAACATGACTAATTAATCAATTAATTCATCACAAGGAATCAATTAGTTTTTGGCCTATCAAATGGTATCAGAGTAGGCACACTCTAATTAGAGTTAATCTTTGTTGTGTTAATCCATTGACCCCTGTTTGTCATAGATAGAGGATAGTCTTTGATTATACCTCATTTATTTGATGACACTAACTATGCATACTAGAAAGTACGCATAAAAGCTTTCTTGTAGTCTTTAGATGAGAAAGTGAGACAAGCTGTAGAGATTCGCTAGACCAAGCCAAAGGAAGCGTCGGCCGATTCGAATGAAGCCAAGATCAAGGCGACAAACTTCAAGAGCAGGGCATTGAATGCTTTATTCAGTGCGGTCACTAATAAGGAGTTCAAGAAGATATCATCTACTGAAACTGCTAAGGAGGCATGGACTATTCTCCAGACAACCTATGAGGGAACCAAGGTTGTCAAAGATTCAAAGTTTTAGAGGCTTACTATGAGCTTTGAAGAAATCAATATGGAGGAGGATGAGTCGTTTGATGAGTTCTATGCCAAGCTCAAGGACATAGTGAACTTAGCCTTCAATCTTGGGGAAACCATTCCTGAACCCAAGATTGTGAGGAAAGTGCTCAGATCTCTACCCGAGAGATTCCATGAAAAGATCATGACGATCGAGGAATCAAAGGATATTGACAAGATTCCTTTGACAGAGCTGGTTAGCAATCTGCAGACCTATAAGCTAGGGCTAACTAGAATTGGCAAGTAGGGTAAGGTCAAGAGCTTGGCATTGAAGGCCAAAAGCAGTGACACTGATGAGTCTTCAGATGATAAGGATTCTAAGATGAAGTCCTACATTACAAGACAATTTAAGAAGTTCATGAAGAATGCCAATAGGAAAGGCTTCGACAAGGACCATAGTCAATCCAGTTCTTCTCAGTTCAAAAGCCAAGACAAAGGGAAGAAGGATGCTAGAGATGGCGGTCAGTACATTGTTCCCACAGGACCTAAGTGCTTTGGGTGTCAAGACTTTGGTCACATGAAACAGGATTGTCCTACATATCTCAAAAGCATTGGGAAGAGCAAGGCACTTGCTTCTACTTTAAGCGACACCGAGCCTAAAGATGATTCTAACAATGAGGATGACGGAATCTTGAATGCCTTCACTGCCACTGTCAATCCTACTGAGGGGATTGTTGAAGATGTGAATGAAGAAGAGATATTGGTGAAATCTAAGTTTGAGAAGATGGATGAACAAGAAGACATCCACACAGCCTATGCAAAGTTGTACAAGGTCTCAGAAAAGCATTAGAAGTTGTATAGGTTGACCACTAAGAAGCTCAGTGATGTGGAGCTTGAGCATGAAGAGCTTTCCACAAAGTTTGATAATTCTAATCAGACTATTGGAGCATTAAGGTTTGAGAACAACTTCTTGACTTAGAGGATTAAAAATCTTGAGGCAGAACTATTCCAAGTTAGAGCTCAGCTAGAAAGGACTTCAAGTGCAAAGCTTGACAAGATGCTCAGCATTCAGAAATCTACTCAGATCGAATAGGTTTAGATTTATGGTCTCTCTTCTTCTAATATTGCTTCTACTAGTTCTACTGTTTTTGTTCCTCCTGCTAATAATGTTGAAATTGAGAACAATGATGTTAAAACTGATTTAGCTAGTGAGAACATAGACAATGGTAAATCTATCTTAGGAGCACCCCCTAAGTAGGATAAGAAAGAAGTTAAAAACCCTAGGGCTAAAAAGGCTAACTCTCAAAAGCCTAAACAGAAGAAGCAGCATCTCTGTCTTCATTGTGGAACAGCCGGTCATACTCGACCAAATTGCTATAAGTGGTTAGCCACTCAACAGAGCAATGGCATGATCGCATCTGGAAGCCAGAATCAGCTTCAATCCTCTCTTGTTCCTCTTGGAGATCTTCTTAAAGCCCTCATGTTCCTTTTGAACTTGAACGGTTTCAATTCTTCTCCCTCACCACCGGATCAAGGATTTGCTAGACGGAAAGGTTCTTCCAAGGTGTGGAAGGAAAAGGGCTCCAAGTGATTCTATCACTTTCTTCTCTCTCTTCGTGTTTTTGTTTTTGCATAACTTGTGTGTTTTGCTTTTATTTTGAGCCAGTCTAGTTTTATGCTTTGCTTTGTTTAACATGTTTTTGTTTGTTTGTTTTCAGTTTTTTTTTTTTTTTTTTCATATAAAAATTTTAAAAAAATTGAAAATCAGAAAAATACAAAAACAGTGTGTGTTTTGTGTACATTGGTACTTGTGTACCTTGGATGGCCATTGAAACAAAGTTTTCTAAATTTTTTATCTTTTGTAATTTAGATGAGCATCTCTATGCACAACTAAGCAAGTGAGCTTTGTGGTTCTTGTTTGTGATGAGTAAGATTAAGTAATCTCTTGTACTTAACACTCGTATCACTCTTTTTGACGGGAAGGATTAGAAAATCCTAAGAGAAAGGCATAAATAACCATCTCACCACTGTTGCCCGCAAATCATGAATGACGTCTGTATGCTTCGACATAGCAAAAGTGCAATGTCAATGACATTTGTATGCTTCGACATAGCAAAATTGAAATGTCAAATGCTTAACATAATTGGGTATTTCTTTTCTATCTCTTATATGCCCATGCATGGTTTCCTTAAAAGAAAAAATATGCAAAGAAAAATAAAAAGCAAAAAGAATAAAAATGTTTTATATATGATTGCAAGTGTATATTTTAGGAGATATGGAAGTTATAGAATGTACCTCGAAGGTGATAGTACTCATCAAACAATTATGATTGTGTGTGAGTTAAAGTGATTTTTTCATAACTCAAATTGTCATAACATGTATACACTTATGCAATCTTACGATGTTTTTCACACACAACATGCAATATTCTTTGCTACTCTTAATACATGTGCAAGTACAATGTGATTTGGCTATCACAAGTTTTACATGAGTTAATGTATGCTCACTAAACTATCCTGCCTTATTTTTGAAATATAAAATTGGTTAGACTTGTTTAGTGTGTGTGTGTTTTTGGGATCTTTGTGCTAAAAATTGTTGTTGAGAGATGATTTTGAGAGCTTAAAATGTTGTTTGGATCCTTGGTTGAGTTGCATGCTTGATTACATTTCATATCTGTGTTTTTCCCTTCTTGAAAAACTGGTTTTTAGCAATCTCGACACCTCCTGGACACCTAGTTGTCTGTCAAACTCTTAAGCTGTTTCTTATCGCAATCTCGACACATTCTCAACAGTTGGTGGATCGATTGATCGAGAAAGCTACTGTCTCCTCGATAGCTTTTTGACAGCTGGTGGATTGATCGAGCTTCTTGTTAGCTTCTTGTTAATTTCTCCCTCGACAGATCCTCGATAGCTACATTTGTCAACGTCTTTTTCTTGACACCTGACTCGACAGATGTCTCGATACCTCTCGACACCTCTATCTGTCGAGATTTATTGAGGTTTTATAAATAGGTTCTGTGTGATCCAGACTTCATTTCTCTCAATCTCTCTCTCGATAGAATTGTCTCCTCACCTCCCAAATCGCTCTTTCTCTCACTCCAAACCTTTTTTCCAAGTGATTTTCAAGGTTTTTTCTTCACTTGGTATGTCTCTTTTCTCTCATTTACATGCATTTCATGTTTTGAAACCCAGGTTTTGGGGTTTTTGAAAAATTTTGGGGTTTTTCAAAATTGATGAGCTATTATTGCAATTTTGGGATGGGTTTTTGCTTAAATGAGTTCAAAATCTCATGCATTGCATCACATTAGCATTATAACAGTATTATCATGCATTTAGATATGTACAAATTGTTTGTGTGCTGGTAGGATTGGATTGGGCTGAGCCCATGATGAATTTTATATTGCATGTCACATGTTCATGCATTTCCCTTGCATACGTACTCTCTTTTCAATATATCTTGTTATATCTAAATTGCTTGGGACTTTTCTGATTGTCTTTCTCTCTCCCTCTCTTTTCTGTTTACATTAGTTGTGTCTATGGCACCTAAACGTAAGTCAGGTCTGTCTCGAAACCCTCTTTGTTCTGGGGCATTGTCTTGGTCTGATCCTACTCTTTCTCATATTCGGTTTCGTGATGAGGATGCCCGAAAGGACTTCTCGGAGAACTTTTCTTGATGAGGTGTTCATTCGGAACACTGAGTCATTTTGGCGGACTTCGTTGACACTAACCTACCCGATGTCATTCACAGTCGGGGTTGGGAGTCACTGTGTGATATCCCGGTCACATGTCCTTCCATGCTAATCCAGGAGTTTTACTCCAACATGCATGGAATTGATTCTTCAGTATCTTTCTTTCATACTTGCGTTCGAGGTACATGCATTGTTGTCACACTGCAGCTTGTTACAGATGTGCTCCATGTCCCGAGGGTAGAGCATCCTAACTACCCCAGTTGTGAGCATCTGAGGATTGTGTCCAAAGACAAGATGATGTATGCTTTTTGTGAGCGCCCTTTTGTCTGGGGTGATCGTCAGTTTACACCATGTAAACCATTTACTAAAGGTTCTAGATTCATGAACATGGTGATGACTTTTGTATTGCGCCCACTCTCTCACTATAACTCCATCATAGAGCCTCATGCTCGATTTTTGCTTTCTTTGTTAGAGCACATCACTATAAATTTTCCTTAACATTTTATTCTTTCTATTATAGATGTGTTTAGGGATACGACTACCCGTGATAAGCTCATTTTCCTTTTGGCTATCACGCGGAATTTATGCCATTTTTGTTCCTTTTCCCTCTTTCGATCACTTCTCTGTTATGTGTGCCATAGACGCTGCTATCGTTAAACATAGCGAGACGCAGTTTAGGTCACGGCAGTCGGATTCAGCAGCTTCTCCCTCCCGTTCGGCTCCATCTCGTTCTGCTCCATCCACATCCGCTCCCTCCTCTTCTACGAGCGATGTGTCACTTAGAGACATCATGGCGTAGCTTCAGGGCATGGATGCTCGCCTTGATACACTCTCTACAAAGCTGTATCAGGTGAACGTTCGTGTCGGCCGTATTGCACGGCGACAGGCGATCATGGGTGGCTTCGCTTCTGAGGCTTCTCCTCCACCTCCTCTAGTGGCTTCTGATTCTAAGGCTGAGGATGATGATGATGATGGTGATGACAATGATGCTTCTGATGATGATGATGATGGAGATGCTAGCTTTACCGATGAGATGTCTACTTGAAACTTTTACCCTTTGTCACTCGTGACAAAAATGGGGAGTAGTTTTGGATATGAGAGTAGTCATTCTTAGGGGGAGAGTTAGTATAGGACGTTTTTGTTAGGGGAAGTGTTGATATCTTGAGGGATGTAGTGAGAATTACTTGTATCTTTTTCTTTTCTCTACTTTAGATACATTTATTTCTTGTACATTGGGTCTCGTGACCATTATTGACATACATTGTACTTATTTTCTTTATATGTTGATGTATGGTTCTTTCACCTACCCTTACATGGGTTATTTCTTTTCTCTCTTTATGCACATGCTTCTTATTACTTGTATGCAATCTATTATTTCTATTTCACACTAAGATTCCTTGATGAGTTTTATTTAAAGTGTTTCAGAAATACAGGTTTTCAAAGTCTTCTTGCCATAAACTCTCTTCTTGCAAAGTTTTTCAAGAGTTTGTGTTAGGATAGATTTTATTGTATTTAGTAAGTGAATATGAGTTAAGTGATTTAAGACTTCTCTCATATGTTCATTTGTTTGTTGTGGTTTTGTCACGGATTGCCAAATAGGGAGATTGTTAGGACATATGTGATTCACTTGTTAGGAACATATATCACTATTTTATGTAATTGGCTAATCCTTTGACAAAACGCACTTTACTTGTATTTGGGTAGATCTAGGATATGTTTAATACTTCAAGAAACTGTGTTTCAAGATCAAGTTTTGAAAACATGCAAGTCTGTCCAAGATTCAAGCTGAAGAAGTGCATGTCATTAAAGCTTGACAGCTAGTCATCTATTGAGCTTTAAGAGCTATTCCAGCCCCGCGGCTCGACAGTAGCTCGATAGATAGGCATTTGTCGAGGTTTATGAAAAACAGAATTTCAGATCTGTTTTGACTCTAATCCATGATTATGTGTTTGGATTTTCTTTTCTCATAACCCTAGACATATAAAAGGATTATTTTAAGGGCCGTCAAAGAGGACAATGTTGCACAAGTGTTGAGCAAAGTGTGTTCAAGCAAATTGTGATCAGAGACAGAGTTTTGCCCTAATTCATCATTCTTGTGAAGAAGTTGTTGTGTTTGTGCACCGTAGGGTTTTGTAACCAAGCATCTTCTTGATCTTCATCGTGGATGAACTAAAGAACTTTGTAGCCAACAACCTTCTCTACTTGGTGATTGAAGTCGCGTACTGGGATCCGCGCAATTGGTTAGTCACGTACAGGGAGCCGTGCATCAAAAGGAGAAATTATCACTACCGAACAAGTCCAATTGGGTATTGGGGTAAGGGTTTAACTGTAAGTTGGTATAAGGTACTGGGATTCCTTTACTTGTAACCACTTGTTGTGATAATAGTGGAATTTCGGGAGTGGTGACCTTAAAATCACTCAATCGGGTTTTTACCGTGTTGGTTTTCCCCATTCGTAAACAAATCACTGTGTCAATTTAATTTCCACCGCATACTTTAGTTATTGGTGATTTGTTTGTGCTACCATGCGTTTGTATGTTAATTTGATTAATTAATAAACTTAGCTAATTAATCAATTAATTCATCACAATGGGTCAATTAATTTTTGGCCCATCATTGAGAAATATTAAAATGAAAAAAAAAAAAAAAAAAAACTTCTAATGAGCAAATAAATCTATTTTTGGAAAAGTAAACCAAGGAAGCCCTCGGTATGCGCATGCAAGAATTAGCCTGTGTGCGCAGCATTTTGCATGCACACATAGGCATGATCTTGCGAACGCATGGCAGATTCCAGAAACATAAATAAGATAAGTTTTCTGCATTAATGCTAAGGTTTGGAACGAATCCCACATCGTTTGGGAGTCGTTCCAAACCCCTATTTTCACAATATAAGTAGCCTTACATGGTATATTTTCAAAACATATAGAAATCCCACGGGAAAACACTATGATTCACTAGAAATAGTGAATCAAAGAGGGAAGAAGTTTTTCACAAAACATTCTCAAGTCAATTTTCTTTTGATTAGGGCCTTTTCTAGCCTTGATCTTTGAGTTTAAGATTACTAATCACGTTTCTTATTGATTGCGAATAGATTTGACTGAGGGGAACGGTAAAAATCACGCTTGGAGAGCTTTTTGTTTGAGGTATTAGTCTAAACTTTCTTTTTCCTTTCTTTTCCTTTTTGTGCTTTAATCTTTCTGTTTGCTTTAGTTTTTTAGTTGTTATATGTGTTAATATGTTTATGTAGTCTACATTTATGTATTTGTATGTCTTAAAAGCATGGTTGAATGTTAGATTTAGTGTTTTGAAGTTTTGCTGTGTTTCCAGGGTTTCTGGGCTGAAACCCACTTGAGCATATTCCTGTCTACACACGCAGGGTTGTTCTTGCCTACGCATGATCTTGCCCAAAAACCCTAATTTTATTTTATCTATTTTTATTTTTGTTTTCACATGTAATGCTCCTATTTTGGATCCTTTTTCATATATTCATGCTTTTAAGCTTCTGTTTCACATGTTTAATTGCTTGTTTGCCTTTCACATGTTAGAATTACGGTTTATTTTGTGTTTTCCTTACTTCAATGCTATGAACACACATTCACATGTCCATGCATAATGCTATAAGTGTTGAGTTACTGCAAGATAAGTGAGGTAAGTCATGCATTGGTATGAACATGCATTTTAATGATGTAATATGTTAGGAGATGCCATAATTAGATGTATGCTAGGGTTTTTGATGTGAAGATATGCATGATTAGATGAATGTTAAGTTGACAAGAGATTTCATGCTAGGTTGATATGACATGTATGTTTGGGTTGGGATATACCATGCTAGATGAATGTTAGGCTTTGGTTGATTGCCATGATAGATGTATGATTAAGTCTTTTTGTGATGATTGATGCCATGTTGATTGTTAGACGAATGCTAGTGTGTGTGTAGGTATGTTGCAATATTGAGTGTGCCTTTAATAGGGTTAAGACATAAGACACAATGAGAGGAAGCCAATTCTAGGGTTGAATGGTTTTAGGTGCCTAACTATAGACACCGCATTTTGTACCCCTTACGACTTGAGCCCCCGTTCCCCAATGATGCTTGAATTTTAAGGCCCAAGGCCAATTTAGAGCCCAATAAGATATTAGATTGACTCGAGGAGTGTTAAAATGGAAAATATAACCTTTTTAATGAGCAAAACTCTATTTTTGAAAATAAATTGACCAAAGTAACCCTTGGCCTATGTACGTGGGTTGCGGTCTACATACGTGAGTCACTATATGCGTACGTAGGCATGATCCTACGCACGCAGCTAGGGTTTTAGAAGTATAAGAAAGGTAAGTTTCCTGCAATAATGGCTAAGGTTTGGAACGAATCCCACATCGTCTGGGAGCTGCTCCAAACCCTATTTTCTCAACTATAAAAAGCCTTACATGGTATAATTTCAAAACACACAGAAATCCCACGGGAAAAACCTAAGATTCACTGGAAAATAGCGAATTAAAAAGGAGTTTTTCACAAAATACCCTCAAGTCTCTTTTTATTTGATTAGGACCTTTTTTGGTCCCAATCCTTTGAGTTTAAGATTACTAATCACTCTTTTGTTAAATTGTGATAGATTTGACTAAGGGGAACGGTAAAAAATCAAGCCTAGGAGCTTTTGATTTAAGGTATGCTTTAAGAACTTTTCTTTTTCTTTTCTGCCTTAATCCTTGTTTTAATTTGCTTCTTTTGTTATGTTTATGTTTACTTATGCTTGTTTAGGTTAGTGTTAGGTTTTCTTTATGTCTTTAAGCATGATAGGTTGATAGATTTTACGTTTTAAGTTTCTGCTCTGTTCTATGTTGATTAGGTTTTCTAGGTAAGGATCTGCGTGTGCATGATCTAGCTTGCGCACGCAAGCTGAACTCATGCAAACGCAAACTTGTTCTAGCGCGCATGATGCCGTTACCCAGAAAACCCTAATTTTTGTTTGTTTTGATTCTGCCTTCACATGTTTGTCTACTTTCCCCATTTTTCACATGTTTTTTAAGCCTCATAAAAAGTTTGCTCATCTTTTTAAAATACTTGTTTGTCATCATATGTCTAGATTAGGGTTTTAGTCTAGGGTTTCTTCGTTTTAATGCCATTCATTCACATGTTCATGCATCAATGCCATAGGTGCTATGCTGCTGAGAGGTAAATAAAGGGTAAGTCATGCATTCGCAATGTTCATGAATTTGTGTTAGGTTTTCTTAGATGTATGATTAGGGTTTCTAACATATTAACGTTTGTTTGATATGTTTTGTTTGATGATATGTTTGTTGACATGTTTTGTCTTAGATAGGTTTCTTTTATGTTAAATGTATGATTAGGGTTTCTTTTGTTTGGCTCTCTTTGTGTTTGGATAGATGGATAAGTATGTTTGTTTAGGGTTAAAGATGCCATGTTGTTTATTAGATGCATGTTTGTGTGTGTGTGAGTCTAGAATGCAAGTATTTAGATAGTTTTTATAAGGTTAAGATATAAGACACAATGATGGGAGGCCAACCTTAGGGTTAGGCGATCTTGGGTACCTAGCACCTTCCTAAGAGCGTACTTAAACTCTGAACCTAAACTTTGGTAGTGTAAGGTTGAAATTAATCAACCATCTTGTTGGCTTTATTCCATGCCAATTTGCTTGTAATTTAGCATTTAGTAACCCTGTAATTAGGTGGGATTATTGTAAGGGTAGTGTGTGAGAAGATGTGAAGAAAAGCTTAAGTATGTGCAAAGAAGCAAAGCTTCGTGGCTAGGACTCGCGGGTGGCACGCGACTGGCAAGCCGCCAAATGCAGGCACGTGAGATGCATACAGGGAAGTTGAAGGGTCACGACAGCTGTCGCACTACAGGACAAAAGTCCCAGGCTAGCCAGGCCGTTATGTCGCGACTTGAACTCGCGACTTGGACAAGCTGCGAGACCAAGCCGCCAATTTACCCTGTTTGGCAAAAACTGTCTCTTCATATTCTTTTCTCACTCCACTATATATAGACCCTTATACCCACGATATTGAGAGAGCTTCTAGAGAAAATTTTGTGAGAGAAACCCTAGAGCAAAACAAGATTGCCTCATCCTCAATCTTTACCTTAGAGACTCTACAAATTTCTCTACTCTCTTCCTCTCCATTATCATACCTTTGAGAGGTTTTTGACCAAATCCTTATCTCACCACACCCACGTTTATGAGAAGGCTCATTTGGTGCTAAGGGAAGCAGTTTGGAAGGAACCAATATACATTGGTTGATACTATGGTCTAGTAGCGGAATCCGGGAAGCTAAAGAAGAAATAGGTTCGACGTAACCTCGTTGGAGCAAGAAGCTTGGAGGGCTTAGGTACTTGGGTAGATTAGGCTTAGAGGGTCTTCTGCTGTTCATGTATCCCAACTACATTCTTTAGTGGATTATTTGACTGCTTGGAGGGCGGCGGAGAGGTTTTACGCCGAGGACTTCGGTTTCCTCTTCGATAACACATCGTGTGTTGTCCGTGTGGTTGCATCTTCCTTCCCTTTATCTTTGCCTTATATTTACTGCTGTGGATGTGTTTATATTTGGCTTAGTTTGTTTATCAATTCTATTATAAGCTTGTTATCATGTTCCGCACATTAATTGTTTGATATAAAGCTTGAATTGGTAATTTTGTAATTTGGGGTCTAAACGTTCAATGGTGTTTCATACCCATTTTGAACTTTCAGGTAGTAAGATCAAAAAGGTGCTTTCTTAAAAGGACGCTATATTCATGGTTCCTAGACCATATAACTAGGTGGCAACTACATCTGTTGTGTCCACACTAACACCTTCCCAAGACCGTACATTAACTCCAAACTCATATCTCTAGTAGTAGGATAAAAAAAGTCCTTCCTCTAGAGGACGCTATATATATGGTTCCTAGACTATTGCCAAAACTAGGTGGCGGCTTCGACATTTTGTTGTCCACAATTCTTGCTATGTAACCTCCACAACAAAGTGGTTTTGTGATGGGAAGGGTAACATGAACTCGCATAAACAAGTTTTGTTCATCCTATTGTCGCCTTTTCTCAACCTCCTCCACAACACCCAATCTGCTTCCCACCTCTGAAGCTACTAAAGGAAAGACCATAAAAAGCCCGCCCCCCCCTCCCCTCGCCCCTAGATTTGAACCCATAGAGATGCATTTTCCCATTTTATGTTCCCCATAGTCATTTTTTTGTGCCACCTTTTAATCATGAGAAGTTGATTATCGAACATCCATAGGCCCTCTCTCAGAATACGAGTCATGTCAAATTCAGACTTAAATTTGAATTGAAAAAGATTTGAGCCGACATCCAGAATTTGCAGCGTAGCATCCAACCCCCATGCTCGTCGTATGGTGTTCTTTGCTGCCATTTTGTTGAAAGCTTTTCATGTCATGAATTTGCCAATAAGGCTCAGGTTACAACTCTTAATTTTGGCCAGTTTACCTTCTTCCGATATCTCAATAACTTCCTCTTCATTCGTCGTTAATTTCATATTCTCCAAAACATTGATTACGTCGTCTGCTATGAGTACATAAAAGAGAAAGAGAAAAAATATAACTAGAAAAACCAATACCCTTAGGGCTAGCCTAAGGCAGAGAAAGCTCATTAGACATGAGAGGGAGAGCTCCTACAGCGAGGAGAGCTTGATCTGGTGTTTATTTATTTATTTATTTATTTTTTTAGAGAATTTGATGGAAATTTAGACCCCTTAAACAACCAGATTGCGTAGCCTAGTTAATTAGCCAAGTTGTTACTTAGTCAAATTAAGCAATTCTAGGTTAAAACAATCCAAACAATCATATCAAGAATATAAAGCAGCGGAATAATAAATAACACAAGATATGATCACCCAGGAAACCACACGGTAAAAACCTGGGGAGGATTTGACCCACCGATTCTCAAGGCATAACAGAATTCACTATGAAAGAATTGAAGTTCTTACAGAAGGACTACAAGCTCCCCGCTCGACTTCCTAATGCTACCCACCAGTACGAACTTCCTGACACGACCACGCGCAGGCTCCGAATCCACGGACTACTTCTTTCTTGAATTCTTCAATCAGCTACAAGCTCCCTGCTTGTTTTTCTTTTAAGTTCCAATGGTTGCAACTATGTTGATCATCAAGATATTGACAACCCTAAGTTTATGTGAAGGAAAGCTCCTCGAAGATCTCACAAGAGATTCACACAAACAGCAAATATGAGCAACATAACAATATGGACAACCTTCAAAAACGTGGCTAGGGTTTTGTTTATATACCTAGGGTAAAAACATAAAACCCTAAACGTTTAATGAAGTAGGGCTGAGTTGGAAATTCTGCAGAATAATCAACCTGTGCGATTTTCGATCGATCGAGTCTATTCTTCGATCGATCGAGCCAGGCCAAAAGTCCCAAGTACTTCTGCAGCCACTCGATTCCAACTGTACAATAATAAACCAACTTTGAGCCAGCCTAAACAAGACTAAATACAATGTTTTGATCATGGTTTGCCAACATTACAAATTAGAGTTCTAAATACATAAAATCCTAAGACCTTAGAACCTAACAAACTCCCCCTTTGGCAATCCGTGACAAAACCATAATTAAAAGCTCAAAGTTTTACAAGTAAAAGCCCTTTACAAAGGTAATGCTCATAAAATCAAATTCAGCCTAACTACTATCCATCAGTTGCAAGTGTAGACAGCAGCTTAGTTGAATCAACCTGTATATTCCTGAAATACTCAACAAATGCATAAACACATGTGTGACAGAAAAGAGTAAAACAACAGGTATAACATTCTTGTAAGATTCACACAACACAAAATAAAGACATATAAGAATGATCAACTCATAAATATAAATCAATAAGCAGTGAATCATAAAGCAACAAGAATCAACAAAAATAACATGTATATCAATCAATGTTACTCCCCCTAACATGAATATCCCCAAAAATGATATACAAAAACTCCTCAACAAGTCAAAAATACCACTCCCCCTTTTTGTGACGGAATGCCAAAGGGCAATCACAGGTCGCCATCAAAAGGAGGTGGTGAGGGTGAATGAAGACGCGCCAAGTCAGCTCGTAGAGCACGAAACTCATCTAGCAAGTCCACCAAAATCTGACCATGAGCCGCCTGAACGGTCATGACAGTCTCCAAAGTACGACGAACATCGAAGTCGGCCGAAGGAGGTGGAGGAACATCAGCAGCAGCAGCATCATCACCAACTGGATCAGGAACATCCTCACCAGCAAGACCTGCAGAAGAAGAAGGAGGAGGTGCGCTACTAGAGAGCTCAGACCTAGGGTGTTTAGAACCAGCTCGAAGATGAGCAGCCCTTTGTCTAAGAAAAGACGCACCTATAGGAGCAATAACATGAACGGGCTCAGAGGAAGGGAAGCCACCAAGATCAAGATGAAGGAGAATCCTATGAATGAAAATAGGATGTACAAGAGCATGAGCAGAAGATGAACTCCTATAAACATCGTTCAAAGAACGAAGAAAAAGATGGGGAAAACTAATAGGAGCATCAGTAACCAGAGCGTACAAAAATACACACCTCTCAAGAGGAATGGTGTGAACATGGGAAATGGGCCAGATAGAATGACACGCTATCCTAAAGAAGAGATAGTGTAACCCGGAGAGCTCAGCAGAGGTGATCCGAGGATCAGAACCCCACTGGACAGTATTCCCAGTGATGTAAGACAAGACATCACTAATCTCGGGAGACACGTCATATGGATAGACAGGATGTCGAACCAATGGTACCCCTAGAGCATCAGCCACTACCTCAGGAGTAATGGAGTACTCTACGCCTCGTATCCAACTCTTGACTAGAGTGTTGGAATCATAGATGCGGATAGAGATGTTCGAATAGAACTCTCTAATCAAGGCAGAAGGTGGAGGAGGATCAGAAACATCCACCAAGGGTAACCAGCCCCTACGCTCAAAGTTTGCCCTAATGGCAGGATCAAGTTCATCTAAGTGAACAGAACGCTCAGCCCAAATCTTTCTCCTAACATTCAGCTTCTCATAAATCTCTTGGTTTTTCTCACTCGAAAACTTCTCACGATCATAGGATGGAGGGGGTGAAGGAGAAGGTGAGGGAACATTCCTACGGGCTCTAGTTTTCCTAGGCATAGTGCTAAGGAAAGGACAGAGACACAAAGTGAAAAACCAAAAAGAACAAGAGAAAACATAACCAAGGGCAGACTGCAAATTAGCACAATAAAAAATATAGAACAAAAATCTATATGATGCATGAACATTAATAATGTTGTGATGCATGATCTAATGCAGTAAACAAATAAGTTCAATTGAGATTGAATTGACAAAATTGGCTTGAACATGGAATTTTTATCAAAAATCCCAAAAAAAAAATTGAAAACCACTTGTTGAAATTTTTACCAAAAAAGATGAATTGAGCATTATAAAACACATTACATAGATTATAATGCTTAATTACAACTATACAACAAGCCAATTTCATCAAAGTCTTCCCAATTTAACAAAAGCCCCAATTCGGATCAAGAACAAGCCCTAGATTTTTCAATTTTTCACCAAACTCAAATTTGATCAAATTAACAGGTAATAATCATGTTTATGAAGTGTCCCCACAAAAACCCAATGATCAATTTCATAAAATAAGGCTTGAATCAACAGAAAATCCCAATTATTCAAAGTCCGAAAATTACCCTTAAATGAATGAATATATGCATGAAAACATGAAAATAAATTCAAAAGGAAGGGCACAAGTGTCTTACCGGCTTGAGGAGAGAGAGATTTTGCAAAAAGAACAGAGGAAAACGACAAAAATCACAGATTTGAGCTTGCCAACGCGGAGAGAGGAAAAATGTTTGAAAAGTTTTTGAAATAGGAATTTTGAAAAAGTCAGAAAAGTACCTTTTAAAAAGCTTTTTCACGATGTTCGATCGATCGAAAATCAGATTCGATTGATCGAAACACACAGTCATTTTAAGACAAATGAAAGCACTTTTTCGATTGATCGAAAATCAGATTCGATTGATCGAAACACACAGTCATTTTGAGACAAATGAAAGCACTTTTTCGATTGATCGAAAATCAGACTGGATCGATCGAAATGGGCAGAGGCTCACTAAATTTTGAGAAAAATCACAATTTTGAAAGACAAACCAAATTTTGAAAAACAACTCCTCAAAGCATTAAATTACAGAAATAAAATGCATGAGTATGAGATGGAATGCTTTTTCAAAAACCCAAAATTTTAAACCCAATTTTCTCAAAAACAAGTGTCAATTATTCTTCCTTTGAATATTCTCAAGCAACAAATATGTTGTGCACAAATCTCAAGATAATTTCAAACTTGGTTGGTCAGACCAAAAACACACACTAGCATGTACAGTGTTTAACAAAGAGTAACTTGTGTAATGTGTGATACTAGCAAAAACTTGAGATACATGTGAGGTGATATGTGAATAGCAATCAAACACAAAGTCTACACAATTCATCACATAGAATTTAAAAGAGACTATCACCTAAAGAGTTACATCCTATAACTCCCACATCTCCTAGAACAAAAGCTTGCAATCATGTAAGTTTCTTGTATTTTTGCCCCATTATTTAGGTGAAATTTGGCATAAAGCCTAATAGTACACATGGGTTTGAGTTAAGTGAATTGGCATCAAGCCTAATAGTACACACCAGTTTTAAGCATTAAGCATTTAAAGAGGCTACACCTTATGTTCTTTTTGTGCATGTGCTACACTTTCTCGAGCACAAAATCTTATGATATGCACTAAGGTGTTCATGATTGACTAGTGAACAGTGGTGAGATGGTTATTTATGCCTTTCTCAAAAGGATCAAGTCCGACAGTCAAATAACATGTGACTTCAAGATCAAGACAAAGTGATTAATAACCACAAACATCTTTCCCACACAACATGCACTACAAAGCTTTAATTAGACAAGTGCAATATTTAAGCTCATCAAAGTTAAACAAGGTACACAGAACATGACATGTGTCAAAAGATAGACCAACCTTGTTTTTCAAAAATCAAGAAAAATAGTGTCTAACATAATTTTTGCTTTCTCCTTTTCCCTTTTTTTTTTTTAAAAAAAAAAAAAAAAAAAAAAAGAGAAAACAAATAAATCCTAGAATGAAATGCATGAATGTAATGCAATGCAAGTCCTAGAACAAAAATAATAAAAAGACACAAACCAAAGAACAATGGTCACCAAAGAGTAGAGCAATTAAGCACAAGGACCATGTTAGAAAGACTCAGTTAGTTCGAGTCTTTTGCATCCAAAACTTTTTAGATGCACCACGAGCATTGGAGTTCTTATTCACATTCGAGTGATTCCCAACTCCAGGATTGGAATAAAGGTTTAACACCTTTACCAATTCACCAATTAGTGCCATAGGATCTTGTGCTTGAGGCACAGGCACTTTTGGTTTAGTTGCTCTCTTATCAGCTTGAAGCTTGTAACAGTTAGGACGAATGTGTCCAGACTTACCACAATAATGACAAACCCAAGCAGGTTTACCATGCATCTTGTCCTTAGATTTGGTAGGCTCCTTAGGTTTAGATTCTCTTAAATCTACCCTAATCTTCTTAGGTGGTGAAACTTCTACGGGTTTAACTATCTCACTCACAGGTGGTTTGACAGTTTCACTCACACCCTCACTCACAGAAGGTTCAGAAGAAGAGGAAGGAACAAAAGTAGTGGAATGTGGTCCAGAATCAAAAATGCTTTCAACATATCCTAACCCAGTTTTATCAGCAGGAGACTTTTGAACATTCAGCATGTGATCAAGTTTAGAACTAGCAGATCTAGCAACAGATAAATCATGTTCCAAAGTTCTAACTTTATCAAGCAAAAGCATGTTCTCAGATTTAACATTATTCAAAAGCTCATTAGCATCAAACAGTTTAACAAGCAAATTTCTCTTTTCAAGCTCAAGAGAATCAATTTTCTTTAGGCCAAGTTCAACTTTCATAGCATCCTTTGCAGCAACTTTGCAAAGTTTGTTATAGGCCTCTTGAAGATCTGCATCTTCAGAGAGTTCCCCATCAGAAGGGTTCTCCTCAGCAGATATGCTTTCATTGACTATAGCAGTAGCCGTGAAAGCAATAAAGTTTCCATCCTCGTCACCACCGGACTCATCATCAGAAACCTCATTATCACTAAGGGTTACAGCCATAGCTTTACCCTTATTCCTCAAGAATGTAGGACATTCAGATTTCACATGACCATACCCTTGACAGCCAAAACACTGAGGACCCAAAGAGTTATTAGAAGATTGACCAAAATTTTCTCTAGGTTTTTCAAAATTGTTAACCTTAATGGGATCATTCTTCCTAAAATTTCTAGGTTCAGCAGTGTAAGTACCTCTTGCCTTTCTATTTGTATTCCTCAGAAAGTTCTTAAAGTTTTTGGCAAGATAGGCAATCTCTGTAGCAGAGAGCTCATCATCAAATCCACCACCCTCAACATCATCAACTGACTTAAGAGCCATTGATTTGGATTTGTTCACTTTAGGTAGGTCAGACTCATAGGATTGAAGAGATCCTACAAGCTCATCAACAGGGATGGAGTCCACATCCTTGCTTTCAGTGATGGCAGTCACTTTGGGTCTAAAATCTTCAGTTAAAGATCTAAGAATCTTCCTAACAATTTTAGGTTGATCATAGATCTCACCCAAATTAAAAGCAGAATTGACAATATCATTTAATTTAGCATAGAATTCATCAAAAGATTCATCATCAGACATTCTAATGCTTTCAAATCTAGAAGTCAATTGTTGCAATTTATTAATCTTAACTGCCTTTGTGCCTTCATGCACAGTTTGGAGGATTTTCCAGGCAATATGAGCAACCTCAACATTAGAGATCCTCTTAAATTCCTCCATAGAAACAGCATTAAAGATGGCATTCATAGCTTTGCTATTGAAGCTTGCTGCTTCTTTTTCAGAAGTTTGCCACTCACTCACAGGAGTAGCGGGTTTCACCCATCCATATTCAACGGAATTCCAAACCCTTTCATCAATGGATTTCAGGAATGCTTTCATCCTTACTTTCCAATAAGCATAGTTGTTCCCATCAAAATGAGGAAGAACAAACAGAGAGTGTCCATGCTCCATGACAACAGGGGTCAAGAATCAGCTCAGAGATTAAAAATCTCAAACAAAAAGAGCTACCTGCTCTGATACCACTTGATGAAAATTTAGACCCCTTAAACAACCAGATTGCGTAGCCTAGTTAATTAGCCAAGTTGTTACTTAGTCAAATTAAGCAATTCTAGGTTAAAACAATCCAAACAATCATATCAAGAATATAAAGCAGCGGAAAATAAATGAACACAAGATATGATCACCCAGGAAACCACACGGTAAAAACCTGGGGAGGATTTGACCCACCGATCCTCAAGGCATAACAGAATTCACTATGAAAGAATTGAAGTTCTTACAGAAGGACTACAAGCTCCCCGCTCGACTTCCTAATGCTACCCACCAGTACGAACTTCCTGACACGACCACGCGCAGGCTCCGAATCCACGGACTACTTCTTTCTTGAATTCTTCAATCAGCTACAAGCTCCCCGCTTGTTTTTCTTTTAAGTTCCAATGGTTGCAACTATGTTGATCATCAAGATATTGACAACCCTAAGTTTATGTGAAGGAAAGCTCCTCGAAGATCTCACAAGAGATTCACACAAACAGCAAATATGAGCAACATAACAATATGGACAACCTTCAAAAACGTGGCTAGGGTTTTGTTTATATACCTAGGGTAAAAACATAAAACCCTAAACGTTTAATGAAGTAGGGCTGAGTTGGAAATTCTGCAGAATAATCAACCTGTGCGATTTTCGATCGATCGAGTCTATTCTTCGATCGATCGAGCCAGGCCAAAAGTCCCAAGTACTTCTGCAGCCACTCGATTCCAACTGTACAATAATAAACCAATTTTGAGCCAGCCTAAACAAGACTAAATACAATGTTTTGATCATGGTTTGCCAACATTACAAATTAGAGTTCTAAATACATAAAATCCTAAGACCTTAGAACCTAACAGAATTTATTAAGAGTTTCCTCTTGTTTTGTTTGAATCTGAATTCAATTGAATCTATGTATATGTGGCTAAATTAATTTGAATTCAAACATCTCGATTTGATTATTTATATTTTTGAGAAGAATATCCAAATGTGACTTGCACTTAAAAATGAGAAAACATGTGGATATGGATAGTAAAAGTAAAATACGTAATTGGTGAAGGTTTTTTTATTTTATTTTTAATTTTTTTTATCCTTTACAAAGGATAGTCTCCACACCCACAAAAAAAAAAAAAAAAAAAAAAAAAAAAAAAATTCAACAAAGGAGTTGAATGATGCTTATTTCTGTCCTGGGCTTTTGATTTTATTAATTTTGTAAAATAATTATAAGAAAAAAAAAAAGGTTATAACTGTTTTTAAAATTAAATAAAAGATAGAAAAAATTGAAATGAAAACATGTCATGTTTTTGTGAAATAATAAATAAATAAATAATACATGTGAAAATAAATGAAAAAAAGAAACGTAGAGATGTGAGAATAGAAGTTGAAGGAAGTTGGAGTGGTATATAATTTGAAGAAGATAAGATCTTGCGCAAAAGTTATACCAAACCTTTTTTGAAATGCCTGGGTTAGATATCTTAAAACTACGTTTTTGTCCTTAATTGTTTTTTGCAATATATCTTAATTAGGGATACTTATAATAGTGTTAAAATTAAGGAAAAACGGACATGCATGAAGAGTCCTATCCTCTTTATATACAAACACAGATTAATTGGCCTACTAACAAATATATTACAACTAAGTGAACAACTAAATAGACCCCACTAAAATAAGAGTCCTTTACACCACCTTATTTATTTTACACTCACTTAACAATATATCTACATCACATTCTTTATTTTACATCTCATCGCACTAGAGCAATATTAGCTTCTGAGCAGCTCTTCTATGAGATTCATATGGAAAAATTATTTCACCCATAAGCACATAAATCTTGGTTCTGTACTTGTGTGATCTTGTAATATGATATTTGTGATTCATTTCGATATTAATAAAATTATTACTTTATGTTTTGTTTCCTCTGTTCTTGGTTGATTTGTACTTTTAAAAATCCTATTGGTTTAGGTAGTGGTAGAGCCTTGTCTCGCATATAGTGTCTTAGTGTGACATCCCATTTAGAATTAGTTTGTGCTCTTAATACATTGTGTGGATTTCGTAGGTTCTGCCATTTTCGATTTGTCGTGTGAGGAGGAGAGATAGAAAGACAAGGTTCAAGAGAGAGAATGAGACAAAAAATAGGGATTTTAGTACCAATCTAGTACCGATTTATTGGCAGAAACACGATATATTTCATGATATGGCCAAAACTCCCCGGTTTTGAGCAACACTTAACGTAGTACGATTTAGGGGTATTTTTGTATCATATTGCATGTCGATAGGGAAAATATTAGTAATACTGGCCTATGAAATCAACCACATTACTTGTGACTCAAGTGATAACTCTTGGTATTTCAAAAAGAAATATTTAGAGTTCAAATCCTTCTAATCTTAACTATATATATAAACCTTATAAGATATAACTTACTTCTTCTTTTTAAAAAAAGATATAACTATAAAAATAAAAAAAAGAGAAGAAATTACATTAAAGTGTGTGATTGTATAAGAAAGAAAAATGACTTTTTGAGTGTGGTGGCCTTAAGAAGTTTTAAGACATAAGAGCATAAGCATCAAGTGTGCAAAATGCTAAATTTTTAACATTTGGTACATTAAACACCAAAAATCAAACCACATCACATGTGTTATATGTTGAATTATTTTAACGCATGTTACAATACACTTCTACCAGTAGAAGTGTACTTAGCTATGTGCTAACTTTTTAAATAATTTCTCTTTCCTCTTTACTAACTCTATCTCTTCTCTTTTATATATCTCTCTCCTTTATCCTCTCTCTCTATTACTTTTTCTTTTTTAATTGATAATGAGTGTTATTTTAGGTTATTTTAATTTGTGATGTGTTAAAATAAGAAATATGATGTAGGGTGCATTATAAAGTAGTGTACAAATAAAATAACTTTTTGATGTGTCAAAAATCAAAATGATATATATATATTTTTTAGCATAGCTGATGCTAATGCTAATCTAATTTCAATTTTGAAAAGAATCATAGTGGCAGGGAATGGTCAAAACTTTTGTCCCTCTTTTTATTTTTTTTTATGTTATATTTTTTATAGTAAAAAAAAAAAAAAAAATTAAAAATGGAACTTTTGACTTTTGAATAGCGTTTGTTTGGACTTTTTGTAGAATGGAATAATTCTAGGGATATACCAAATCTTACATCCAATTTAAGATTTTTTTTTTTTTTTTGGCTACATTGCATGGAGTGTTTTGTTCTTAGCATATGGGGAAAAACGTGCACTTTTCTTTACAATTGATATGTAGAGTGGCTTATAGCAAAGAAAAAGAATAATAAAAGGGGCAAGGGATATATATAGCCTTATAACTTAATTGATTAATATTTACATTCAAGATTCAAATGGTCTTTTAAGTTTATAACCATCGAATTATTAAAAGAAAAAAATAGTAATTACACTATTTTTCTTGAGGTTTGGTTGAATGACATTTCACTCCAAGCCTTGAGGGAAAAATATTTTCCCCTCTTGACATCCATTTGATTGAATTTTGTTAAATTAATATTAAAAATGTTGTGTATTAATATGCTCTTTGCTAAAGGGCAGGTTTCCAAAGTCAAAAAGAGTATTTTAAATTATTAAGTATGACCTTTGCTTCTTTTTTTAAAGGATTGTGGGGAGATTTGATGTTTCAACTTTTAAGTCTTCTGGTATTGGACAAATTTTACATTTTCATTCTAAATTTATTAGTTATGTTTTTATTAATCATAGTTAAATTTTCGTAAAGAGAATTTTAAAAAAAATTTAAAATATTTTGTTATACATATATATATAACTGAAGCCTCTGAACCTCCCATAATTTTTCGGGTCACCACTATTTTCTTTTTATTTTTATTTTTATTTTAGATTCTTTTTATTTTCGGTTTTATATCTTATATATTTATTATTTTTCTTCAACGTGTAATTATCTTTTCAAGTGTTACAATAGTTTAGATTAAGTAAAACTCTATTAGATATATATTTCAAGAGCTTGAAAATTCTACTTTAACTAAAATTCTATAAAAAAAATTTTCAACAAATAATAAACCCCTGTCAAGGTCGAAATCCTTTATACTCACTCAAATTTTCACAAAGAAAACATGAAGGTTCAAAAGATGAAGACGACATCAGAATAAAACTTCTACAACATCAAAACATACTTTTAGTTTCGCGGAAATTGTGTCGAGGATCTTTATTCTTCGCTATACAGTTCCCAATCCCGCGCCTATACAAGAGTTGCACATCCGTTGGCACAAAAATTGTCTTCCACTCCATGTTGACACATGGATCCATGCCACCTTTTTGGGCATGGTGTGAAAGAGCTTGATCTCTCCATAAATACTCATCCTAATCAACCTTTGGAGTTGCCCGGAGTTCCCAAGCCTCATATGATTATAAACCTTCTATATGTTAGTTATGCAAACTCTCTCTCTCTCTCTCTCTCTCTCTCTCTCTCTCTCTCTCTCTCTCTCTCTCTCTCTCTCTCTCTCGTGTGTGTGCATATATATATATATATATATATATGTGTGTGTGTATATATATTTGTATTGTTTTAATAATTTATAGGCTCTGAATCATTTGATTCTTTAATTTTATTTGTTGGTATTTTGAAAATTTTAACATCTACATTTTTGCGTTAGTTTTTACAATATCTGAACATGTTTAGCAGATTTCAATGTTTATACCATGAATTATATATTCTTTTGAAAATAACCTATTTTTTTCTTATATTTTTCTATTGTGTAGTCATATATATATATATATATATATTTTTTTTGTTTAAAAAATTTCTAGGCAATGAATCTTCTGATTTAAAAAAAAAAAAATTTTTTTTGGCCTTTTGAAAATTTTAATATCAGAAACCAATTGGTAGATTTTTGGCAAGATATTGCACGTTCAAGCGATGACTTTTTTTATCAAATCATAACAAAAATTGAAGTGAAACAGGAGAAATTCATGCAATGGTATAGTTTTATAATCAATTTAAGATTTTATATAATTATTTTATTCTACCATACAAATAGGTAGGTTCTCCTGCGTAGTACGGGTTTACGACTAGTTAATATAAATAAAAGGGAAGGGTGTTATTATAATTATTATTTTTTTAAATTTACAGATTTGAATTTCATTCTCTAAAATTTTTGCGAAAAAGATAAGCGAAATATTATTAAAAAATTAAGGCAAATCTGATTGGAATACCGAATACAGCGTCTAACTCAGAGGGTAGTTCTTCCACCCAAACTTTAGTATCTGCAGATAAAACTGTTCTTCTAACTAAACTATGAGCTACCTTATTCCCATCTCTACGAACATGCTAAAATGAAGTGTCTCAGAGTACGCCCAAGACTCTTAGCTTCTTCAATAATGTAACCAAACAAAGTTTTACACCGACTTGAGCATTGAAGAGCCTGTATAACACAGAGACAATCACCTTCAGAAATCACGTTAAAAAGACTCAGCTCCCCTGCCAACACCACAGCCCGTCTTGCTGCCAATGCTTTAGCTGTATCCACCGAATGGATTGAGGTCACTCATTGGCTCAAAGCCGCAATCACGCAGCCCAAATGATCCCTGACCACCACCCCTATCCCAACACTGTTTGTCCCATTGAAGAGAGAAGCATAAAAAATTTTCCTTGAAGCAAACTTCTGGCGGAGGTGACTAGCACACTAGAGGTCAACAAACTGGTCCCTGCGATTCCCTCTGATGGACATCCCAAAATTCCCGAACCAACTCCTTAGCTTTATCCCCTATATCATGTAGTGACCAAGAGGGTTGGTGCAGTCTGACTCTATTCCATCTCTGCCACAGGCACCAAGCCACCGTAGCAAACAAAGCACACCTATATGCCAAACCTTCACTGAACAGAGCCTTCAAAATCTCCATGAAGGACCTGCATTTTTTCTGAACGAAGAAGCCCAAACCCAGATCAGACAACCATACCGAACGAGGTTGATCACATAGCCACAAGCAATGCATAATAGACTTCGCATGATCTCCACAGTCATCACAAGTATCATCCACAGGGATATGTTGTGCCTTCAGATTCATCTTGGTAGGGAGAGAGTTCTTCATAGCTCTCCATAGAAAGTGTCAGATTTTATTTGGAACTCGAAACTTCCAAATTTTCTTCCAAACATCCTGTGACTGAGAGGAAGAGGAAGAGCTTGGCAAAGTGAGATTTTCCACCTCAACGAGCGTCCGATAAGCACTCCGAACACTATATTCGCCG
Organism: Quercus aquifolioides; assembly: GCA_019022515.1. Taxonomy (NCBI): domain Eukaryota; kingdom Viridiplantae; phylum Streptophyta; class Magnoliopsida; order Fagales; family Fagaceae; genus Quercus; species Quercus aquifolioides. The sequence goes on along the minus strand of CM032325.1, from coordinate 1,495,930 downwards.
TCTGAAGTGAAAGACCAAAATCAAGATGTCCTCATCCCACCCTTCACTAACAGGAATCCTTCCCACCAATTCGGCTTCCCAAGGCAGAAAACACCTCTCCAATTTCCCCAGATCCCAAATCTGAGTGTTAGGATAGAATAAATCACAAACCCAAGTCACCAGAGAACTCACTCTAGGAGAAACAATCTTGCTGCAAGCTGGATCGGGCAGCCATTGGTGTTTCCAAACATCAATTAATTCCCCATTCCCTACCCTCCAAATAGCTCCTTTTTTGAACATCTCGTGCTTGCAAAATACTCCTCCACGCATAAAAGCACTTCAGATGTATAGGAGCCTCAAGAATACTACCATTCGGGAAATACTTAGCACTAAAAACTTTGTACAATAGAGTTTCTTTTTGATGGAGAAAGACGCCAAACCTGTTTGGCAAGCATAGCATTATTAAACTTTTGAAAATCTTGAAATCCCATACCTTCAATGGATTTGGATGAACACAACGAACTCCAATTAATCCAATGAATTTTCTTCGAGTCACCATTCCCCCACCAAAAATTTCAAATCATAGCTTCAATATCTTTGCACAAGCCAAGTGGTAACTTAAAAACACTCATCGAGTAAACTGGGATAGATTGGACCACAACCTTAATCATGACCTCCTTTCCAGCTTGGGACAAGAGTTTTTCCTTCTAACCCTGCATCCTAGCCCATATTCGTTCTTTGATTTGAGTAAAGCAAGCCGTCTTGTTCCTACCAACAAAAGAAGGAAGCCTCAAAATATATCTCATAATGTTGAATGGAAGGAACATTTAGGGCAACCTTTATATCCTCTTGTGTTTGCTCATATGTATTTCTACTAAAGAAAGGGTTGTTTTTTCCTTATTTATCATCTGCCCCGAAGCATTTTCATAATAAGCAAGTAGCTCCTGAATTCTATTTCACTCTTCCAAGGTAGATCTGCATAAGATTAAACAATCATCTGCAAAAAACAAGTGGGTTAGTTTGGGCCCATTTCTACAGATTGAAAACCCTTGGATATCTCCATCTACAGCAGCATTGCGCAAAAGAGCATTTAATCCTTTTGCACAAAAAGGGAATAAATAAGGAGACAGAGGATCCCCTTGTCGAAGACCTCTAGAGGGAGTAATCATACCCTAGGCTCATCATTCACCAAAATAGAGTACGACATCGTGGTGATGCACTCCAAAATTAAGGTCACCCATGATTCCTGAAAACCCAATTTGAGGACAATCCGTTCAAGAAAAGCCCAGTCCACCCTATCATAAGCTTTACTCATATCCAACTTCATAGCCATGAAACCCTTCTTTCCTGAGCAATTAGTCTTCATATAGTGCAAAGACTTGAAAGCTATTAAGATGTTATCAGTAATAAATCTATCAGCAATAAAAGCACTCTAAGTTTCTGAAATAATAGAATCAAGTAGGGGCTTAAGATGATTAGCAATCACCTTACTAATAATTTTGTAAATTACATTGCAAAGGCTAATAGGTCTAAAATCAGAAACCCTTTCCGAATTGTTTACTTCAGGGATCAAAGTAATAAAGGTATGATTGATAGATTTGAGAATGGAACCCAAATTTAAACTAGAAAGCATAGCTTGAGTAACATCTATACCTACATCAGTCCAGTAGGTCTAAAAAAAATAAAGGAGGCATTCCATCCGGTCCTGGGGCTTTGAGTGGAGCAATTTCCCTAATTGCTTCACCTACCTCCTCACTAGTATAAGGTTTGTCAAGTTTAACCCTCATCTCTGTAGTAACCATGGTTTGAACACCATCCAAAATGCGATCCAAATTATACAGGTTGCAAGACATGAAAAGATTGGAATAGAACTCATTTAGTAAGGCCGAAAAAACCTCTTCATCCTCCTGCCACACCCCTTGCTCATCATGCAAACCCTTAATGAAATTCTTTCTCTTCCTCTGAGTTGCTGAACCATGGAAAAACCTAGTATTCTGATCGCCACTTTTGAACCACTGAATGCAGGAACGTTGCTGCCACATTTGTTCTTCCTTGTCCAGTAAAACATTCAATTCCTTCTTCAATTGAGTTGCTTCTTCATAATTACCAGACTTGACCGAAACCTCCTTTGCCCTCCAAAGCTGATCCTTTAAAAGCTTTATAGATTTCTGCACATTACCAAAATGATCACAACTCCAAGCTTTCAAACCCTTCTTGCACTTTTTTAATTTATGAGAAGCAACAAACATAGGTGTACCATCAAGAGCACAATCACATGCTTTAGTAATAGTTTCTCTACATCTAGGATCCGAAATCCATATTGCCTCAAAACAAAAAGTTTTTCGATGCCATTTTTGATGCTCACCATCTACATTTAGAGCCAAAAGAATTGGCCGATGATCTGATGTAAAATAATTCAAGTGCTTTACTCTACTCGTGGGAAATTTTGCTAACCATTCCTAATTAGCAACACCCCTATCCAAACGCTCTCATATCATCTCCCCCCTTCGATGGCCATGCCAAGTATAATCCGGACTTGAATAACTTAAATCAGCAAAACCACATTGATCCAACACATCCCAAAAATTTTGCATCAAACTATGAGCTCTAGGAACCCCACCCCTCTTATCTTGCACCTTAAGCACTTCATTGAAATCTCCAAAACAGCACCATGGAAGCTTTGGTTTTGAGTTTAGCATTCTTAACATATTCCATCTCTCACTTCTTCTACTAGAATCAGGCTCACCACAAAACCCAGTCAATTGCCATGCATCTCTTGACCCTCCATAGACAATAGAATCAATGTGATAATTTAAAAACCTATCCACCCACACATTAACACCTACTTTCCAAAGAAGTGCCAAACCCCCTACCCTACCATCAAAAGGTACCGTGAAACAACCATCAAAGAAAATCTTATCTTGAACCCACACCATACGTTCCTTATTTGACCATGTTTCTGACAAAAACACAATCATGCTTCTCTAAAATTTTAGGAAGGATAATGTTTTTTTTTTAATGGAAGGTGGAAATGTCATGTGTGTCGTTGGTTCCCTCTCAACTTCTCTCTTTCCCCTTTATCTTATCCCCCACTATTTCTCTCTCAGTGACTCTTCATTAATCTCTCCTTCTCCTTTCTTTTTTGGTTTTCACACCAATTTTCTCTCAATCTTCAAGAGTTCCTCTTGTCACCAGTTCCTTTCTAGTAATTGTTTGTTGGTCATTGAATTTGTGATTTTGTCCACACAGTTTTTTTTTTTTTTTTTTTTTTTTTTAAATAATTCGGGTTTGTTTCTCGACACCCTTTTCTATTTTTTTTTACTTTGATTACAAGAGAGGAGGCCATGCCACCGCCGTCAGCAGGCCGATCGTCTTCGCCGTGTTGCTGCCTCATCACTGGTATTTATTCTCTTCTCTCTCTTCTCTCGCTTCTCTCTCTCTCTCTCTCTCTTAGATTTGATCTACTTTTATGGTTTCTCTATCTTTCTTTTGCACTCTCTAATCTCATCTCTTCTCTAGCTCAACTTTTATTGTCTCTGTGTGGGTTGTGACTTTTGTCTGAGTGCCTTTGTGCCTTTCTTAGTTCTTAGTAAAGTTACTATAGTAACTAGCTAGTTTGAGGCTTTATTTACTAGTGGAACTGGTAGTAAAGTTTTGGAGCATTTTTTATTTGATTGGTTAATAGTGCCAGCAAATTGCAATGGGTGTGGGTTTGTGACTCTGTTGTCGAAATAATTTTTTAATTAATAAAGTTGAGTGATTTGATCATAGGTAATTTTGCCTTTTTGTTTAATTGAATAATTAATTTCAAATGACATAAAAATTCAGTGCATTATGAGAATAAATAAATTTATTATATGGTTGAATTAGCAGTCACATGAGTGATATTAGAAATATTACAAATTCTTTTTTTTTTTTTTAAATGTTATAAGTTGACAGATCACTCGTCATACAAGGTAATTAATACACTAATAATTTATTATAATGATTTATTATTTTATTAAAGTGACACCATTGACATAATTTGTAAGTTTTTTTAAAGTAAAATTTGTAGTAACTTTTAGCGTTTTCCTAATTGCATAATATCACACAAATAATTAATTACATAATGAGAAAACTTAAAAGTTTTAAAATTTTAATTTGAGAATAATTAGTGCATTTTTGCACGCTGCCCACATTCTTGAATTATTCTTTACATAGTAACAATAATTAGGCTTTTTGCTAGAATATTATTGGACATAAAATGAGATAATCAATATAAAATTTTTATTTGATTTGTAAATTTAGAAAAAATCAACTACAATATGTAACCTGTTGAAAATAAAATATTTTAATTATGTGATTTTTTCAAAAGAAAATATTTAAATTATTTGAAATTCAATGCTAGTGATGCTGCACTGCCGACCACTAATATCCATGTATCAATCTCTAAAAATTTTGACATCTCAATTCCAAGAAATGTCGATACTGACTTCCAAATTATTATCAAACAAAAATTTTAGAAGTTGAATTCGTAGCAGATAAGATACAGCCAAATCTTCATTTATTTTCTTTCAGACACAATTTGGTTATATTGACAGATCAAACATGGAAACAAAGCCTGCCTTGAGTGCAGCTGTTGTTGAAGTTCTTAAGCAAGACAATTATTTGGATTGGAGTGTTCGGGTGAAGACATATTTGATGGCTCAAGATCTTTGGGACATTGTTGAATCAAAGAGCGGTTCTCCTACACCCGAAAATTAAGCTGCCTTTAAGGTTTGGAGCAAGACATGTGATCCAGATTTCATGGGGCCAGACACATTTTCTGATATTAGGGAGATTACTTCGGCCAGAATTGCTTGGGATACCTTGGCAGGAAAGTACAAACCTAAAGGTCCTGACCCAAGTACTGAGCCAGGTACCTCTCTCTCTCTCTCTCTCTCTCTCTCTCTCTCTCTCTCTTTATTTTCTGTGTAAATTAGGGTAAAAGATAACCAAGACAATAACAAACTTACAGAAAAAAAGGTTGAAAGATTGTGAAAATATGAAATAGGTTGTGATTGCGTTACAGCCTTGAGGTCACGTTCTAGGAAGAATGTCCCTCCCATCCAAAGAATTGGAAAAGACAGTGACGTGCCACAATGGAATTTCGGCCCAAATTGTTCCCACCGCCACCATCTTCTTCATTGTTTTGTTTATTTGTTGTTTTTTTTTAGTACAAATCTTACAAATTACACTTTGCGCGCAGTTAATGGTTAAAATTTTGGAAGTCCTCTCCATTTCATTAGAAATAATTAGATTCTCATATATTTATTGTTATATAAACTGTATCATTAGTTAAAATTTTAAATAACATGATATTAGATATAATTTAAAATAAGAGATTTTTCTTTCTCATCTTTTAGTCATCTTGTTTAAGATATTTTAATTTTTGCTAACTTTCTTAGGAGTTTCTCTTTCTCTTATACTGTAAGGCAATGTAATGATGATGCACATTTCTTAGTTCAGAGAGTGAGATTTTCTTTTCCGTTGTTAGTTTGGATGGAGTATATCCACCAAACATAGAATTTGTTGTTCTTGCTGATTTATCAGCTCTTTAATTCTATACATGATGAATTGTTTTCTCAAAAAAAAAGAAAAAAAAAAAAGAAAAAGAAAAAGAAAGATATAATTTAAAATTTGTAATATTTAATGTGTGAATCATTAAATTGATCCATTTTAAATGATGTAATTAATGTGATTTAATTTACATAAATTAAATTTATTGATGTAAAAATTCAACTAATTGAAAGATTGAAATAATCTTATTAATTATATATATATATATTAAAATAATCCTATTTATTTCTCAAGTTTAACTTATTGCAATTTGCGAAATGCTCCTTCTCCCAAAAAAAAAAAAAAAAAAAAAAAAAAAAAATTATTGCAAAACATACAGTGGATGAGCTTATGGAACATTTGAAGACAAAATAGTCGTGCGAGCTTATGCAGTTTAGGAGGTATAGCTTCAGTGTTCTACGTAGAGGCAAAAAATGTATCACATTGTCTAGCTAGGCATGCATAGAATTGAAAGAAAACCAATAGGTGGCTAAGGCTAACAGCCCACCTTTACTCTAAGTTGACTTGCACTATGATTTAATAAACACGAGATTATATTGGATGAAAGAATGAAAGCTCTTTTTTTTTTTTTTTTTTACAAGGCCATTTTTCTCCACTAAAATTTGTTAAAATTTCTAGAAAGTATATTAAATATTGGGTGATTTAATAATCAACATTGTAGTGAAAGTATTATCTCTCGTTTAAGAGACAAACCCAACAATGCTCTTTCTATCATCCATAATTCCATATCTTTAGCCGTTTCATTATCGCCATATCCCAAACGTTTAAATTCTTTAAAAAGTGAATAAGGCAATCTAACGTAAAGCGTAACAAGTTCAAGTAGCAATAATTCTATTAGCAATCCTTTAATGTGTCCTAATAAGCACTTTTGGTTTCATGTTGCGACTTTTGAGGCCAGTACCAAAGAGAATGTCCTCTATTGTACGTGTTAGATAACTCAAGCCTTTAACCAAACTATTTAACAATTTTAGGTTTACTTTATCTTCTTCGTTATGACAGGCTATAAGCCCAACTTCATATCCATACACAAACCATTGCTTTTTTATTTTTATTTTTTTATTTATTGAATTATTTAAACATATTTGGTTCGTTGCTTGTCAAAATTAAACCATTTACATAAAAAAAAAACAATCAATCAAGATATCTCAACTCATGTGACTTACAAAGTATGTTACATGGAAATGTATTATTTACGAGTTTGGAGTGTTTGCTCAAAACACAATTGAAAGTGCACTTTTATTTGTATTTACAAAATGTCCTCTATCTACTCAAACTTTCTCACACTTTTTGGCAAGGCACTTCTTTCTCATACACTTATTGACAAGGTAATGCCTTAGTTAATGCCTTAACCCAGAGAGTGAGAAAATCATCTCCTTTATTGGTATTAATGAAGTCTGTTTCTTTTGACCTTCGTGATTGTTCTACAGATAACAGTATTTCTTCTTTAAAAAAAAAAAAAAAAAAAAACACGTCTGTCATCTACTCAAACTGGCATTGACAAAGATGATTTGGTGACTTAAAAAGTGAGTCATAAAGGTGCGTAAAAAAGCTCTAATTTCCACAACTGAGGTTGTTCTTCAACCTTACTATCCTATATGAAAAGTCTTAGCCTAAGCTGTCCTCTATAACTTCTTGAATTTTAGAGTATATTTCTATTATTTATTAAAGCTTTCATGCTATTTCTGTTGTTAGTGTTCCTTTAGAATGTTTCTCTTGTTTCTCATTGTAAATATCTGTCAACTATTAATTCCTTTTGAGAGTATAGCCCATGGCAACAAAGTGAAAAAATACTTCTTCCTCTAGATAAGCACTCAAAAAGCATATTTATCATAATTTTGATATCTATATATTTATTTTACACATCTAGGAGTACCATTCTTGGTTTGTATCTCTCTGCCTCATTTTTTTTTTTTTTTCCTCCACTCTTCTTCATCTTATACACCATTGTACATGAATAGCCTTTCTTCCATATAGCAGAGTTGTTACTTCCATTGATCATTCTTTTCTATTGCCTTGATCTCTTTGTTGATAACATTTCTCTATATTCTATAGGTCCTCAAACAGGAAAAAAACACGTTTGATTATTGATATTCTCTAGTTGAATCATTGAGATCTTGTATACTTCCCATTTACCATAGTATTTCACTAGAACTTCTTTCTAGTAATGACAATGAAAATATTTTTATAAATAAGAGATTTTGGTGATGGATGTGGATAGGAAAGTTCTTCCAAACTTAATTAACATGTTCTTCTCTAGGTAAAGAAAAAAAACAAGACATTTCTCATCATCTTGGGTGTTCCTATTTCCTGTTGATTAATTGGTCCAATTACATGCAATGCCTAATTGAAGGTACAAGATACAACTACATTGCTTGTCTAGAGTTAAGTGTAGTAGAAAATAAATTTGACATAGGCAATATGGTTACGATAGGAAAACCTTTGCAGGAATAACCCCAATGAGTAATATTTAGGTCACCACTCCTTGAATAATTCGTTCACATATATTGAGTTTACGAGTACAAGAAATATTACATAATCCTGAAGTACCAACCTACCTATAGTAGAACCTACTGACCTATCTAAAAGCTCATATCTAACCTAGTTGGACTACTCTTCTAAGCAGACTTCTTCAATGCACGAATCTACCAATGTGTGGTTGAATCTTACAACAATCCTTGATTGATGCAGTTGATTTTTGCAAAGTTCTTCACAGTAACATGCTCCAATACAAATGGTAGTAGCTCAGTACAAAACCTTAGGCACACAAAGTTGTAACTTCTCAATATGTCTGCCTCTTCGAAGTGCAATCGAGATGCAAAATTCAACACTCGAGCAATTTTTGGAACAGTTTTCTTCATTCTTCAACATGGATATCCAAAACACTTTTGGACACTAAAAAATTAGACTCAAAATATATATGAAGTGCATTTTGGAATGGATTTTTCAACACATACAAATAATGACGATAACACCATGTTATGCTCCTAAACATATGTAAGTCGAAACTGTATCTTTTGTCCATTCTAATCTTGGATCATAGCTCTCGATCATTTTAAGAATTTATCAAATCATTCTTTCAGCTATGCCATTTTGATTTACTGTTCTAAGGACTTTTAAATTGTGACCAATACTATTTGTTTCATAAAATTCTTTAAATTCATTTTATTTGAATTTGCCCTTCTATCGAATCACAAGGTCTTAATTTCATAACTACCATACCTATCTACAACAGTTTAAACTTTTTTAATAATTTTAAAATCCTCATAATCCTATTTTAGAAAAAAAATAATCTTTTTGACTAAAATCGTCAATGAAGAGAAGAAAATAGTTATTTGTACAAAGCAATGATGGTTTCGGTCCAAATACATTGCTATGAATAAGCTACAGTGGATTAGTTTCTCTCTAAAAGCTATTTCTTGATTGCTTAACAATGAAACATCTTCATAAATTTGGTTAGATTTTCAATGGAAGACAATTCTCTCATCATCTTATTTTTTCACCATAAACTGTTAAGTCCAGCAAAATTTAAATGTCATCGGCACCTTGATTATCACATTTTCCCGTAGTCCCTAACCAACTACAATCCCTCAAGAGAGTATGATAGTCTTTTTTTAAAAGTTGGTTGTTAAGACCTTCCTTAAGGTCTTGGTGGTTTGCTGTTTAGGTAATGGAAACTGTACTAGTTCTTTAGAAGGAACCGAGCCCCCAGAGATTGAGAGGGAGAATGAGAGAATTTAGAGACTTAGAAAAGAATTAACTTAGTTCTTTATTACTTAACTTCCATGATTACAACAACTTGCCTCTTATGCTCAAGGCTTGGTTAGAAACAACTTCTTCTAGAGTACTAACTGTTGTAATTAACTATCTTTCTCCTAATAGCTATCCAACTACTATCATAGCTCATACTAGCACGTGTCCTAATTCAAATAAGCATGTGACCTAATTGAAATGAGCATGTGCGGATTACAATTAACCATGTGCGGATACTGTTGTTGCGCTACTTGCTGCTGCACTGAGCTTGCTGCAACAATTACTCTACAGCAATTGACCAATCGGTTCATTCTTGACATTTGGTTACTAGGGCAAATGCCAAAGATGATGTGTGTCATTCTATTCTTTCTCTACTCCGTTGTATACTGAAACAAAGTTGACTCCACTTCTTTTTTATTTTATTTTATTTTATTTTATTTTTTTATGTCTATATATTCAATATATATATATATATATATATATATTTATAAACTAAAGGAAGGCCTGAGAGAGAGAGAGGGGTTATTCTTGGATTTGGAATTTCATGATAGTTAATATATATATATATATATATATATAACTTAGAGCCCATAAAATTAATTTGGCTTTGACATTGCCCCTAGCTCTCTTTGTATACTACGTAATTCATTAGTAGCATTACATTTATTCAACCTTTCACATTTATGTAGATTTGATTCCTAAACACTAACTCATCCTCATAATTATTATGTTAATAAGAATCAAATTTAATCTCTTATAGATTTTTTCACCAAACTTTAAGTCTCTAGGTATTTAATTAATATTGAAATTCAGAATCAACAAAAAGTATCAACTGATAGTTGACATGTAGGTGTCAGAATGGTTTCGTTTCGTCTCTAAAAAAAAAAATTCTCTGAAAAAATAAATAAATAATCAAATAAAGTTTGGCAGGAGAATGTGACAAAAAGGAAAACATTGATGATGGCGTTGAGATTTACATGGACTTAAACAAAGCTTTGCAAATTGATGATTGGAATGCTGCCAAGGAGTTCCTTAATCGCCATCCGCACGCAATAAGTGCAAAAATCACAGTTACGGGCCAGACCGCACTTCATGTTGCTGCTGAAGCTGGACATGTGCATATAATGGAGGAGTTGGTAAAGCAAATGTCTGAAGAAAATTTGGAAATAAAAGATTTTGGTGGTTTCACAGCTCTAGCTTGGGCAGCTTATAATGGAAACTACCGTATGGCAGAATGCATGCTTGGAAAGAATGAGAACTTGATCAGTATTGGAGACATAAAAGGAAATATTCCAGTTGCTCTGGCTCTTGTAAACGGGCATTTAAAATTGGCTCGTTATCTCTATTTGCTCACTCCGCTGGAAATTCTAATGCCAGAAAATGGCACCATGGGGACTACAGTTGTTTGCGATGCAATATATAACAAAGCTTTGGGTATAATTAACTCTTCGTCTTAACTATCCATTGAGTATTATTTCCTACTTGAAATTTTCGCAATATAATTCTGTATGATTGATTAATTTCTCTGTCCATACGGTTCAACACAATATAGATATTGCTTTGGATTTAGTCAAGCGTTGTCCACGTTTGGTTGTTGCTCAAGGCATAACTGGTGAGTCCCCTTTTTATGCACTGGCTTCTATGCCTGATTATTTCCTAAGTGGAAATCGGCTCGTATTTTGGAAACGATGGATCTATTCCGGTTAGTACCATCCCTTTTACTCTTCACTCTTGTTTTTCGTTGACTTGTTTTAGTATTATGCAAATAATGGATGAATTTAATTATATAAATGTGAATTATGTGATGATATACCTTTGAAAAAAATTTATGAACCACCGCACATTTTTGGTGCAATGATCACTCTACAAGTATAAGTACTTGTGAGGTGTAGGGAGTAAGGGCCGGGGTTTAAGTCTTCAAGAGAGATCTTCACACATATATATTTAGATTAGACTAGAGTAGAAATTCTATCTTATATTAAAAAAAAAAACAACTATGAAAATGGGGGCCTTGAGGGCTGAACCCATATCCTTCGTTTGTAGATCCAATATAACCCAAAAGAGGAGAAGAGATGGTGCAAGGCTCTAAGCATTACATGGGTTGAAATTTGGAATATCATATATTTTCATTCTTTCATATCTAAATTTACGAAGTCAGTCTTTTTTTTTTTTTTTTTTTTTTCTTTTTTTTTTCATATTGTGATAGTTATAATAAGATTTGAACTTTATATGCCTTTATTAGAAACATAAAGAGGTGCTACCAGGTTCTGCCAAGTGCTTTATAGTTTAACTACTTTGCATGCCAAGTGCTTTATAATTTAACTACTTTGCACATACGCACCTAGATACACCAGGGTTCAAACCTCCCATTTCTCGTTGTAACTATAGAATTTTATTAAAAAATAGCACCCATTTATGTTGATAACTTGATCTCTTTGATGGCATTGGAAATGAAAAATAAGTATATCAAAATATGAATTTTGACATGCTTATTGAAAAAACATGCAAGAATTAGAAAAACTAAGAGGATTTTTGTAAGAAGTTATTTCTATAAGAGACTATTTCTATAGTTAGTAATTGCGTGGATCTATTTTTGAAATAGATAACCCTAATTTAATATTTTAGGAATGACCACTTGAACTAAAATACTCTTGGCATATGATCAGTCATATTTTAAATTCATTAGAATTTTTAGAAAATCATTTCAGTTAAAGGAATACAAGTGAAATGACATCATTTTCATTATTATAGTATACGTATGCTTATGCAAAGTGCTGGTTAACTTATATGAAAGCTTTAGAGAATATTTTAATAAGACATTTGAAATTGAAAAATTAAATAGATAATAGAATTATAAGGTTTAAAATATAGTTGTTCCAAATTATTTAAATAATATATTGTGTAAGTTTAGCTTTTATCAAAACCAAGAATTATTGTAGATTATAATTTATAATAAATGGTGAAGCTTCTTTAAAACTCTTGATTGATTTCGATAATTAAATTTTAATTGGAGTCGTTTTTATTTTTTATTTTTTTAATTTCTTCAAATTTAAGTGGAATTTAATTTATAAAAATCTCTCTTAATAATTTTAATTTTATAGTGCGGTATATTGAGAAAGCACGTCCTAGAAAGAATAATACTTAAGTCAAGTCGCATAGCACAAGCACAATGCCCAATTTTTATTATTAATACAAAAAATTATTATAAATGATCAAAATAAATTAAAATAAATAATTATTTTTTAGACATATAGATTTTTTTTTATAATAGAATTTTAATAAAAAAGCATTTCTAAACCACCTAAAGCTTTTGATCATAGAGTTTCTATAATTTTAATGTGCTTATAGTGTGTCCACACAAAGAAAGTATATTTTATGACGTGTAACACTTACATCAGACCAGAATCATATTGCACAAGAATAATGTGTATGCCCAACTTAAATCAATGTTGACAAAAAATAAACTTCTACTCGTATATAACATTTTAGTAATTTACTATTTTAGACATGAAAAAGAAAGTGACAAAATGTGTGTTAAGCATAGTTTTGCAGGTTGTTTGGTAGGATTGTACCAGTTGTACGATGGGTTGTATGGTAGTGACTGGTTAGTGTAGTGTGTAGCAGTTTGCACAGTGGTTGTATCAGTTGTATGAAGGGCTGTATGGTAGTGACTAGTTAAGTGCCTAAGTGTCCATATAAGGCTGGCATATCAAGTTATAGAGTATACGGTTGGGTTAGTGACAGTGGTAAGGAACTATGCAGGGTTAATTGAGTTAGCAGTTGAGTTAGTTACAGACTAGTGGGGTGACAGCTGTAAGATGTGGTTATAAGACGGACGAAATGGGTAACTAAACATAAAATTCTAACTATATAATTAGTTGTCAACGCTTTCAAATTAAATTTTTTACTAGCATCTCGAGTTTCAAAAACTCGATTTTGGCCTATAAATCGAGTATCAAAGACTCGATTTTTATGGCCTAATCATATCCGATGTGGCATATTTTTCCACGGGGCGACCACATGGAAATCGAGTTTTTAAGACTCGATTTCTAACACAAAAAAATTTAAAAAAATTGAACGTCCACAAGCCGAAATACCCAAAAACAAATTTCAAAAATCCAAAACACATCAATCCCAATCCTAGAAACTCAGATCAGAAGGAGAGAAAGAGCTCATCCATGTACAAGCCAAAATATCCAAAAACAAATTTCAAAAGTCCCAAACACATCAATCCCAATCCAAACTCAGATTAGAGGGAGAGAAAGAGCTCACCTCACTAGCCAAGCGCGGCCTGGGCTGGCGCGCGGCCTAGGCGGCGCGAGGCCTGGGCTGGCGCGCAGCCTGGGCGGCGTGAGGCCTGGGCTGGCACGCGGCCTGGGCTTGCTCGCGGCCTGGGCTCGCGCGGGGCCTGGGTCGCTCGCAGCCTGGGCCTTTGGGTCGCGCGCGGTGGTCCGATCTAGATCTTCTCCTTCTGGTTTTTTTTTTTTTTTTTTTTTTTTTTTTTCTCTGGGTTGTTCTTGACGTTCTGGTTCCTCTCTTATTTGTTTATATTTACAAGGGTTGGAAATCGAGTCTTATAAACTCGATTTTTATGTGATCGCCACGTGGAAAAATATGCCACATCGGATATGATTAGGCCATGAAAATCGAGTTTTTGAGACTTGATTTATAGGCCGAAATCGAGTTTTTGAAACTCGAGATGCTAGTAAAAAATATAGTTTGAAAATGTTGACAACTAATTATATAATTAGAATCTTATGTCTAGTTACCCATTTCGTCCTTATAAGACCAAAGCGTTATACAATGGTCAATCAAGCAAATTGTGAATCTGAATAGAGTCTTTCTTTTTCTCTCTTTCTTTTTTCTCTTCTCTGTGTTTCTTTTTCCCAATTCTTGGAGGCTTATATGACTCCGAACCCAGCTATACCCATTAACAGTAGATTTCAATCCTAACAATGTGAGTCAACATATACAGAATGTAACTTAGATTTATTATAAATTAGCTTGCTTATAGCTTAACCTTGTAATTATATTACTTAAAAAATTGGATAACTATATTACTTAAAAATTTGATTCTCAAAATAATAATAATAATAATAATAATAACTAGCCTCTGAGCACGCGCGTGAGCGCGTGCTTAGAGGCTCTTCTATTTTTTGGGTAAGAGTTGATTTAGAGTATTTATTATAATATAGGATTACTATATTTTCCAATCACAAAAAAACCTAGGGGTGTGATGAGTATCATATGTGGAGAAATAATTTTTCATCACACCCCTAGATTTTTTTGTGATTGGAAAATGTAGTAATCCTAATTTATAATAAATGTTTTAAATTAACCATTACCCAAAAAATAGAAGAGTTTCTGAGCACGTGCGTGCTCAGAGGCTAGTTTTTTTTTTAAACTTATTGTCATCATTTTCCATTCATCCCAATTTGAGGTTTATGCATTTGTCCAATAATATGGTTTTTTGTTGTTGTTGTTGTTGTTGTTGTTGATTTAAGGTAAATATTTGGGCAATTAACTTAGATGTAGGATTCTCAAAAAAAAAAACTTAGATGTAGTAAAATTAGGGTGATTAACTTAATTTCTATCTTTTTCTTAATATTTAAAAGTAATATTACTCTCTTATATTTTGATTTTATATTGCTATAATATTCTTAAAAAGTTGTGAATTTTTGTGACACGTTTTAATTTCAAATCCTAATCTTTATCTGTGTAGTTGAAGAAAATCATCTTCTCTACGTGCAAATGAAATAATAGATCAACAACCATAGCTAAAATATAGGTGCAACCAAAAAAAAAAAATTATATATATATATATATATGCCTTGAATTTCATAGCAAAATCAAATAATCGATCAAACTTCCAAATTCCAAATGGAGTAATAGTAACTCTGAGAACTAAACCGAATGCTCATAGTAGTACAAATTTTAATTGAAAAATTAACATAAATTTTAAAAACTAAGAACTATCTACTATGACTATAGCTCATCACTGACTCTCTTCCATCTCTCTCACCGCTATTAATGCTAACAACTATGTCATTGATGATCAGCTACAACACTGCCCGGGCTCAACATCTTTGGAGACAGCGTTGGTTTCGTTTTAAAATGGGTCACTCACCTGAGAAATAATAAGAAAAATTTTAGACGTTTGCAAACCAAATATTTTTTACAAACACCTAGAAATATTTTTTACAAACACCTAGAACACGTATTTAACCACAAAAGCAACGGACATAACTCACCACATTCCCCAAATTATGAAATGCAGAAATATAAAAGAAAAAAAAAATGAAGAACAATCAAACGTGAAGAAGAAAAAGAATAGGAGGAAGAGAGAGCACCACTTAAAATAATTAGGGAATGCCTTTATCATCTAATTAGTCAATAATTTCAAACCGATAACCACAAAAACAAAAAAAGAGATAAAAATATATATATATATATATATATATCATTTCCATATTTTGAAAAAGAATTCACACCAAAGTGAAACAATTAGAGAAAATATTTTAAAAAAAGAACCAGTACCGCAAAATTAAAAGCAAATAGATATTAAAGAGACTGAAAAAAAAAAAAAAAAACATTGATGCAAGAAGTTGTTCGGTGGGAGAATATTACCAATTACCAAAGTCAAGTAGATGAGTGGATTCAGAATGGCTCTAGATCTAGACTCTAGAGTGGCAATAGAAAAGAAGAATGGCCAAGATCTGCTTTCTCTCCCCACTGGCCAAATCTCTTTTTGGCAGCCTCTTCTTCTTTCCACCTAAAAACAAAATATATATAGATACATGATAAAAAAGAGATGAGAAGAAAATGCATTTGTTTATATAAAAAATTTGTTAGAGAAGAAAGTGCAGTTATTTTGCGATATAGTTGCATAATAACTGATCAATAGTGGCTAGTGGAGAAAGTGTGAACTGCAAAGAAACTGATGAAAAATGTATTTTACAATGAATTTGGTTTACAATTTGTTGTAAAAGGGAAATTTTTTTTTTTTGAGTTTAGTAATTGTATAAGTGGAAAACGTGGTTGGCAAATTAAAAGCAATTTTTTAGGAGAGAAACATGGTAAATCTAATCGGTTAAAAAAAGGGGAAAAATGATTTTGTTAATTTAAAAAGTTGAAAACGTTCAATCAAAAAAAAAAGTGGAAAGTTATCCAAAAAAAAAAAAAAAAAAAAAAGTGGAATTGTGGAAAACTAACGTGAGAGAGAAATGGAGAAGTGGGAGAAAAAACAGTTTTTTTTTTTAAATTTTAATTTAGCTAAAAATTAGGAGTTTTTAAATTACTAATTTTACATGTCTAACCCTATAATTTAAGCCTTAGAAACAGATGAATTTGACGGTATTTTGGGCATAAAAATTGAGAAATCCAAACAGGAGAAGCTTCTTAAATAGTAGTATAGATAATCACTTAGAAAGTTATATTATATGTCCGTTTGATTTGCTTATTCCTAATAACTTATTTTTATAGTATTTATCAAAAAATATAATTTTTGGTAATTTTTATGTTAAATGTGTTATAAATGGCTAAGGCTGTTTTTAGTACCAGCATTTTACTGGCCTTTTGCTGAAACTTATTTACTGTTTGTGGGTCCATGCAAGTCCCAAAAAAACACCCAAGCTTATTGTGGTTCAAGTTTAGGATTCCATGTTATATGTATTTTACTGCAAAGTTTTAGTCAAAAAGTTAGCCACAATCAACTATCTATGGGTTCCATTTTATAATTTTTGCTCAAAATACCAAGTCTTCTTTTGCTTATTGTGGGTCTAGTGTTTCACATTGCTCTTTTGCTATAGTATTTTCAGCAAAAAATCAATTAGGTCTTTTTTTTTAATCGTTTTTAGCTTTTACTTATAATACTTTCATAAAAAATCTTTCAACAACTTTTGTATTTTTAGGTTTTAGCTTTTAGTTACAAAACTTTCAGCAAAAATCTTTTAACAAAAAGCTAGATAAATTGTTATTATAAAACAGACACTAAAAACTGCTTTATTTAGAAAAGAAGAAGATAAAATTTAGATTATTTGCAAAAAATTTGATACCAAAAATAGTTTGTCTCTATTTGCCCATGTACGTAAATTGGTAACGTCACTGAATTGTATTAATTTTAACTGTACCTTCTTATATTTCCAAAAAAGACAATAGGATTTAAACTTCCTTCCAAACTATTAAATTATACAAAAACAAATAAAAATTAAACATAAAATGGGTAACACCCCACAAATGTTAATAGGACGTTCCTACTAGCAACACAACTATAATGTATGTCCCTTACTTAAAAGATTTTAATATTTCTTACGGTATTACTTTTGTTTCCTAGTTGCCAATATTTAAAGTGTGTCAATCAATTGTTTGAAGAAATCATTTCCCATTAATCCAATCTGAAGTTTTCTTGATACTATATGTGTTGCCTTTTGAACGTCGCTAGTAATCTAAGATAAGGGTTAAATTTGTTGTACACAAACTCAAGTCATGATTCTAGTTAATTTTGGGGGTGTATAAAACTGTGTAAAATAGTTTGTATGTAATAAACATTGCTCCTAGATAAAGCCAAATTGCAATAGTTAGTGAATCTTGAATTATATAATTGTGCACGTGTATATATATATATATTTTTCCAAGTATTCGTATTCAATCGGATGGTCCCATCAATGATATTCGTTTGAACATTCAAAAACTTGCGGGAAATGGAAGCCGAAGCAATGGTAAAGAAATTATTGGATTAGGTATGTCACTGTACAAAGTTCATTTTCTCAAGCTTTGGGTTGTAAGGGCATTCATAATAGTGGTGCTAAAATACTGTAAAAAACTATTTTAGCACCCAATACAATGAAAATACCCACAACATCAAAGATATTATACTTAAAAAATTTTAACTCTTAGCTATAGTAAACTGCCATCTTTGGCAGTTGATTGTAGCTGGAAGTTAAACACAAATAATGTTGTTTATTTGGTTCATGCGTGCAACTGCTCTCTCCTCTCTTTTTGCTTCTCCTTTGTTTCTAATTTTCTATCACCCATGCCTTCATGCCCAGCCTCTCCTCTTCTCCCTCTCGATTGAAATCAACTTTCTCACTCTCTCTTGTCCCTCTCTCCCCTCTCGGGTTTGCTTGTGGCAGTTGGGTTGGGTTCCAGTCGGATTTATGGTGGTCCAATCTGTGCTTTGGTGGTCCGATCAGATTTATGGTGGTTTGTGGGTCTGATTGATTTTCATTTTTGTTTTTCTTTTCTCAAATTATGGTGGTGATGGGGTTGTGGATTTGTGATTTGGTTGTGATTTTGGTAGTTGGGGGTTGTGGTTCTGGGCGGTGGTGACAGTGGTAGTGGTTGTTGCTGATGTGGTGGTGGCTGAATGGGTTTAATGTCTAATTAGTTTTTTTTTTTTTTTTTTTTTTTTTTTTTTTTTTTTTTTTTTTTTTTTATTTTCAATGGTGGTGACTTGTGGTGGATAGCAGTGGGTGTGGTTGTGGGTTTGCTAAGTTGAGAGCATTTGTTCATCCCAACCCTTTTGTATGACAGAGAGTGCCTTATTCTAGAGAAACAAATCTCTATATCCTCTTTTCTCCTTATCTCTCACAAATGACATATCCTTGAGAGAAATTTGTAACCTTCCTCCATCACTAAACCTTGTGAGTTTGTTGAAGGGTTGGAAACTTAGTGAAGCCAAATTAGATCCAAGTCGTTTGTTGTTTTCCATTGGCAGCTTAGTGATGGTGACTCCACTATGCTAGATGAAGAAATGACTCGCGAAATTAGTTACTAGCAGGAGCTTGGATGGCTCAAGTACACGGGGAGATATAGGCTTGGAGGGTTTATAATCATCCATGTACTACACTATTCATGCTAGTGGAGTTTTCTGACAGGTGGTCGGTGTGGACGCGCCAAAATTTCTTTTGGTTGGACGAACATTTGGTCCTTGGCAACGTGACTGTTGTATGCTTGTGTCTCTAGAGTGGGGGTTTGTGTATGTGAGTCCTTTTTTCTTATTTTTATTTTAGGAGTCTCCACCAATAATTTTTTATGTATTAGGTGTGATTGGTCACCTATGTGTCTAATTAGTCTTACGTAACCTAATTAACTAAACCAAATTTTAAGGGCTCATTAATTAAGGCAAACCAAAAAGTCTCGAACCAAAGATCATGGATTTAGAAGTTTAGTTACATGTGGGGAAGGTGTCCAATGCCTATCCGAAAATAGTGCCTCATTTTAATTTATTTCAAATGTCATCTTTTAGTGTAGAAATAGAATACTTGGTATTTTGATTTTTGAAAAAACAGTTTTACAAACAATATATACATATATACATGAGTAATTATTTACTTATAATTAGCATGTGAATATTAACTCCAATTAATATTTACAAACAAGCATGTGAGGTTTATACATAGATAGCACGTGAGAGGATATACAAGAACTACCATATGAGTAGAATATTTAATAAATAGGTAGTATGTGAGTACTAGCTATTATAAATAAACAAACACCAACACACACACACACACACACACACTCAAAGACACAAATGGAGTTGGAAGAGTAGCACCTTGCTGTCATCGACCATTTTCTCATTTTTGTCATGCAAAAAAAGATAACAAATAAAATTCATTAATGCCAAAGAAAGTGATAGGGTCAATGTAAGCTTAAAGGGTGTTCAAGGACTCAAGGGAACAAGCTATGAACACAATTCTTTAATTACAACTAATCTAAGAAAAGCTTGAGATTAGAATATATGAAAAAAAGTTTACCACGTATGAAAAAGCACATTTTTTTTTGTTAAAGTTTTTATAGAGGAGTTTTAAGAAAAAACCTTTTTTTTTTTTTTGAAGGAATTCCAATGTGGTAAAGACTTATTTTTTTATAGAAAAATTCTCTTTTATTTTCATATTTAAAAAAAGAACAGAAAAAGGAAAGCAAGTTTTTTTAAAAAAAAAATTTTGAAAACATTTTCCAAAGTGGTAAAAACTTATTTTTCGGAAACCCTTTTTTTGATTTATTATATATATTTTTTTAATTAAAGGGAGTGGAAAACATTTTTTGTGGGGAAATAAAAACATTTGCTAGTGTGGTAAAAAAAACATTTTCCCTTTTTCTTGGCAAAAAATTCGGATTCCCTTTAGGAGGGGAAAAAAAAAAAAAACAATTTTTTTGAGACAACTATTTGAAAACACTTTTTTTTTTTTTTTTTTTTTTTTTTTTTAAATGTGTTAGGAACATTTTTTTTTTAAAACATGTTAGTTTTTTTGAGAAACATTTTTTTAGAACACCTTCTTTAAATTTTTAAGAAAAGAATGAAGGGTGATTTTTTTGGGAAACTTTTTTGAAAGGAAGTGATTTTTTTTAGCAAAGCATCTTTTGGAAAAACTCTCCTTTTTTTTTTTTTTTTTATAGAAAACTTCATCATTCTTTTTGAAAAGGGTGAAAAGGATTTTGAGAAGCACTTCCTTAGAATAGTTGTGTAAAGAAGTTGTTTTACCCTAGCATATTTATTTTATAGCAACTTTATTGATGAGAAAAATAAAAGGACAACAATAATAAAGTGTAGAAAATAAATTGCAAAGAAGGTAAAGTACAGAAATTTAAATGGCATAAAAGTAAAGAGTTGAAATTTTGTAAAGGTTGATTGAAAAGTTTCTTTTTTTGTCTCTCTTAAATAGATTTAATCTCTTTCAAGCCCCATGGGTCCTTCATCATAAAGAAATTGGAGTTCTAAGCCATCAACCATTATTTTGAGACATACCCATACTATGCTCTAAAGAGGTTTAAAAACCATTTAAGAGAGAGGAAGTAGAAAATCTCTTCTTTTTTATTTTTTATTTAGGTGTATATACACACATATATACGTGCAAAAAAGTAAAGGGGGATGGGATTGTGCAAGAAAATTAAGGGGATGACAGAAATTAAAAGGGGAGGCGATTGGTTGGAAAACAAAATGGATGACATAAATATAAAGCCAAGAAAATAAAACCCTAGATGCCTAGGTAGGATGGAATTTCTTCCCCCTAAAGGTACTTCCCATACAAACCCTAAGAGATGGTGTAATACCCATCTAGGAAACAAGCGCAATATCATAAACAAGCAATAGTAATATGGACATAAGGATAAAGAGAGATATTTACACAATAACAAATAAAGAGACAATATAAAGGAAAGCACTTCATATATAAATAAATGTAATGTTTACAAGATAGTAAAAGAAAATGGGATGGGCGTAATTATTAAGAAACTACCCCATCCCTACACGCTTACCCACAAAATTACAAGTAAAAAAAAGGGAAGAGGCTTTTTTGTGGTGGGTTTCCTAGAGAGGGGGAAAATAATTTTTTTTAGAATTTCTAAGGCTTTTTTCTCAGAATTTTTCCACTATTTCTCTATCTTTTTTCCTATTTTTATTTCATTTCTCCCTATTTTTTCTCAAAAATGAGGGGATATTATAGGGGGATGAGGGAAATGGGAGGCTAGCTAGGTGTAACATGTTACATCTAGCTAGCCCCACAATTTTGCCACATCATCGGCCTATTTTGCCTTTTTCTGATTTTTGGTATGATCTTCGCACAACTGTTTGAAGGCCTTTCTGAGCTCCATTTTTCTAAAACTTCATATTCCTTGAAATTTCTGGATGTGTAGTTTCCAACATTCCTAACCTTGCCTAATTTAGAGCTACGTTATCGTGATATCGCACTTGGAAGGAAGGTGATGCAGTGCTGAAAAATTCTATGTTTTTTCTTAAAAAAATTGTATCTTTCAATCCAGGGTAGATATCTTCGAGTCTTTTTTATGAAAAACAGATAAGATATTTTTCTTCCAGATGGTCTAGCTTGGCAGGAGGGTTTGTATAGACTAGGTGGTTGCCAATTTTTAAATTGCCTAGATAGTTGCTTAAATTGCCTAAATAGTTGTCGGGATAGGCTTGTGTCATGGAATAAAATGGAGTTTGGCCATGTTTGGTGTAAGATTGCAGGTTTACAAAAACAGCTACAAAGCTTGGAACTTCAGAGTAGAGGTAATGACAATAGAGAGCTAGTTGAGGAAGTTCGTTGTGCATTGAATAGTTGGTTGGATAAGGAATTAGTGATGTGGAATCAACGATGAAGCAATATGTGGCTAGTGGGGGGTGATCGAAACATTAGTTTTTTTCATGCAAAAGCTTCAAATATACATCAAAGAAATTCTATCGAGGGAAAGTGTGATGCTAAGGGTATTTGGCAGGAAGATGATCATCAGGTTAAGACTATTGTGGTTGACTATTTTTCTAATGTTTTCAAATCTAATTATGGAATAATCGATGCTTTAGCCGGTAGTGGGGGCCGTCCAACCCATGAATTGAGAGTATGAACAAGGGGTTAGTTCAAGAATTTCAAACTGCTGAGGTGGTCAAAGCTTTGAAGCAAAAGCATCCTAAGAAATCTCCAAGCCCTAATGGTATATGCCCCCTCTTTTTTATCGACCCTATTGGTCTTTAGTTGGTAATTGTGTTACTCAGATTGTCCTTGATTTTCTGAACCGTGGTATTATTCTCCCAAAATTCAATGAAACTCATGCAGTGCTCATCCCAAAAATAAAAAACCCAACGAAAATCACCCAATATAGACCCATCAATCTTAGTAATGTTGTCTCTAGGATAACTTCTAAGATTCTGGTCCCGAGGCCACATTATCCCTTCACGGGGTTTGCGCTAAGGGGACCCTCTCTCCCCATATTTATTTTTTATATGTGCAGAGGGTTTATTAGCTCTTCTCAAGAAAACAATGGATGATGGTTCATTGAAAGGATTGGTTGCATGTCAAAGGGGTCCTAAAATATTGCACATTTTCTTTGCTGATAGTAGCCTTATTTTTTGTCGAGCAACAAAGGAAGAATGCCCCAACTTCAGGGAGTTCTAGAAACCTACGAACAATCTTCTGGCGAACAATTAAATCGGGAAAAGACTTCCTTATATTTCAGTAGCAATACACCACAGGATATTCAAGACCACATCAAAGATTTTTTTTCGAGTAGAAGTAATACATTAGCATGAGACTTATCTAGGTCTTCCTTCTCTAGTGGGAAAATCAAAGTGCAACACCTTTCGGCAACTAAAAGAGAGGTTGGATAATAAACTTCCGGGGTGGAAAGAGAAGATGTTATCACATGCGGGGAAGGAGATTTTTATCAAGGAAGTGGCCGAAGCAATACCCATGTACATTATGAGTGTTTTTAAAATTCCGAATACTCTATATGATGAGATGACAAGCATGGTTCGGAATTTTTGGTGGGAGCAAATGGATGGAAAAACTAAGATGAAACGGCTTAGTTGGGATAAGGTTTGTACACCGAAGGAGGAGGGTGGCTTAGGCTTTCATGATCTTAAAGCTTTTAATTTTGCACTTTTAGCCAAACAGGGGTGGTGACTTCAAACAAATACGTTATCACTGGTCCATAGAGTTTTAAAAGCTCACTATTTCTCGGATAGTGACTTCCTTGGGGCTGCACTAGGATCTTGACCTTCTTTTGCTTGGAGGAGCATAATGGCAGCGCAAAAAATTGTCAAACAAGGCTGTAGATGGTAGGTGGGGAATGGAGCATCGGTTGGCATTTGGACTGATAAATGGTTACCTAAACTTTTAAAGTGATCTCTCTGCCAAATAATACCTTCGAACTTTCCAGAGTTAGTGACCTTATTGATCCCCTAAAGTGTGAATGGCGAATAGATTTGGTGAGGCAAGTTTTTCTCCCACCCGATGTCCAATCCATTCTAGGCATACATTTAAGTTCTTGTCTGCCACGAGGCCGGCTAGTGTGGACATGCACTCCAAAAGTGAAATTCACGGTTCGCAGTGGTTCTAAAATTGCTTTGGATAAAGCCATGAATAGCGTGGTGGGTGAACCTTCAAATGGTGATACACACAGAAAATTCTGGAGAAAAATTTGGAGCTTGAACATGCCCTAATAAGGTGGAGTCTTTTGCCTGGTGAGCGTGCCGAAATATACTTCCCACAAAAGCAAACTTACGCAGAATATATGTGAAGCTTGTGGATTGGGTATAGTATCTAGCAGACATATTCTTTGGGAATGCGAGAATGCTCATGCAACGTGGCTACTTTCAGGGATTAGTGATACACAGGGTGTATGGTATTTGGAGTTCATGGATTTAGTGTGCTATATGATCTTTGTCCAGCATGTTGGCAATGGCGTTTTGGAGATGCTTCTCATGATAGCTTGGCGTATGTGGTTTAATAGAAATGCTGTAAGACACGATCACTCTTAACAATTTGTAGAAGAGGTGGTCCAGTTAGCTCAATTTTTGCTAAATGAATTTCAAACGGCAAACCTGTTAAAGAGAGTGCAGAAACTCAGAAACATAAGTTGAAAATCAAGAAGAAGTGTAACGGCTAGTTTTTTGAGTCTAACATCTCTTTGGAACTAAACGGTGCCGTTTCATATATTGTTATAAGTGAAGCTGAGTTTAATGAGGAAACGGTGTCGTTTATGTTTAATAGAACGATATCGTTTTATGTATGTTTATTATAAGAGTGCTCAACGGTGTCGTTTGAGGTCATCTCTTCTAGCAGACCTCTGTGCACAGGGAACGCAAGGTTCTTGGAGCTCTGTGTTTCCGTTACAGTTCCAGCAATAACTGTCAATCCAAACCAGGTTGTCATTCCAGTATTTGCGGAGCATAAACTGCAATCAGTAGTGAATTTGTTATGAGCAATTGTAATTCTGGAAGATTCAACTTGTATTATACTTAACACTATAAATAGAATAGGGACTAATGTATCCAAGTTAAGCTTGATGAAATGGAAATCATTTTCTCCATTTTATTTTCTCTCTTCTGCTTTGCTCTCTCTCTCTCGCGATTCTTTCTCTTTCTGTTATTTTGCTCATCCTCCATTGTTGATCATACTTCAAGCTCGAATTTCTACATGGTATTAGAGCCAATGGCTTCAACACCTCAAACAGAGACTACTCAATCCGCACACACATCTCCTGTCCATTCAATCTCTACCTCTTCAGCCTCCATTCAATCACCACTATTATTACTCTCAAATATGTCCAATCTCATGTCAATCAAACTCGATTACAATAACTACATTCCATGGAAGCATCAACTGCTCACCATACTTGAAGCTTATTCCTTAGTTGAACATATTGATGGCACAGCACCAAAGCCATCACCGTTTGTACTTGATTCATCAGGAAACACAACTTCAGTTGTTAATCCAGATTTTCAATCTTGGAGAATCAGGGATAAGGCACTCCTTTCCTTGATAAACTCAACTCTTACTCCACAAGTGTTTTCACTAGTGGTTGGTGTGACTAGCTCAAGAGAAGTTTGGAACGCTCTTGAACAGAGGTTCACTTCTACTTTAAGAGCTAATATCTTGAATCTTAAACTTGAACTTCAAGGAATCAAGAAAGGGAATGAATCAGTGAATTCTTTTCTTCAAAAGATCAAGATTGCACGTGATAAACTCCTAGCTGTGGGTGTGGCTGTTGATAATGAAGAGCTAATTTGTATTGTGCTCAGAGTACTTCCTAGAGAATTTGCACATTTCAGTTCTGCAATTCAGACTAGGAGTGATCCTATATCATATGAACAACTTGCTATTATGCTACAAAGTGAAGAACAAGCTATGACTGATCATCTTGATTCAGTCTCTCACTCACTAGCAATGTTTGCCTCTAATGGCAAAGCTGGTAGCAGCTCACAGAATCAGTCACAAAATCATAATTCTGGTAGAGGAAGAGGAAGAAATCAGTTCAATAGGGGAAGGGACGGTGGCAGATACAATAATTTTGGAGGAGGACAACCACATTTTGGTGGTGGACAACAACACTTTTCTTCACCACAGGCACCTCATTTCTCTCCATAAGGACCTCCACACTTCACTCCTCTCAAAGCTTTAAGCATGAACGTCCAAGTTGTCAGATCTGTGGAAAATCTGGCCATGGTGCATTAGATTGCTACCATAGGATGGACTTTGCTTATCAAGGCAAAAATCCTCCTACTAAACTTGCTGCCATGGCAAGTGCATCTAATGCAATGATCACTAGCAGTTAAGATCCCTGGCTTGCTGATTCTGGAACAACTGATCACCTCACTGCAAACCTCAACAATCTCTCTAATCAATCTCAGTACGAGGGGCCTGAACAGATCACTGTGGGAAATGGACAGTCCTTGCCTATCAACCATACAGGTAACACTACCTTACACACTGCAAACCATAACTTCATCCTTAAAAATGTTCTTCATGTGCCAACAATTGCAAAGAATTTACTTTCAGTTCATAAATTCTGCCTACATAATAATTGTTCTTGCTATTTTGATGCCAATCAAATGAAAATCCAAGATATTCCTACGGGGAGACTCCTTTACAAGGGCTTGAGTGAGAATGGGGTTTACCCTATCTACTCCAAGAACTTCATCAACTCTCTTCCACATATCAAGTCTGAGTCATCTCCAAAACAGAATTCCTCTTTTCCTGTTTTTCCTTTTTCCACTGCTTTTACTATAAATAAAGCCAATAATTGGTTGTTATGGCATCATAGAATGGGCCATCCAAGCAATAAAGTTCTTGATGTTGCTTTATCTTCTTTGAACATTTCTTGTCCATCACACAGTGATAATGGACTCACTCATTGTAAGCATTGTTTGAGTGGAAAAATGCAGTTTTCATTTCTTGTGTCTACCTTTCATGCTTCAAAACCTCTTGAGTTAGTGCACTCTAATGTTTGGGGTCCAGCACCTATTACTTCTGTTAATGACTTTCAATATTACCTCCTTTTTGTTGATGAGTACTCTAAATTCAGTTGGATTTATTTGCTTAAACATAAGTCTGATGTCATTGATATTTTCAAAAATTTTAAAGCCACTGTTGAGACTCAACTTGACTCTAAAATCAAGGTCCTAAGAACTGACAATGGTGGGGAATACACCTCTAATGCTTTCAAACACTTTTGTTCCACACAAGGCTTTATTCACCAATTTTCTTGTCCTCATACACCCCAACAAAATGGGGTGGCTGAGAGGAAGCATAGACATATTGTTGGATGTGCCCTTACCATGTTTTCCCATTCTCAATTGCCATCCTCCTACTGGTCCTATGCTGTCTCTACAGCTATCCATGTCATTAATAGGCTTCCTACTCCACTACTTAAGAATCTTACCCCTTGGGAACTACTGTTCAAATCCAAACCAGACAACACACACCTCAGATCTTTTGGTTGTGTTTGTTTTTCATTCCTAAAGCCTTACAATTCCCACAAGTTACAACCACACACCACACCTTGCATCTTCCTTGGTTACCCAGCACATACCAAGGGCTATATATGTCAAAACCCTCACACATCTCGGATTTACATCTCCAGGCATGTTCATTTCAATGAACTTGAGTTCTTTAACCCTCAGTCTTTAACCACTGGTCTTACATCTGACTCACCTGTTTAGTCCTCCCCACAATGTCCTGTCATTGTCCCTTTTGTCACTCAGCCTCACAATTTTGGTTCTACTCACTCTATGCCTACTTCTACACCTAATTCCACTCCACAATCTTCTCTTCCAATTGCCCCTGATCTGTCCCAATCAAGTCCTATCACTACCTCATCTGCCTCACCACCTCACCCTATACCTCCTTCCATTCCTGTTACTAGTTCACAGGTTCATGTTACTATTCCCACAGCTGATTCACAAGTCCCTGCTACTGTTAATGGTCACCCTATGATCACTAGGTCCAAGGCTGCATCTATAAGCCTAAAGCCCTTCATGCTACATCTACTACCCCACATGCTGTTACTAAGGGTTCTCAGCCTAGCTCAAAGCAGAGTTCTAAGTCTACCAAGTCAGGTTCATCTCCCAAACTTGATTACACCACTACAGAACCTCCTACCTATAAAATTGCAGCTCAGCATCCCCAATGGTGCTCTGCCATGGATGATGAGTTTAAGGCTCTTCAGAGGCAGGGTACTTGGATTTTGGTGCCACCCTCTCCTTCCCAGAATTTGGTTGGCTGCAAATGGGTCTATAAGCTCAAACACAACAGTGATGGTTCTATAAACAGATACAAGGCCAGATTGGTAGCCAAGGGGTTTCATCAACAGTTTGGGGTTGACTTTGAGGAGACTTTTAGCCCAGTCATCAAACCTCCCACTGTGAGAATCATTCTCTCACTGGCTGTCCAGTTCAATTGGCCTCTAAGACAACTTGATATAAGTAATGCACTCTTACATGGTTTTCTAAGAGAGGATGTGTATATGGTTCAGCCCCCTGGCTATGTTGACTCAGCTCACCCTAATTATGTTTGTAAGCTTCTCAAGTCTCTCTATGGGCTCAAGCAAGCCCCTAGAGCCTGGTTTGAGAGGTTTTCAACCCAATTGCTTCATATGGGGTTTCAGGCTTCTCTCTCAAAATCCTCCTTATTCACTCTCAAACATGGCAACCTAATGGTATTCCTTCTAGTCTATGTTGATGATATAGTACTCACTGGCAATAGCCCTCAGTTTCTAAACTCTCTAATTGCACAACTCAGTACAGTGTTTCAGCTTAAGGATCTAGGACCTCTCAATTACTTTCTAGGTCTTCAAATCACCAGAACTTCTAAAGGATTACTTGTGACTCAGACCAAGTATGCTCAGGATTTACTTCTAAGGGTTCATATGCACACCTCTAAACCAGCTCGTACTCCTTGTGCTCCTAATACAAGATTATCTCCTACTGATGGTACCTTACTTTCTAACCCTCATGACTTTAGAAGTTTGGTTGGTTCCTTACACTATTTAACATTCACTAGGCCAGATCTCAGTTTTGCAGTCCGACAAGTGTGTCAGTTTATGTCAAATCCTACTAATATACATTTAATTGCTGCTAAAAGAATTTTGAGATATGTGAATGGTACCTTGCATCATGGTATTTTCCTTCAACCTGGACCTCTTTCTCTCTCGGCCTTCTCTGATTCAGATTGGGCAAGGGATCTGTATGATAGACACTCCATCACTGGTTACATAGTATATCTTGGTTATAATCCTATTACTTGGAGTGCGAAGAAGCAGGACTCCATCTCTAGATCCTCCACTGAGTTTGAGTATAGAGCTTTGGCCACCACTGCTGCTGAGCTCTATTGGCTTCACCAGGTTTTAAAAGACTTTGGGATTTTCCTTCCTGTCCCTCCTAAGCTCTGGTGTGACAATGTATCTGCCCTTGCCATTGCTTCAAATCCTGTGTTTCATGCACACACCAAACATATAGAGGTCAACTACCATTTTGTTCATGAAAAGGTGTTGCGCAGGGATCTTCAGGTCAAGTACATTGCCACGGGTGATCAGCTTGCTGATGTGTTTACCAAGAGCCTATCAGCTTCACGCTTTGCCTTTCTTCGCTCCAAAATCATGGTGTCCATTGACCCCATGGTTTTGAGGGGGGATGTTAAAGAAAGCGCAGAAACTCAGAAACATAAGTTGAAAATCGAAGAAGAAGAAGTGTAACGGCTAGTTTTTTGAGTCTAACGTCTCTTTGGAACTAAACGGTGCCATTTCATATATTGTTATAAGTGAAGCTGAGTTTAATGAGGAAACGGTGTCGTTTATGTTTATTAGAACAATATCGTTTTATGTATGTTTATTATAAGAGTGCTCAACGGTGTCGTTTGAGGTCATCTCTTCTAGCAGACCTCTGTGCACAGGGAACGCAAGGTTCTTGGAGCTCTGTGTTTCCGTTACAGTTCCAGCAATAACTGTCAATCCAAGCTAGGCTCTCATTCCAGTATTTGCGGAGCATAAACTACAATCAGTTGTGAGTTTGTTATGTGCAGTTGTAATTCTGGAAGATTCAACTTGTATTATACTTATCACTGTAAATAGAATAGTGACTAATGTATCCAGGTTAAGCTTGATGAAATAGAAATCATTTTCTCCATTTTATTTTCTCTCTTCCGCTTTGCTCTCTCTCTCTCGATTCTTTCTCTTTCTGTTATTTTGCTCATCCTCCATTGTTGATCATACTTCAAGCTCGAATTTCTACAAAACCATACTATTTCACAGGTAAAGGACAACTCGGATGATCTACGGACATTGCCTCTAGCTCCGAATTATAAGGTTAATGTGGATGGTGCGGTTTTTGCTTAGAGTCAATAGGCTAGTGTCGAGGTGGTGATTAGAGACCATGTCGGGAGGGTTATGGCAGCACTAAGCATAATAGTCCACCAACCATTGGGACCTTTAGAGATAGAGGCCAAGGTAATGAGGAGGGAGTTACTTTTGCTTGGGATGTGGGTATAAGGGATGTGATTTTTGAAGGAGATTCAAAAATTGTCTCTGATGCTCTTATGGGGTTGGGCTCTCCACCGGTGGCTGTATCAAATATCTTAACTAGAGTATCTCAAAGGCTTCAAGGTTTTAGGTCAGTTAGTTTCTCATGTGATGCGACAAGATAATAGGCCAGAACACATTTTAGCAAGTTATGCTAAAGAAGTTTTAAATAGTGATAACTATGTAATTTTGATAGAGGAAATTCCAATGCTGGTTAAGTCGGCTTTAGCTCAAGATGTATTGAATGTATCCTCTTCTTAATAAAATTACAATCTTCCCATATATATATATATATATATATATATATAAAAGAGAATAATATAACTTTATTCCAAAAAGAAAAACTAAGAATAATATAACTAATTTTAAATTTTTTTTGGCTTGGATTTTTTTTTTTTGATTAAAAAATTGGTTCATAGTGGGAAATTGCGAACAAACATATTTTCTTAAATAACTATTTTAAAATTGTTTTTGCTTTTTAAAGTTACATTCCAGTCATAATTGAAACTTAAAATTTACTGTTTCAACTTTCATATTTCTATCTGAATCTAATTTTTCAATTGAAAATTTCACATTACATTCCCTCCAATTGGTTCTTTTAAATTTTCATTTCCTCCCATTTTAAAAACATCAATTGATTCTTTATTACATTCCCCTCAAATTTTTAAATTTTTTTTTTTATATTTTCACTTGCTTTTTCTCATGTAATGACAATGAAGAATACAAGTTGATAGAATTTATAGGTAATTTTGTTAATGCTTTCCTCAAAAATAATACTCTTTAAGGACTTGATTGGTAGGAGGATTTTTGTTTTTGTTTTCAAAACAGTATAAAAACAATTTTCAAAAAATTGAACTTAAAACTAGTTTTTTAATAATAATTTTTATATTTTACGTATCTGGCTCCAACTTTTTAGAACAATTTTCAGAATACTAAAGGCAAAAAATAATTATTTGGGAGACCATTTATATTTTTGAGTTTTTTTTTTTAAATATTTAAAAAATGTAACGAGTAGAATTTGTAGGTTACTTTTTTTTTTTTTTTTTTTTTTTTTTTGTGGATAATGATAAGGGAATAGAGCTCATCATGTACTTTTTTTTTTTTTTTAATTATAAATTTTAAATTTGAAGGGTAGGAATTCCTTTTGTGCTGTGAAAACATCCCCTTAACTATTTTCAAAATCCTATTCTAAACCAGGAAAATATCATACAGTTTTTTGAAAATTGTATTTAGAAAAATATTAGCCAAACAATAAATTTAAGTGTAGGACCCATCATTTTATGGATTACAAAACAAAAAACTATATTTAAATACTTTTACCAATCACACCCTACTTATTAGGTAATTTTGTTTTTTATTATAAGCACACATGCTTACTCACTTCTTTACCCAATTAAACTAAGTCCATGGGATCCGAAATTGTTTTCTTTTTTACCAATTAAATGAAGGAGACAAGTAAATGAGACTTTCAGATATTAATCTCAAGCCACCTTAAATGGAGCACGCTAATCTTTAAGGTAGCTTAGATAATTACAACTTTACAAGAAAAAGTGATTGTAAGTTTTTTTTTTTTTTTTTGGTTTTATAATTATATATATATATATATATATATTTTTTTTTTTGATAGGATATAATTTGATAGGCCACAATCTGAATGACTCCTTGTGATTAAACCAATTAATTAATTAGCTAAGTTGTTAATTAATCAATTAATCATGCAAACGCGTGGAAGCACAAACAAATCACCAATAAACTAATTAAGCAGCGAAAAATAAATAACATGGTGATTATTTACGAATGGGGAAAACCCTTGCGGTAAAAACCCCACCGGGTGATTTTCAGGTCACCACTCTCGAAACTCCACTATTATCAAATCAAGCGGTTACAAGTAAAGGAATCCCAAGTACCTTACCAACCTACAGTTGAACCCTTACCCCAATACCCAATTGGACTTGATCTGTAGTGACAATTTTCACCTTTGATGCACGGCTTCCAAGTACGTGACTAACCAATGTGCGGATCCCAGTACGCGACTTCAAACACCAACTAAGAAGGAGAGGTTGGCTGCAAAGTTCTTCAGTTCATCATACACGATGAAGATCAGGAAGATGCTTGGTTACAAAACCCTATGGTGCAAATACACAGCAACTTCTTCAGAGAAGATGAACTAGGTCAAGAACTTCGTCTTTGATCACAATTTGCTTGAACAGAGATTGCTTAATGCTTTTGCAACTTGTGTACAATATGACGGCTCTTAAAATAATCCTTTTATATGTTTAGGGTTAGAAGAAAAGAAGGCCCAAAAGCATATTCACGGATCCCAGGGAAATCAAATCAGAAAATCTGATTTTGTAATTCTCGACGGATAGCAGGTGTCGAGGTAGCTATCGAGAAGGTGTCGAGAATTAATGAATTTGCACTTGAGCTTGCTTTTTCTTGGACAGACTTGATGACTTCAACACTTGATCTTGAAACCTTGTTTCTTGAAGTATTAAAAACACCTAGAACTACCCAATTACAAGTAGAGTGCGTTTTGTCAAAAGGATTAGCCAATTTACATAAATAAGTGACATATGTTCTTAACAAGTGAACACACATATATCCTAACAATCTCCCCATTTGGCAATCCATGACAAAACCACAACAAACAAATGAACATATGAGAGAAGTCATAAATCACTCAACTCATATTCACTTGTTGAATACAATAAAATCTATCCTAACACAAACTCTTGAAAAACTTTGCAAGAAGAGAGTTTATGGCAAGTAGACTTTGACAACCTGTATTTCTGAAACACTTTAAACAAAACTCATCAAGGCATCTTGTGTGAAATAGAAATAAATAGATTGTATACAAGTATAAGAATCATGTGTATAAAGATAGAGAAGAAACAACACATGAAGAAAATGGTGAGAGAAACATACATCCACATATAGAAAGAAGATAAGTACAATATATGTAAAACTGGTCACAAGACCTCATATACAAGAACAATGTATCTATAAAGAATAGAAAGGAAAAGATGCATCAAAACCTCACTACATCCCTCAAAATCTCAACACTCCCCCTATCAAAAATGTCCTATACTAACTCTCCCCCTAAGATGACTACTTTCATAACCCAAAACTACTTCCCCTTTTTGTCACGAGTGATAAAGGGTAGAGTGTCATATAGACATCTCATCAGTAGAGCTAGCATCTCCATCATCATCATCGTCCTCAGAGTCAGAAGAAGAGGAAGCTCCAGAACGCAGAGGGTTCCGAGCCGGAGTGGATTTACGTTTGGGTGCCATAGACACTATTAACGTAAAATAATAAGAAAAAGATAGAGAGGGAGATAATCAGAAAAGGCCCAAAACAGTTCACATATATCAAATATATTGAAAAAAAGGTATCGAGGAAATGGCTGTCGACAGCTGAAGGTGTCAAGAAGGTGTCGAGGAATGAACACCAAAACCAAGGACAGAAGCTCGATCGATCGACAAGGTATCGAGAAGACAGAAGATTTCTCGATCGATCCACCAGGTGTCAAGATAGGTGTCGAGATTGCGATAAGAAAAGGCTAGAGAAGCTCGACAGATGACCAGGTATCGAGGAGGTGTCGAGGAGGTGTCGAGCCATCTTTAAAAAGTAGTTTTTCGAGAAGAAAAAAACACAGACATGAATGCAATCCAACAAGCACCTCAACCAATGATTCAATCAACATATTAAGCTCTCAAAATCATCTTTCAACAAAAATTTTAAGCACATGGATCCTCAGAAACACACACACACACTAAACAAGTCTAACCAATTTTATATTTCAAAAACAAGTCAAGACAGTTTAGTGAGCATACATTAAGCACATGTAAACACTTGTGATGACCAAATCACATTGTACCTGCACATGTATCAATAGTAGCAAAGAATATTGCGTGTTGTGTGTGAAAAACATCGCAAGATTGCATATGTGTATACATGTTATGACGATCTGAGATATGAGAAAATAACTTTAACTCACACACAATCATAACTGTTTGATGGGGACTATCACCTTCAAGGTACATCCTATAACTCCCACATCTCCTAGAAAACACGCTTGCAATCATATTTAAAGCATTTTTAATCTTTTTGCTTTATATTTTCTTTGTATATTTTCTTTTAAGCATATCATGCATGGGCATAAAAGAGAGAAAAGAAATACCCAACATGTTAAGCATAGACATTGCACTTTTGCTATGCCGAAGCATACAGGTGTTTATGACACTGCATTTTTGCTATGCCGAAGCATACAGGTGTCATACTATGATTGGTGAGAAACAGTGGTGAGATAGTTATTTATGCCTTTCTCTTAGGATTTTCTAGTCCTACCCATCAAAAAGATTGATATGAGTGTTAATTTTTAAGAGATAACTTAATCTTATTCATCACAAACAAGAGCCACAAAGCTCACTTGCTTAGTTGTGCATAGAGATGCTCATCTAAGCTACAAAAGATACAAAGTTTAGAAACTTTGTTTCAATGGCCATCCAAGGTACACAAGTACCAAAGTACACAAAACACACACTGTTTTTGTATTTTTCTGATTTTTCAAATTTTTTTTATATTAAAAACAAAATAAACAAAACTGAAAATAAACAAACAAAAACATGTTATCAAAGCAAAGCATAAAACTAGATGCAAATGCATGAGGAAGTGGAACAAGAGAAGGGGATCAATCCATGGAGATAACACCAATGTTTTGACGAAGGAATTCAAAACGTTTGCTGTCAAGAGGTTTGGTGAACAAGTCAGCCTTCTGATCATCAGTGTAGATAAGCTCAAGAGTGAGAGTACCATCTTTGACAAGTTCCCTAATGAAGTGATGTCGAATCTCTATGTGTTTGGTTTGAGAATGCTGAACCGAGTTCTTAGAGATATTTATGGCATTGGTATTGTCACAGTAAATAGTGAGATGCCCTTGACAAATACCATAATCATGAAGGAGTTTTTGCATCCAGAGGAGTTGGGTGCAGCAGCTACCGGCAGCGATGTACTCAGCTTCTGCAGTGGATAAAGAGATGGAGTTCTGCTTTTTGCTCATCCAAGAGACGAGATTGTTACCCACATAAAAATAACCCCCCAAAGTACTCTTTCTATCATCAGCATTACCAGCCCAATCAGCATCAGAGTACCTAGCTAAGACACCATTAGTGTCCTTGCTATACCACACACCGAACTCGGCAGTGGTTTTAACATACTTTATAATTCTTTTTAAAGCAGTCATATGGGATTCTTTGGGATTAGCCTGATATCTAGCACACACTCCAACAATGTAACTAATGTCAGGTCTACTAACAATAAGGTAAAGAAAACTACCTATCATGCTTCTATAAAGAGAGGGATCAACACTCTTACCTAACAAGTCTACAGTGAGTTTAACATTTAGGCTCATAGGCAGAACTAGCAAATTCCAAACCAAACTTTTTCACAAGATTCTTAGCATATTTAGATTGAGAAAGGAATATACCTGAATCTTGTTGGCAAATCTGCAATCCTAGGAAGTGAGTCAGCTCTCCAATCATGCTCATCTCGAACTCGGCTTGCATGAGTTTTGAGAAGCCATGAGCAAGTTCATCCTTAGTCGACCCAAAGATGATATCATCAACATAGACTTGAGTAACTATCAACTCACCATCTTCCTTTTTGATGAAGAGAGTTTGATCAGTCTTTCCTCTTGTGAACCCATGTGACACCAAATATTGTGTGAGTCTATCATACTAGGCTCTAGGAGCTTGCTTCAACCCATAAAGTGCCTTTTTAAGATACAGCACATGATCCGGAAAGTGTGTATCAATGAATCCTTTTGGTTGAGCCACATAGACATCCTCTTTGAGTAACCCATTCAA
This sequence comes from Quercus aquifolioides, assembly GCA_019022515.1. Lineage (NCBI taxonomy): Eukaryota > Viridiplantae > Streptophyta > Magnoliopsida > Fagales > Fagaceae > Quercus > Quercus aquifolioides. The sequence continues at coordinate 1,459,445 of CM032325.1, read as the reverse complement.
AAAGGCAGTCTTTACATCCATCTGATAAAGTTTGAAATTCAGCTGAATTCTGATTGACTCCATTCAGGCAACTGGGGCAAATGTTTCATCATAGTCTACTCCTTCCATTTGCGAGTATCCTTGAGCCACAAGTCGAGCCTTGTTGCGAATCACATTGCCTTCTTCATCAGTCTTGTTACGGAATATCCACTTTGTACTGATGATGTGCTCACCTTCTAGTCTAGGTACTAAAGTCCAAACATCATTCCTCTGAAACTGAAGTAGTTCATCATGCATTGCTTCGACCCAACTTTCATCCTGTAATGCTTCCTCAACTTTCTTGGGTTCAACCTGTGACAAGTAGCAAGAATAAGACACAAAGTTAGCAACACATTTATCAACTGTACGTTTCCTTAATATGAGTTCATTCATGTTTCCCACAATAACTTCAGGAGGATGATTTAATTTGATTCTAGAGGAAGGTCCTTTTTCTTCATGAGACTCAGAATCTGGTGAAGTAGGAGCATCTACAGAGTCTTCCACAATACTAGGAGTACTTGGGGACACAGGTTCTAGTTCAACAATATCTTGAACTTCTCTAGGCTCAGGAGGAAGAATTTCTTTAGAGAGTTCCTCAATGCCTTTCTCAGAACTGGAATCTGAAGACTCATCAATGACGACATTTACTGTTTCCATTACCTTCAGAGTTCTCTTGTTGTATACCCGATAAGCCTTGCTTGTAAACGAGTATCCCAGAAATATGCCTTCATCGCTTTGAGAGTCAAATTTTCCCACATTCTCTCTATCCTTAAGAATGAAGCAAGTACTTCCAAAGATCCTGAAATACTTCACATTTGGCTTCCCTCCTTTCCATAACTCATAGGGAGTCTTTTTGGTACCAGGTCTGAAGTACACCCTATTAACCGTATGACATGCAGTGTTTACGGCTTCTCCCCATAAGTTTCTAGCCACATCTTTGTTATGCAACATGGCTCTGGCCATCTCTTGAATAACCCTATTCTTTATTTCTACCACACCATTCTGCTGAGGCGTAATAGGAGCAGAGAATTCTTGAGATATGCCTGATCTTATGCAGAAAGATTCCATGTATGAGTTCTTGAATTCTTTACCATGGTCACTTCGAATTCGATCAATCTTTAAGCTCTTTTCATTTTGCAGTCTTGTGCACAAAGCCTCAATGTGCTCAGGAGCATCAGACTTGGATCGTAGTAAGATGACCCAAGTGTATCTAGTGAAGTCGTCTATCACAACCATGATGTATCTCTTACCACCAAGAGACTCGGTTCTGGTTGGACCCATAAGATCTAAATGCAAAAGCTCCAATGGCCTGGAGGTAGCTGATGTCTGAGTGCTCGGATGCTTAGCTTTCGTCTGTTTCCCAAGCTGACATGGTCCACATACCACATTGCTCATTCTACTAAGCTTTGGTATCCCCAAGACTGATTCATGCTTAGATACAATGGATAGATGCTTGTAACTAGCATGTCCCATTCGTTGATGCCATAGATCTTCATTAGGCAAACGAATGCTATTCCACATTATATCAGCATCAGGAACCAATCCATAGCAGTTGTCCAAAGTGTGAACCCCACTAATGAGCTTCTTTCCAGACTCATCCATGACAAGACACTTTCCCTTTGAGAATAGCACCATGAAGTCTTGATCACATATCTGACTTATGCTCAATAGGTTCACCCTTAGACCTTCTACATAAAGAACATTTGCAATGTCTGGCAGTCCTGGTAGAGATATGATTCCTTTCCCTTTAATTTGTGACTTGCTTCCATCACCAAAAGTCACATTACCACCTTTCTTAGGCTCAAAGATCTTGAAGAGAGATCGGTCTCCAGTCATGTGTCTTGAGCAACCACTGTCAAGATACCATAGACATGTATCCATCACTTTGAATGCAGACTTCATCATGAAACACACTTCATGCTTGGATGACAAATCAGAGGGAATGGTTCTTTCACTCAACCGCCTTTGGTGAGCTAAGCCTTTAACTTTTACTCTTCTCAGACGAACTCCTTTGCACATTTTCATTCTAAGACAGTCTAGTTTCTTCTTAGTCAAACTGAGATCTTTTCCAACAGTCATTTTAAAAGAATTCAAATAACTTTTAGACTTGTATTTTCTGAGACGCTCAAACAAATAGTGATTAGAAAAACAAGATGTATTTGAAAGCAAAGATCTCTTCACGCCGGTTATAGCCATGACAACAGGGGTCAATGGATCAACACAGCAAAGATTAAACCTAATCAGAGTGTGCCCGCTCCGATACCACTTGATAGGCCACAATTTGAATGACCCCTTGTGATTAAACCAATTAATTAATTAGCCAAGTTGTTAATTAATCAATTAATCATGCAAACGCGTGGAAGCACAAACAAATCACCAATAAACTAATTAAGCAGTGAAAAATAAATAACACGGTGATTTGTTTACGAATGGGGAAAACCCTTGCGGCAAAAACCCCACCGGGTGATTTTCAGGTCACCACTCCCAAAACTCCACTATTATCAAATCAAGCGGTTACAAGTAAAAGAATCACAAGTACCTTACCAATCTACAGTTGAACCCTTACCCCAATACCCAATTGGACTTGATCTGTAGTGACAATTTCCACCTTTGATGCACGACTCCCAAGTACGTGACTAACCAATGTGTGGATCCCAGTACGCGACTTCAAACACCAATTAAGAAGGAGAGGTTGGCTGCAAAGTTCTTCAATTCATCATACACGATTAAGATCAGGAAAATACTTGGTTACAAAACCCTATGGTGTAAATACACAGCAACTTCTTCAGAGAAGATGAACTAGGTCAAGAACTTCGTCTTTGATCATAATTTGCTTGAACAGAGATTGCTCAATACTTTTGCAACTTGTGTACAATATGACGACTCTTAAAATAATCCTTTTATATGTTCAGGGTTAGAAGAAAAGAAGGCCCAAAAGCATATTCACGGATCCCAAGAAAATCAGATCAGAAAATCTGATTTTGTAATTCTCGACAGATAGCAGGTGTCGAGGTAGCTATCGAGCAGGTGTCAAGAATTAATGAATTTGCACTTCAGCTTGCTTTTTTTGGGACAGACTTGATGACTTCAACACTTGATCTTGAAACCTTATTTCTTGAAGTATTAAAAACACCTAGAACTATCCAATTACAAGTAGAGTGCGTTTTATCAAAAGGATTAGCCAATTTACATAAATAAGTGACATATGTTCTTAACAAGTGAACACACATATGTCCTAACATAATTATATGTTCATCTAGTTAAATTGTCAATGTTTTGGTTATTAACCAAGGTATCGAGCATCTATATGAAATGAAGTTGGCCCATTTCTTATCCCGCGAACTCCTCCGTCGCATGAAGGACCAGATATTGATTTCAAATACTCAACAAAGAACGACTGGTAACGTTAGTAGAGCCACCCTCCGTGCAGTCCAGGAAGGGATTTTTGAGTTTGTTTTTGATATTGTGAAAGCGGATCCAGAACTTGCGTGGAGCAGTGATTCAAAATCAAGAAGCATTTTTTCGGTTGCAGTCCAATATCGTCATGCCAGAATCTTTAGCCTTATCTATGGTCTTGATAGTAAACGCGCTTTTACAAGTACTGTAGATGGCTTCTACGGCAATAACTTATTACATACGGTAGGGATGTCAGCGGCTTCTACTTCACTTAATGACATCCCAGGTGCAGCTTTGCAGATGCAAAGAGAACTACAATGGTTTAAGGTTATGGTTTTCTCTCTCACTTTTAATTTCTCGGTCTTTTAAATATTGGCTCAATATTCACTTAAACAATTATTAGAGTCTTTAATCAAGCAGTAACAGTAGGCTTCAAAATGTTACTGTGACCCTATTGAATATTTTTTGTTGTTTGGTTGTAGTACTTTCGCTGGTACTGAAATTTGCTAAAACATTCTATATTTTTATGTAAATATTTTATAATAAGTTTTAATTCATTACTTTAAAATATTAATACAGAAAACTAAAATCAAAGTAAAAAAGCACAATCAAAATAAGAGTACAACAACAAATAAATGCTAAAACAATTAATAAAAACTATCAAATAAACTTATACACTCACATACAAAATTACAAACACTTCAACCTATGAAACTTGAAAGTTGTTTTTGATGAGCTACTTTTAAAATGACAAAATTTTGCTACAAAATTGGTTACAGCTTAAAATTACAACCTTATTCAATAAAATAAACATTATTACATATTTTGAAAATTTAATCGTTAAATTACATGTTCTTTACGCTCTTAATACACGTATTAAATTTTTTGTCAATCAGATATTATTTACAATATAATCTATAAACTAATATTTTATGTATAATTTTAAACTACAGGAACTTGAAATTGAAACAATTTATTGATGACATAGCTATTAATCTTTAATTTTCTAAAAAAATTTCAAGCAAGGAGAATATAAGAAGAATATGTAATCTAATGGTGAATTTGTCAAAATTCACTTCTAACGAAAAAAATATTGGGTAAGGTTGTACTCTTATGCTACAACAAATTTTGTAACTAAACTTTGTTCATTTTAAAATATTAGGGGCGATTCTTTAAGTTTTGAGGAATAGCGTGATCATTTTGAAGATTTCATGAGACATTTTTGTCATTCAATGGTCTTCAAGGGGTTTTTTTTTTTTTTTGGGTGTTTGTAGAGGCATTTAAGTGATTTTAGAGATTTTTGAAGGTATTTTTTTGGTCATTTAGAGGCTTCAAGAATATTTTGTAAGTTACTTTCATTATGTTGGTTATTTTGAAGATCTTGGAGTTATGTTTGTCATTTTATAGGTCTTATTCTAGAGGATTTCCATGGGTACTTTTTTTTTCCCTCATAATGTTAGTGGTTTTAAGAGTATTTTGGTTATCTTGAAGGTTTCGGGGGAATTTTGAATATTTTGAGAGGGTAATCAAATAAGTTTGGAAAATTTAAAGGATCATTTTGGGGATTTTAAGGGGTTATATAGATATTTAAAGGTTTTAAGGGTATTTTGATTATTTTGAAAATTAAAAGGTATTTGGTGATTTTGAAAATTTTAAGGATAACTTCATCATCTTAGAGGTTTTGTTGATACAAGGGAAGAGATTTCACTTGAGAGTTGAGATTGACAAATGTATTACACTCATTTAATAGGCCCAAAGTGAGAAGTAAAGCCGTTCACTAAACCATTAGGGCAAGTGTAAAACATTTGTTAGTCTCAAAGTCCTAAGTGAACTACCCCCCTTTCCTCCCCTCCCCTTGTGAGTATCATATTATGATAAGAAGGCCGGTTGAAGCTATAAGCAACTTATATCTCCTTACTTATGAGATTATTGATTAACTCATATCTTACTAAGTCTTTAATTAATTGGAAGTTGAGACCATTGTCCAAGTCAAAAAGGGCTTAATAATATGCTTAATATGAGTCTGATAATATACTTGTATTGGATTGTGATCTCAAAAGCTTGAGTTTGAGCTTAAGCTCAGTTTGATTAATGAATCAAGTCAAACCAAGCCTAGCTTAAGCTTTTGGATTTTTTGACGAGCTCAAGTTCAAACATTGTTTGTAGGCTTGGTTCAAGCTCAGGCCGAGTTTCAACATTTCATATTTTTTGTTAAACTGAGTTTGAACATTCAATACTCGACAAACTACAGCTAGCGTGTTTACAACCCTACTTTCGAATAGTAGTACCAACTAATTAAAAAAAAAAAATAGTACCAACTAGATACTAAATCAAAAACAAAAAACAAAAATAAAGAGAAATTTTCTTATAAATAAAATTAGTAAGAGTCGGTAGCTAATTCCTAAGTCAAGTTTAAATATTTTATATTTGTTGCCAAGCTGAGTTTGAACATTCAACACTTCAGAAAGCTCAGCTTGCGCCTTTATAGCCCTACTTTAAAACAGTAGTACCAACTAATTAAAAAAAAAAAAAAAAAAAGTAGTACCAACTAGATACTAAATCAAAAACAAAAAACAAAAATAAAGAGAAATTTTCTTATAAATAAAATTATTAAGAGTCGGTAGCTAATTCCTAAGCCAAGTTTAAATATTTTATATTTGTTGCCAAGCTGAGTTTGAACATTCAACACTTCACAAAGCTCAGCTTGCGCCTTTATAACCCTACTTTAAAACAGTAGTACCAACTAATTAAAAAAAAAAGTAGTACTAACTACATACTAAAAACAAAAAAAAAAAACAAAAAAAGGAGAAATTTTCTTAAATTTAAAAATTTTGAGTAGGAGTCTATTGCTAATCCTTAATTAGCGAGAATTACATAATCCAACCTAGGGAATGATTTAAACCCCAAATTTTAAATTTAGGCTTAATATAGGTTAAAATGCAAATTGCATCCTCTAAATTTGACTGAAATAAATCACTTTCATTTAATTGAGTCCTCTAAGTTTTAAATTTATTCAATTCAGGCATTCCATCCAATTTCGTTAACAAGTTTCCGTTAAAAAAATTTCTTCTCTCATGAAAATAATCTATAAAATTAATTAAAATATTTTATAGATTTTTATGGGAGAATTTTTTTATCAAAAAATATTTGCTATGTTCGTTAGTTAATTGCATACTTAAATGTAATTTTTTAACGGAATTGGACAAAAGATCTTAATTGAATAAATTTGAAATTTAAAAGACTTATTAAATGAAAGTAAAGTTAAAGTCATGAAATGAATTATAGTCAAACTTAGAAAGTGCAATTTGCATTTTATCATTACTTTTAAGCTAAATTGAAAATTAATACCCAAAGCAATCAAACTTTGAGTTTTATAGTGATAAGTTAAACTATATAGTAATTTTTTCTTTCCTTTTTAAGGGATGAATCGTCATTTTTATCGTGGCTGACAGAAGAGGGGAAGGAAGAGAGAGTGAGAAGAAGGGAAGGGCTTCAAACTTAAATCACGAAGAAAGTATAGAGCAAAAGTATTGAGTACGACTAAAAATAAACCTTAAAAAATTAATTAAAATATTGATGTTGATGTGGAAAATTGTGAGAGCTACAAAACTTAACGTGGCAACATATTGTGGTCAACAAAAAATCAATGGTTTCAATTTTATAGAATTATAGTTAATGATATTTAATTATGAAACTCTTAAATATTAATGTTAATATATACTTTTCTTAAATTTTTGTCTTTTTTAATGCTGTGCTATATTTTGGCTTCTAAGACTTTGTTTAACAAATGTAGGAGGTGGAGAGCATTGTCCCCCCAAGCTTTGTGCACAATTAAATAAAAAGGGATTGACTCCTCGTGAATTGTTTACTATAAACCACAAGGACATGAGGAAAGACGGAGAGCAATGGATGAAGGACACAGCAACGTCTTGTACTGTTGTGGGTGCTCTGATTGTTACCATTATGTTTGCTGCAGTATTTACCGTTCCAGGTAGTAACAACCAAAATAATGGCTTCCCAATTTTCTTAAATAAAAAATTATTTATGGTCTTTATAGTATCAGATGCTCTCTCACTCTTTTCTTCATCAACTTCAGTCTTGATGTTTCTAGGAATCCTCACATCTCGTTATGCAGAAGAAGATTTCCTTGAGTCCTTGCCTAGAAAGATGATAATATGCCTTTCCACCCTTTCCTTCTCTATTGCAGCCATGATGATAGCCTTTTCTACTGCTCTTTTTCTTATGCTACATGAACAATCATGGATTTTCAAACCTGTTATTTGTTTGGCTAGTATTCCTATCACCCCCTTTGTATTGATGCAATTCCCTCTTCTTGTTGCCATGGCTATTTCAACTTACGGACCTAGCATCTTCAATAGGAAAATGAAGCGTTGGTTTTAACATATTCATTAATTGTGCCATATGATGTACTGGTGTCCTGTTAATAATTGGAATATACCAACCAATGATGAAGTTTTTCTTTCTTTTTTCTTTTTTTCTTCGAAGGTAACTGTTGAATGTTCAGCTCCAATTGCATACTTTTTTATTTTTTGGTCTTGGAAATATTATAATTCCATTAAATAAATCATGCATCTACGTTGCTATTCTTTAATATTTATTCTTTTAGTTACTTTGGGGAAGGATAGAATAATGCCTAATATTTCAATAGATTACCCGCTCAACATTAGGACTTTACTTAGGTTACAAGGTTATCAATGTCCATCATTTAATAACTATTTTATTTATTTATATAAAAGGAATCTTTGATATTATATGTTGCTTATGGTCTAATTTGATATGCTACTATTCTCAATTTTAAGAGGTATTTTTCGATAATGCTGTAGTTATAATGGGGAGAGAAAATTTGAACCCTGGAAGTGCCAATCAATTGAATTATAAGGCTCTTGGTAGGTCATTTACTAATATAGTGTCTAAAAATTGACTTATTTGTTTGCTTTGGTTCAATGAAGTTATTGAATTTAGTGATAAATCTTACATGATATGAATTAAACCACACCAATAAACAGTTAACCACATATATCAATACCAAATTTAAAAGTAGTAAATATGAAAGCAATATAAGTAAGGCACAAAATTTGAAAACAAAGTGGAAAATTAAATAACTTATTTATTTATTTATGGAAATACCGCTCTGAGGACAAAATCTTGTAGAATATTCACTATAGGAATAGTAGTTAAAATAATCTAATTGCAAAATATCTTTATTAGAAACTCTACAAATTCCCTGCTTGCCTTTTTATCATAGTAACCCTAAAACGTCTACAATTTTTGTAAAGTTGTGATTTATAACTATATTTTATGTTGGCTTTATTCCATGACTAAAAGTATTGTAATTGCTTTAATTTATTTCCTTGTATTTTGTGGGATTTTATTGTATTGGGTTTATTATCAATTTGGTGAAGACTTAAGCTGAAATGAAGATCAGTGGATTTCGAGAGAAGCTCGCAAGATGCTAACCCGCGAAAGAGCCATGTGAGAAGCACATGACTGAAAGCTGAAGAGTCGTGCTAGGCTGTCGTTTTCGCGAATGTCTTGCGGGTAAGGCCTTCCCGCGAGATAGTCACGAAACATTCTGCTTGAAGGTTTTTCAAGTGTGACTTTCTTACCCTTCACCTATACTATATATACCCTCATTACCCACAAATGTATGAGGAGGCTATTCAGAGAAAAAAACCCTAGATAGGTTTTCTACAACACACACACCCATCTTTTTGAGAGAGTGCTACTTATCCTTAGTGAGAAATCATTGTAGCCTTTTCTCCATTCCTCTCCCATTGACATACCTTGAGAGGAGATTTGTACCCAAACACAACTCACACCTATTTAGAGTGTTGAGAGTGTTTTGGAGCTGCTGGGAAGCATTGGATGAAGTCAAGGATGGCAGATGCAACATGGAGCTTGTTGCGGGATCCGGAAAGCTAGACAAGACACGGTTCCGAGAAACCTTGTTGGAGTAGGAGCTTGGAGGGCTTAGGTACATCAGGTAGATTAGGCTTGGAGCATCTCTTGCTCACCCATGTATCCCAACTAATTGTTTAGTGGATCGATTTCCACTTGGAGGGCGGCAGAGAGGTTTTTCGCCAAGTTCTTCGTTTTCCTCTTCGATAACATGTCTCGGTGTTATCTGTGTTTGCATCTCTCTTCCCTATTCTTGTTCATTTCATTTTTACTGTTGTGTTACTTTAAATATGGATTAGAGTAGTTGTCTTGCTTATACACTTGTGTTTACACTGTTCCACACTTAATATTAAGTTAGTGTAAAATCAACCAAGCTGTAACTTTAATTTGGGGGTCTAAACAGCTCGTGTGTTTTCGACACATTTCCGAGCTTTCAATTGGTATCAGAGCGGGTACACTTGTGGTTTAAATACCTAAGTGTGATCCTTGACCTCTTGTGTTTATTTGCCATGGATTGTGCTATGTATGCCTCTTTGTATGATTTGGTTGGTAATGAATGTATCATGCCACGTGTTTGTGAAAATGCTTCTATGAGTGACAATCCTCATGATTGTGATGCTATGTTACATGAATCTTTGGGTGTTGTTGATATTCCTAACACCAAACTCTTAAAGAAAAAGCTAAGAAGTTTCAAAAGAGTTTAAGTAAATTATTTTGTGAAAATGATGATTTGATTGCTAAGCTCAATAAATCCAACAAATTTGTTGAAAAATATAAGAAACTTGCTGAAAATTCTCTTGAAAAGCTGAAAGAGTTTGAATGTTTGAATATGGACTTGGATGCTAAACTTGTTGATGAGCTAAAATGTGAGAATGAATCTCTGAAAATGCATGTCAAGTGTTTGATTGCTCAACCTATTGCTAAAAAGGATGTTAATATATGTTGCAATCATGTTGTGGTATCTGATTGTGTGCCTAATGTGTGTTCTACCTCTAAGGGCAAATCAGTGTACATTCCTCCACATAAAAGAAATAAAAAAGTGGAGAGAAAGGCTCTTAGGTCTCAACCTAAAGTTTTGGATGGATCTAAATTTGTTCCAATTTGTCACCATTGTGGTGTGATTGGTCATATAAGATCTCAATGTCATAAGTTGAAGAAAGAACAAAACCATGTTGCTAGATCCATTCCTAAAAAGCCTAATGGACCTAAACACATTGTTTGTCACCATTGTGGTGCCCTTGGTCATCTTAGACCTCATTGCTCTAAGTTTCATGCTCATAAAAGAATCAAAAGAAAAGAGAAACTTGAGCTTATTGGAAGTTGTGCTAAGAATGGTAAACCGGATTTGAGTGAAAATAGCATGTTATTAAAGAAAGTATTTAATGCTCTTGACTCCTTATCTATGTGCATCTCTGGTTCTCATTCTTCCAACCCTTGTCTCACTTCTTATGAGACACTCATTTCAAACAATCACTACGTTTGGATGAGGAAGGGTTCCTATGGTTGAACTTTTGCTCTTTTGGTCATTGGTCTAATTCTTCCGATCTTTGTAGAACCCTTCATGCATTTAGTGTCATATCTTCATGCATTTGTACATCTTGCATTTATTTGTATGCATTGTTTTTATTGTTGATCTTACTTTTGTGCTTTAGTTTTGGTGCGAGTAAAAAATCCAAAACCACGTAAAAAGGTGAAAAATACAAAAATTTTGATTGTATATGTTTGAGCACATATCATATGTGAGTTTCGCCTAGTACCTTTGTACCAATGGCATAGTGCATTTACGAGCTTAGCTTGTTTTGTATGCACATTTATCTATGTGGAAGACATCTTGAAAACTATGTTTGATTGTTGTAAATAGATCTTCAAGCTTGTCATGGATGATTGGTCATTAGTCTTGATGGTCTTGATACTTGCATAGACTTGTTCCTATATCTTTTCCCACTTTTTTTGTTTTTTTGTTTTTTTTTTTTTTGCAAAAGAGCTCACCAAATGTAAATCTCCAAATGAAAAGATATATTTAACTGCAAAAACCTGTCGCACATACTAATATTTGACTAGGAAAAAGGGAAAGCGACTTTTTGTATTGAACTGTATGGTGCTAAAAAAAACAAAGGCTAATTCTAAAATGTTGATATATCAAAAATATCAAGTATCGATCTCAAAAAGAGATGTATTGTCCAAAATGGATCAAATGTTATGATTTATACAGAAGCCAAATGAAAAGCTTCTAAGATTTGTAATCAATTTGTGGGAGGTCATATATATTCATTTCTATAATTGAGATAGACCACTTGATGTAGTACTAGTTTTGTATGACTTGATTGAATTGATCATTGAAGTTTCACTTTGGTCTAAGGACTTTTCCACACTTGATCCACACACACAACACACAAGTTTAATGTTCAATGAATGCCTATTTCATTTGTGTGTTTGTATATGCTCAAATGTGATGTGTGTGTGCTCAACCATATGTGGTTCAAACCAAAAGGATTTTTGTTCTTTTTATTTGCTTTTGGAAGTGATTTGTATCACATATGTTTTTTGAAGTTTTTCAAATTGTTTTTGTGTGAAAAACATGTTTTTTGAGTGTTTTTCGTGACCTATTTTATGTATAGGCTCAACTGGGAGTTAAATGGTCCAATTCTCAAGTTTTTTAGCTTTGGACAAAGAGTTTCGTGGCTGTTTCGCGAGTAAGGCTTACTTGCAAGATACCTGCGAGATACTTGCGAAAGTTTCGCAGGATTCTAACCCGCGAGATACCAGCAAAAATTTTCAAATAAGCTTTTTAAAGGGCATTTCGTGGGTCATTTGTTTTAAACGACTCCCATCTTCTCCCAAACCTTTGTTTTAATGTTTCTACATCAAAACCCAACTAAATTCAAGTGTTTTTCATTTCATTAACATCTCTAAGGTAATCTTTAATTCTTTTCATTGATTTTGATCCTTAAATTATGTTTTTGGGGGTTTTATGTTCATAGTTGGGATTTTCTCAAATGGGAGTTGGAAAACTTAATTTTTGTCAATCTTTTTGACTGGGCTTTGTTTTAAATGATGATTTTCTTTGGTTGTTGGCCCCTTGTGGCAAAAATAACATGTATTTAGGCAAGATTTTCATATGTTCTTATATTGTTTAACATACATGTGTAGTGTGTGCACTCTAAGTGTTTGATAAAATGCCCAAATGACATTTTCTCGTTGTTTTGGACTCCGATGAGTACCAAATTTTGGGGATCACCATAATTATTCATGTTTATCATGTTTTGATCTTTGGTGGTGTGTTTTATACACTTTGCCCCGTGAGTGCTTATTCATGCATTAGTCATGCATCTCACATGCACACTAGATGCACACTAGGTGCACCTTTGCCGCACACACTTGAACACTTGACATGTTTTTGCATTCACTCATGCTAGTTAAGTCTTTTTAGACCTTTTAGCACATATAACATGTTCTTGTGTCTTTGTCATGCTTAGATTTATATCATGTTTCATCATCCTTAGCATGTCATGTTCTTTATGCTTTGTAGCATTTTTTAAGATGTTTTATTTTTCATTTGAGCTTCATTTTCTCATACATCTTGCACCCCTCATGCATCATCTTGTTCATATTTTTTTTCCCTCCTTCTTCTTGATTCATTTGTTTATTCATGACAAAAAGGGGGAGAGTATCGTCATTTTTATATGACTCATGTGCACACTCTTAGGGGGAGAAAATCTACCTTTGCACATTCGTAGGGGGAGAAATCCATAGGGGAAATGCATATACTAAGGGGGAGAAGACCTTGTTTTTTAGAAAACCTTGATTTACTTTATGCTTGTTTTCTCGTTGCTTTATGGTGCTTTGATATGCTTTATTGCTCTCATTACATCTTGCTTATATGTTGGACATGCATTCATCTTTATGCTATTGTGCTTTTTTTTTTGGTTGCATGTTCGGATGATCATTTGCTTTGCTATATAATTATTGTAGTCATTTCCATATGACTGTCAGGTGTTTGATCAAGTTGCTCACATGTTTCACATCATGTTTACTTAATCGCATTTTACTTGTTATATTATACTTGTCCTTTTATCACTTGATTTACCTTAAGGGTCTAATGCGTTTTGTGCAAGTGTTTCAGGTTACAGGTATCTTGTTCCAAGTGCATCAAAGATTTTAGATTTAGGTGTGAGTGAGTTTTGCCATTGTTCCCAAACTCACGTTTAAGTCTAAAGTCTGTTATAGAGTGTTTTGTTATGGAATAGCCAAAGGGAGAGATTGTAAAATTGCGATTTACAACTATATTTTATGTTGGCTTTATTCCATAACAAAAAGTGTTGTAATTGCTTTAATTTATTTCCTTGTATTTTGTGGGATTTTATTGTATTGAATTTAGTATTAAGTTGGTGAAGACTCAAGCTGAAATGAAGATCAGTGGATTTCACGAGAAGCTCGCGAGAAGCTAACCCACGAAAGAGCCATGTGAGAAGCACATGACTGGAAGCAAAGGAGTCGTGCCAGGCTGTCGTTTTCGCGAGTGTCTCACGGGTAAGGCCTTCCCACGAGATAGTCATGAAACATTCTGCCTGGAGGTTTTTCAAGTGTGACTTTCTTACCCTTCACCCATACTATATATACCCTCATTACCCACAAATGTATGAGAAGGCTATTCAAAGAAAAAAAACCCTAGATAGGTTTTCTACAACACACACACCCATCTTTTTGAGAGAGTGCTACTCATCCTTAGTGAGAAATCATTGTAGCCTCTTCTCCATCCCTCTCCTATTGACATACCTTGAGAGGAGATTTGTACCCAAACACAACACACACCTATTCAGAGTGTTGAGAGTGTTTTGGAGCTGCTGGGAAGTATTGGATGAAGCCAAGGATGGCAGATGCAACATGGATCTTGTTGCGAGATTCGGAGAGCTAGACAAGACACTATTCCGAGAAGCCTTGTTGGAGTAGGAGCTTGGAGGGCTTAGGTATATCGGGTAGATTAGGCTTGGAGGGTCTCTTGCTTACCTATGTATCTCAACTGATTGTCTAGTGGATCAATTTCCGCTTGGAGGGCGGCGGAGAGGTTTTTTGCCGAGTTCTTCGGTTTCCTCCTCTATAACACATCTCGGTGTTATCTGTGTTTGCATCTCTCTTCCCTACTCTTGTTCATTTCATTTTTACTGCTGTGTTGCTTTAAATGTGGATTAGAGTAGTTGTTTTGCTTATACGCTTGTATTTACACTATTCCGCACTTAGTATTAAGTTAATGTAAAATCAATCAAGCCGTAACTTTAATTTGGGGGACTAAACAGCTCGTGTGTTTTCGACACATTTTCGAACTTTCAATTTTGCTCAGTGAATCTTCTACATGAACTTTTTATTTACAAAACTAGAACCTCTTGCACTCCAAAGAATCTCATAGGAGAATTTGTTATAGTGAACCTCATCATAAAGGATTTTAGTTTACAACTTAGAGCACTTGTAGCAGTGGTGTTAAAAAGCTATTTTTAGCACCACAAACTTAAAAATTGGGGTTGCAGTAATGGAGGCAAATCTAAAATTTTTAGCTTTTGAGCTACAGTGCACATTTAAAGATAGATGTGCATTGTAGCACAAAGTTATACCAAAATAATAATATTTTATTTATCTTTTCAATTAAATAATATTTACTCTCATCTGTAGCATTGTAGCCCGAACAAACGTCAGCTTTTCTCCTTTTTCTTTTTCTTTTTCCCTCTTCCTCCATGGAGAGATCAGAGATGGACAGTGTTGATGATTTCAGTGAGGATCTCGGTGCCGAAACGGTTTGTGGGTGGTCTCAGTGCCGAAACGGTTGGTGCTCTTCTTCCCTCACCTCCACTCCGTCGCTGGGTCATGGTTGTGCTCCGGCCTCGTGGATCGAAGTGGCTTTCCGTGGATCAGAGTGCTTGCTCACCGATCTGTTTTGGATCTTCATCTTCATCGCTGACTTGTTCTAGGTTTGTCTTCATCGCCGATCTTCATTGTCTATCTTCATCTTCATCGCCCACGTCGTCGTCCCACGCCGCTGACCCATCTCGCCCAGTCCTCCATCTCACCGCTCACCTAACGCCGACAAGCCTATTCCTCCATCTCGCCGTTCACCCAACGCTGACCAGCCTGGATTTCGTGGGTTTCTTTGGGTTTCGTGATGGCGGTTTGGCTGGGTTTCATGGTGGCTAAGCTTCGTGGGTCAGTGGTGGTGTGACTATGTTGGTGGCGATTTGTGTGGTGGTTTTTGGCTAATTTGGATTTTTGGCAGTGGTTGTGGGTGGTTGTTCTTGGCTTACTAGTTGTTGTTGGGTGGTTATGGGCGGTTGTTCTTGGTTGGCAGTGGTTGTGGATCGGTTTGTGGTCTTTTTTTTTTTTTTTTTTTTTTTTTTTTTTTTTTTTTGTAGTGAGATGTATTATTTTATTGTAGTAGATATATTATTTTATTGTGTTGAAAGCTAAAATAGATCCACTACTGCAGCATGTGAGTAGGTAAAATGGATAAAGTAACTTTTATTGGTGCCAAATAGCTAAATTTTTAGCTCTACTGCTGTGGATTCTCTTACAAAAGGTTTTTCTTAGTTAAGCACAAGGAGAGAAGGCACGTGGTTTTCTCTGAAAGCTTAATGTGTGGCTACCTTTTATCTATAGAACAATCGTGCAAAGTATAGGTTGAGTACACAAAGTGAAGTAAAAGACCTTGTTGGAAACTATAGTCCAAATGGAAATAAAAAAAACATGGTTAGATAGCAGGCTTCCACAATCTAGCACAAATGATAGGTGAAGTATCGAGTTCCTTTAGTATTTTGCATGACCGAGATTCACTCACTTAAGCGAAGTACCTGTAAGGTTGAATTTTATCAATCATTTTGTTGGCTTTATTTCGTGCCAATTTGCTTGTAATTCAGCATTTAGAAACTTTGTTTTTAGGTGGGAATCATGTAAGGGTAGTGCGTGAGAGAGTGTGAAGAAATGCTCATGAGTGTGCAACTCAGCAAGGACTCGCGATTGGATCTCGTGGTTTGCTCGTGGCTGTCAAGTTGCCAAAGAGGGCACACGTGTGAAACATGCAGAGGAGCTGAAAAGTTATGCCAGGTAAAGCACTACAGGACAAAACTTCCAGTTTGGCCATTCTATTAGTTCGTGACTTAGACTCGTGACTCCGTCAAGTTGCGAGGCCAAGTCGCCAGACCACTTCGTTTGGGAAAAACTGACCTTTCGCATTCCAAACACACACCAGTATAAATACCCCTTATACCCACGAAATGTAAAGAGCTTCCATAGAGAATTTTGAGAGAGAAATCCTAGAGAAAAACAAAATTGACTCATCCACAATTTTCATCCTTTGATTCTCCAAATTCCTCTACTCTCACCCTCTCCATTGTTACATCCTTGAGAGGTACATTAGCTAAATTCTTATCTCACCATATCCATATCTGTGAGAAAGTTATTTGGTGCTTAGGAAGCAGTTAGAAAGGGACCAATTGATATTGGTTGATGCTATGGGCTATAGCGGGATCCAGTAAGCTAGAGAAGACATAGGTTCGGCGTAACCTCGTTGGAGCAAGAAGCTTGGAGGGCTTAGGTACACTGGGTAGATTAGGCTTGGAGGGTCTTCTGCTATTCATGTATCCCAACTTCATTCTCTAGTGGATTATTGACCGTTTGGAGGGCGGCGGAGAGGTTTTACGCTGAGAACTTCGGTTTCCTCTTCGATAACACATCGCTGTGTTGTTTTTGTGTTTGCATCTCTCTTCCCTTAATCTTTGCCATTTAATTTCTGCTGTGGTTGTGATTTTATTTGGTTTAGATTATTTTATCAATTCTGATTTAGCTTTTTTTCATATTCCGCACATACATTGTTTGATAATAAGCTTGAATTGGTAATTTGTAATTTGAGGGTCTAAACATTCAAGGTATTTTACACACTATTTGAACATTCAATTGGTATCAGAGCGGGTGCCCTTGCTGCGGTTTAAATGCCTAAGTGTGATCCTTGACCCCTTGTGTTTATTTGCCATGGATAGTGTTTTGTATGCTTCTATGCATGTTTTGGATGTTGATGAATGTAACATGCCACATATTTGTGAAAATGCCTCTATGAGTGATAATCCTCATGATTGTGATGCTATGTTACATGAATCTTTGGGTGTTGTTAATATTCCTAACATCAAACTCTTGAAGAAAAATACTAAGAAGTTTCAAAAGAATTTAAGCAAGTTATTTTGTGAAAGGGATGATTTGATTGCTAAACTCAATGAATCCAACAAATTGGTTGAGAAATATAAAAATCTTGCTGAAAATTCTCTTGAAACGCTAAAAGAGTTTGAATGTTTGAATATGGACTTGGATGCTAAACTTGTTTTGTCTAACAAACCTGTTAATGAGCTAAAATGTGAAAATGAATCTCTTAAGATGCATGCCAAGTGTTTGATTGCTGAACCTATTGCTAAAAGGAATGAAAATATTTGTTGCAATCATGTTGTGGTACCCGATTTTGTGCCTATTGTACGTTCTACCTCAAAGGACAAATCAGTGTACATTCCTCCACACAAAAGAAATCAAAAGGTGGAGAGAAAGACTCTTAAGTCAAAACCTCCATTTAGGTCTCAATCTAAGATTTTGAATGAATCTAAGTTTGTTCCAACTTGCCACCATTGCGGTGTGATCGGTCAAATAAGACCTCAATGTTCCAAGTTGAAGAGAGAACAAAATCATGTTGCTAGATCCCTTTCCAAAAAGCCTAGTGGACCTAAACACATTATTTGTCACCATTGTGATGCCTTTGGTCATCTAAGACCTCATTGCTTTAAGTTTCATGCCCTTAAAAGAATCAAAGAAATGAGAAACTTGAGCTTCTTGGAAGTTGTGCTAAAAAGGGTAGACCAGATTTAAGTGATAATAGGATGTTGTTAAATAAAGTGTTTAATGCTCTTAACTCCTTGTCTACGTGCATCTCCTGTTCTCATTCTTTCAACCCTCGTTTCACTTCACATGAGACACTCATTCCAATCAATCATTGTGTTTGGATGAAGAAGTGTTCCTATGGTTGAGCTATTGCTCTTTTCGTCCTTGATCTAATTCTTTCGATCTTTGTAGGACCCTTCATGCATTGAATGTCATATCTTCATGAATTTATGCATTTTGCATTTATTTGTATGCATTGCTTTTGTTTTGATCTTACTTTTATGTTTTAGTTTTGTGTGAGTAAAAAATCCAAAACCACATAAAAAGTGAAAAATTCAAAAAGTTTGATCGTATATGTTTGAGCACATACCACATGTAAGTTTCGCCTTGTACCTTCATACAAATGGCTTTATACATTTATGAGTTTAGCTTGTTCTTTATGCACTTATATCTTTGTGGGAAAAATCTTGACTTTTTTTTGTGATTGTTGTAAATCTATGTTCAAGATTGTCATGAATGTTTAGTCAATAGTCATGTTGGTGTTGATACATGCGTAGACTTATGCCTATATATCTTCCCACTCTTTTATATTTTTTTGCTTAAAGAGCTCAACCAATGTAAATCTCAAAATAAAAAGAGATAATGAGCTGCAAAAGCCATCGCACATACTAGTATTTGACTAAGAAAAAGGGAAAGCGACTTTTATGAAAATGTATGATGCCCAAAAAGCCAAAGGCTTGTTCATCAAATTGAAATATCAAAAATTTCTGGTCTGATCTCAAAATGAGATGTATTGATTCAAATAATTAAATGTTATGATTTGTAAAGACGCCAAATAAAAAGCTTCAAAGATATGTAATCATTTTCTTGTGGGAGGTTATATATGCATATTTCTATAAGTGAGATAGACTACTTGACTTAATACTAGTTGTGTATAACTTGATTGAATTGATCATTGAAGTTTCACTCTAGATTAAGGACTATTCCACATTTGATACACACACACATAACACACATGCCTAATGTTTAATGAATGCTTTATTCATTTGTTCGATTGTACTTGTTTAAATGTGATGTGTGTGTGCTTATCTATATATGGATCAAACCAAATTTTTTTTGATCATTTTACATGTATTTAGAAGTGATTTTATCACTCTTTGTGTTCATGTTTAGTGTTTACTTTGTATTTCATTGTTTACACATGTTCAGTGTTGAAAAACAAGTGTCAGAATTTTTGGCTACTCATTCTAGCTACTCATTCTGGCTACTCACGCAAGTAGTGAGTTTTGGCTACTCGTTTTGGCAACTTGCCTAGTCGCGAGACCCAGTCACGAGTTCACACAGAATGGTTTTGCGACTCAGCTCACAACTCACTAGTCACAAAACGCCCAGAATCAGCTTTTTAAAGAACTTTTTCTTGGGAAACTTATTTTAAACCTCTCTCATCCTCTCTATAACCCCACTTTCAATATTTTTACATCAAAACCCAACCAATTTGAATAGTTTTTCTTTCCATTAGCATCTCTAAGGTAATTTTAAATTCTTTCCATTGATTTGGATCCTTGGATTATGTTTTGGTGAGTTTTGTGCTCTTGGTTGAGATTTTCATCATAGGGGTTGGGAAAACTTAATTTTTGTCAAAATTTTGTATGAGATTGGTTTCTTTTGATAATTTTCTTTGGATGTTGGCCCCTTGTGGCAAAAAGATCATATATTAAGGGTGGATTTCATGACGTTCATGCATTGTTTCACATTATTGTTCATAGTGTGCACGCTAGGTGTTTGATAAAATGTCTCTTAAGCATTTTCTCACTTGTTTGGACTTCGAAGAGTACCAAACTTTGGAGTTTCTCATGTTTTCTCATTAGGAACATGTTTGGTTCATTAGTTGTGTATTTAACACACTTTGCCCCACATGTGCATTTTCCATGCTTTGGTCATGCATTGCACATAGCCACCTCTTGCATACACCTTTGCTACCCTTGCCATGCATTGGTCTATACCTTGTTTCTTCATCCTAGCATGTCATGTTTACCTTATGCTTTGTAGCATTTTGTTTTGTCTTAGGTTTGAGCTTCATTTTCTCATTCATCTTGCACCCCTTATGCATCATTATCATTGTTTGTACCTTCATCTCTTGCCCTCGTTTTTTCCTTGACCCTTTGTCTATTCGTGACAAAAAGTGGGAGAGTATACTCTAGGTACTATACCGGAGAGTTTTGTCATTTCTATATGACTCTTGTGCACATTCTTAGGGGGAGAAATTCTATTTCTCGTGCACATTCGTAGGGGGAGAGATATTCCATAGGGGTGATGCATATACCAATGGGGAGAAGACATTGTGTTAATAAGAAAACTCTGTTTGTTTGTTTTCCTTTATGTTTGTTTTCTTGTTTGCTTTTTGGTGCTTTGAGTTATGTTTAGTATCTATACTTTGTTGTTCTCATTGCATCGTGTTTGTGTGTTGGACATGCATACATCCTTATGCTACTGTGCTTTATTGGTTGCATGTTCGGTTGATCATTTGCTTTGCTATATGATCATTGTAGTAATTTCCATATGACTGTCATGTGTTTGATCAAGTTGCTCATATGTTTCACAACATGTTTACTTTATCGCTTTTTACTTGTTACATTTTACTTGTCCTTTTATTATTTGCTTTACCTTGAGAGTCTAATGTGTTTTGTGCAAGTGTTTTAGGTTACAAGTATACATGTTCCAAGTGCATCACAGCTTCTCATCAATTTGAGGAGGAGAAACTTTAAGCACTTTTAGTTTATATTGTGCATTTTCTTTAGTACATCATCTTTGTACCCTTGCTTTGTAGCTTTAGTACTTGTTGTTAAATGTTTTGCATTTTCTTTAAGTACATCACTCTTATGCCCTTGTTGCATGTTTTGTAGCTTAGTACTTGTTGTTAAACGTTATGTATTTTCTTTAAGTACATCACTTTTGTGCCCTTGTTGGATTTTATATCCTTAATACAATTACCTTGTGTTGTTGTATTGGTTGAATGTTGGACATGCAAATGATACTTTGCATTGAGCTTATTAGCTTGCATGTCCGAATGTTCATTCATTGTGTGAATGAGCATTGTGGTCACTATTTGTAGTGATTGTTTGTTTTTGGTCAATCCATGTTTTATTGTTTTAATATATATTACTTAATCACATTGTGCTTGCTCCATATGCATTACAAGTTTTTTGCATACAATGATCATGTTGTGTTGTTGTGTTTCAGGAGATACTTGTACTTATGGTTCAAGAGCTTCACATATTCTAGAGTTAAGTGTGAATGAGTTATGTTCAACTGTTCCCAACTCACATGTTAAGTTTAAAGTTTGTTTTAGGGTTTTGTCATGGAATAGCCAAAGGGGGAGATTGTAAGGTTGTATTTTATCAACAATTTTGTTGGCTTTATTCCGTGCCAATTTGCTTATAATTCAGCATTTAGAAACCATGTTTTTAGGTGGGAATCATGTAAAGATAGTGTGTGAGAGATTGTGAAAAAATGCTCAAGAGTGTGCAACTCAGCAGGGACTCGCGACTGGATCTCGCGGCTTGCTTGTGGCTATCAAGTTGCCAAAAAGGGCACACGTGTGAAGCATGCAGAAGAGCTGAAGAGTCACGTTAGCTGGAGTACTACAGGACAAAACTTCCAGTTTGGCCATTCTGTTAGTTTGCGACTTAGACTCACAACTCAGTCAAGTCGTGAGGCCAAGTCGCCAAAATACTCTGTTTGGGAAAAACTGACCTTTCGCATTCCAAACACACACCAGTATAAATACCCCTTATATCCACGAAATGTTGAGAGCTTCCAGAGAGAATTTTGAGAGAGAAACCTTAGAGAAAAACAAAATTGACTCATCCACAATCTTCATCCTTTGATTCTCCAAATTCCTTTACTCTCACCCTCTCTATTAATACATCATTAAGAGGTATATTAACCAAATCCTTTTCTCACCATATCCATATCTGTGAGAAGGTTATTTCGTGCTTGGGAAGCAGTTAGGAAATGACCAATTGATATTGGTTGATGCTATGGGCTATAGCGGAATCCGGTAAGGTAGAGAAGACAAAGGTTCGGCGTAACCTCGTTGGAGCAAGAAGCTTGGAAGGCTTAGGTACATTTGGTAGATTAGGCTTGGAGGGTCTTCTGCTGTTCATCTATCTCAACTTCATTCTCTAGTGGATTATTGACGTCTTGAAGAGCGGCGGAGAGGTTTTATGCCGATGACTTTGGTTTCCTCTTCGATAACACATCGCTGTGTTGTCTTTGTGTTTCCATCTCTCTTCCCTTAATTTTTGTCATTTAATTTCTGCTGTGGTTATGATTTTATTTGGTTTAGATTGTTTTATCTATTCTGTTTCAGCTTATCTTCATATTCCGCACATACATTGTTTGATAATAAACTTGAATTGGTATTTTGTAATTTAGGGGTCTAAACGTTCAAGGTGTTTTACACACTATTTGAACATTCAGTACCTTAATCACTTGAGCAAAGATCCATTTTTACTAGGGCAAAATTCTCTCAAATAGAGAGCAATTTGTAACAAACTTTTACATGAAATGAAATACACCGTAATGATGTGTTTGATTATAACCAATGTCATGGACCTGACCAATACTGTAATCCAAACAATTTGGCTTCAACCACCACTGTGCACAGACTGGTGCTTGAAGAAAATCGCTACTGTATAGCTCACTTATTAATTAATTTTAATAAATTATCAGGATTTTTACCCTGTTGATACGCAATTTATTAGTTGGGAGATGGGCTCATGTTGGAGTCATTTGTGCATAATGTTAACAAGTCTAATTAAAATTCCAACTTTTTCTGGTAGCTTTATTTTTTATTTATAAATGCCGGTTGCTTGTTTTTGCGTATAGTGCATTTTTTTTTTTTTTTTTGGGACAAATTACAATTTTTCCAGCTGCATTTGAAAATATCACAGAAGTGTTTCTAACTCCACTGACACCTTTTATCATTTTCAAAAAATACATCCAAAATTCAAATTCCTCTCTCCAATTATAGTTACTGTCAAATTACAAAAAATTAAATTTTAGAAAAAAATTTGTAAGCACGCCACTGCATCAAGAAATGAAGGACTCCAAATAGTACATAGCAAAAGTATTGTAGCACATCAATTGATTGTGAAATTCACCTCTAGTAGAGGCAACTATGTTTACAATTACTCTCGTATTTCATTTCTTCTTCTTCTTTTTTTTTTTTTTTTTTTTTTTCTTTTTTTTTTTTTTTTTTATATACCAATTTAATGTTTCAGCAAATTTAGCAAAAGAATCCACATGCATTTGTTGGTCAAGACAAATCGGCCTTTTTCACGATCGAAATCGCTCCTATATGACCACTGGTAAATAACTAAATATATCTGGTAAAATATATACTTGGATGACCACCAAACCAAAGAATGAAGAGTCACACTCTTATTTAGAATTTTACATAGCAAGTAATTTACGTAGCAAATGCATCCAGTATAATCTGCTTTCTTTTATTCTTTTCACCAACTTTTTCCAACAATAGGTAGACACATACATGTGATCACCTATAACACAGGTAGAAGCATGGCACTGTAAAAGGAACCTCTTTGGAACTGAACCGCAACTCTCTACAAAAGGAGAGTGATGCGTACCACCAATGCAGAGGTTAATGGCCGTATCATCTTCATTATCACAAACACAAAAGGAGAAAGAGATCAAATCTACCGCTTAGGTTCATTCAAGTTCTTTCCCTCAAAAAATTCACCCAACATTCGTTTAAGATCCTCCGCTCCGTACTTGATGTACTTTTGAGGGTTCTTGCCACTCTCAACTAGAGGCTTGTAAAACATCCAAAAGCAAGTGTAAACAAGAAAGTAATGAGAGAGTAACGAGGAATCATTAGACAGCCAATGAAAAAACAATCCATCTGCATGTATTTTGCATAGCTTTGGGTTCTCAGTACCCTAAGTCATCTTTAGCTCTCACGTAGAGCTTTTCTAGCATTTTAAATATGACCATTTAAAAAATGTGAAGAATGACAACATTCAATGTTTCATTTATCCATTACTGTTGTTTGAAAATTTCTAAATAGACCTCATTATTGATTTTGTAATAAACACATCCTGAAAGAAACATCTTTTACACACACATATACAGAAACACATGCTTGTGTGTGTGTGCAAGTGCATGTGTGTGTATTATTTCCAAGTATGAGAAAACGCGCCCAAAACGTTTTACAAAAGATCTGTAGGCAGGCAACAACACTTCCGCAACTGCAAGCCTTAAGAGACTCTCAACTCAGTGTCAAGAACTGTCCACTAAGATTGCTTTTGATGAAGTTCCTCAAATTGCATATTGAACGTCTTGAACCTGACTACGTGAGAAATCCCACCAGGTCAGAACATTTGTGACAAAAATTACTTGAAAAACTCCTATAAAGAAAATTGTAAATATTAGGTACAGCAGTTCCCTAGCAAGCTTTAATGATAATGATATAATTACAATGCCAATGAAGGACCAAGCAAACAACACGGGAATTGCATAGTGGATCAGTTTTAATAATCCTAATATATACACAACCTTCAACTGCTAAACAAACTTAGATTTCCCAAATACGAACTTAGCTGAGCATAGTCTACAATTCTTAAATTGTTATCACGGAGTCCTAGTTGTTTTTCCCCCTTTTCTGGCTTACATATAATTTTATTAGATACTCTAAATTCAAAGTCCTAGTAACCCGGAAGAATCCTATTAGGTAGTTTCTCAAGTAAGGTTAATGGAATTTTGAGTAAGAAGATGGTTTCCTTGCTCTATCTTCTTTCCTCTTTGTCCTACTTCTTTTTTATAATTCTTATGAAACTCTATATTTTATTTTAAAGATAAACATAAGTCATGCTTCCATGAAAGAATGAATATATAACCTGGATGGCCTTTAGTGGTTTCAAATTTTTTTTAGTTTATAAACCATAAATCCTAGTCTGATCAAAGATAGGTAAGAAATCAACTTTTCAAAAAACATTGCAAATAATTTCCACCAGTTTTTTTTTTTTAATTCCTCTGAGTGTGATTGGTTTTTTCCAAAATCTGATTGCTAAAATAAACTAGATGTGATCTGTGTAGGCCTTTATATCATTATCCTTCTTTCCTTCATAATTCCTTGCCGAACAAATTTGATTTGCTGGCTGCACCAAATCAACCCAGAACCCTTTTGTTTCTTTTATTTTTATTTTTTTTAGATTAAGAAAAACCAAGAGAAATCAGTCAGACGGATTTGTCACCCTATGCCAAAGCAACGCCCTTCCACAGTTGGAATTTGAAATTTGATGGGTCAACCATCACAGAGATAGGGAATTTGGTATTCAAAGTTCAAGGTGGTCTGCACCTAATATTGCCAAAATGTTTTGCATTGTGTTGGCTTGTGGAACCAAAGTA
Organism: Quercus aquifolioides; assembly: GCA_019022515.1. NCBI lineage: Eukaryota > Viridiplantae > Streptophyta > Magnoliopsida > Fagales > Fagaceae > Quercus > Quercus aquifolioides. Next base: position 1,433,783 of record CM032325.1, on the reverse strand, counting down.
CTATACCTTTTTCCTTATCTTACCCTTTTTGAAATAAAAAGTTCCATTTTTTAGAAAAATAATGAAACCATTCCACATCTAAAAGCATTAGTTTTTGTGCACTCAAAAGTAAGCAGCAATGATCCAGGGAAAAAAATTTTGCAAACTTCAACTGAACCATACCACCTAAATACTGGTACACCTGACAGCCTAGAGTTGTAAAGATATAAACACTGAGAAGCCTCTTTTTTTTTTTTTTGGGGGATAGGTAAAAGAACTTTATTAATAGAAGAGAAGCACACAAACTGTTTCTATGGTACAAAGGACATGTACCAAATGAAACAAAACATTAAGTAAAAGAACACAAATCTAAATATTCACAAAACGGGGGGATATAAGGACCGCTCATTGCACCCATCCCATCAAAAAGCAAGCAAGAAAAACCGTTTCAGTTCAATGATGGAATGTTCCTCCCCATTGAAAGTTCTAAGATTTTGTTCTCACAAAGTAGTCCACATGATGCATTGGGGAATTGCTCCCAAATAACTACTGTCTAACACCTGCCACCCACCCCTCTATTCAACAAGCTAGTAAATCCACCACTTGCTTAGGCATCACTCAAGAAACCCCCAAAGAGGCTAAACACAAACGTCCACAAATTAAAAGGCATAAGTATGGATAGTGAAGGTGTTGGTATGGGCTGCATGTTGCCATCAACTTCTTTAAAAGGCATGTGTTGTGTCAGTACTTCCGCTCCTCTTATAAATAGAGGACCACTTGGCCAAAGACATAACAGAATGCATCAATTGAGGAAAGACGGAAGGTTGAATTGCCCTAGGATTGGCCAATAAATGGTTAAATAAATATTTAACTATTTATTTATTGGCTTGGGATAAATTAATTAAATAAACAATCAACTCAGACAATATTTCAAAGGTAAATTATTACCTTTGTAGCTAACCATAAAATCATAGATAAAACCCACAGGTAAAATCACCTGAATGGGATTCCTGATAAATTGCATTGAAAGTTGAATTTTTAAAAATTAACGCTTATCTCAATAGCCTAAGGCCCTAAGCTGTTAAATAACAGAATATGTAATCTATTAAATTTTACTAAAAGAATCCTAATAATCACGGTGAATTTAAGAAGAAACATGAAAGGGTTTGCAAGTTTGAGGAAGTTATAAAATCTGGATTGAGAAAACTGAATGATTCAATTAATTATTGTTTGTGTACAAAGATATATATACCTGTACTGCAAGCTAAAAAACAAAACTATCAAAAACTAGTTAACTACCTTTCCCTCCAGAAAATGAACTGACAGCTGTAATCCACAATCTATAAACTAACTCCTAAACTACAAGTAGTTTCATAACAAAATACTAAATGGCCTGTAGCTCTGTAACTTGTTTCTTCTTCTTATCCTCTGTTTCTGCAGTAGTAGCAGTAGCTTTTGCAGTGACTTTCCTCTTAGCTTTCTTCTGTTTAGATGAGACTTCCTTAGATTCATCTCTATTGCTTCCACAGAAGTTAAATACAAATTTACACTCACAGGCATGTACATCTATGGAGATAAAATTAATTATAAAATTACTTGCGTATCCAAATTACCACATTCTACGTGCCCCCAACCAAAAAAATCTGTAATTTTGTACCCTAGATTAGGTCATGTTAGGTTGAATACATCCAATGGTTACAAGTTGATATTTCAGTTTTCCTGGGTTTGATAAACTAATCCTCAGCTTGGTTAATTCCCTAAACTGAATCTGACCTAATCTAGACTCAGTTGCAGCCTTTCACCATATATACCACATCTAACAATGTATGGCTGTATCACATGCTCACCACTTCTGTGCTTGACCCTTCCAGTCTGATCGCCACTGATGTTTAAGCTTTTCCCTGACTTCAGGTGGGAAGTCATATGTCTACCAATAAGGTTGAAACCCAACTCAAGCTTTAACTTATTGCGAGCAATGGAATTGATTAAAATAACAAGCATGAGTTGATAGACAACCGTGGAGCATTAGTCCCAAAATTACTGACGGACTTTTTTTAATTTTTTTTACTTTATTTATTTAGGCTACATTGTTGTTTTTAGCCCACGTACAAGAAAGAAAAGGAGGGATTGGCACTTCTGCCCCTCACAAAAATAAGAACCCCAATAAACCTAGATGCCATGGCACTTCTACCCCCAATAAAAAACACACACAGAGCAGAGTGGATAATAAACATTGGCATACCTTCCAACACCATGTATTATACTCTCTCTCTCTCTCTCTCTCTCTCTGCGAATTAAGAAAAGCGGAAACTGCAGAATGGTAGATCATCAAATCAATTCTGATTTCAAGCCTGGAAGTTCTTGGCACTTCTCGGGTAAATACAAACTTTTGTAATAAATCTTGGTTCTAAAATAAGGTAGAACCTCTACATATTTAAGTATAAGGATATATCTGCAATATTTTAGCTTCTGACTTTAGTTTTGTGTAACTCATGCATCAAGGTAGGGTAAGATTTATCAAATCTGTGGTCAGCAGCAAGTATGCTGACTTTTACAAAACATGGACGCCAAGCTTGGTTGGCCATCATCTGTATAAGTTATGGATTTACATAATCTTAAAGAAATGAATGAAGAAAACATGGGAAAACCAGCTACTTGATTGATGTGTGATGGCCAAGAACCCTAGTTCATGTTCAACTCATCTCTCCTATAGTCCTATATTTACTTTCCTTTTTTCTTTCTATGCGCTTTTAGGTGTATTTCGACCCCAAATACAAACAAAAACGTGCCATTTTTCAGAATTCTTGACCTAAGTCACCAAACCAGTCATTATACACAGCTTGGTCAGATTGGCGTGGGACAGAGGTGGTGATGCTAAATCTTATGTAGGAGTTTCTGGAAAGCATTTGTTGTAGTGTTTAGGAAGACCTAGGATTAGGGTTTTAAAGTGGAAAAGGATGGAAACAAAGATTGGATTAAGGTTTACTTACAAAGTAACATGATGGGTATGCTCTGAAGCTCAAACAGGTGATTTACTGAGATCAGATCTGATGTGGGGCTGTAAACAGTAAATCAGAACTCTACAAGATCTGGTTTTGTGGGCTTGGAGGCTAATAAAAGGTGGGCTGTGCTAGGCTTTTAACTATAATCTATAAAGTTTAGGGTTCTAAGAGTGAGGAATCAAGGTCTGGTTGCAACGTTTCAACTTTCAAGTTGCAGAAAATCAAAGAGAGAAGCTTGTAGGAATCAAAACTAGTTTTCCTAACCATCAAGCCCAGGGTGTCCTTGGCATCACACCTCGGAGAAGAAGGGTTGCATCACATAAACTTTAGAGCATACTTACTACAATATTCTAACACAGCTTGTTCTGCACATTGAATAAATACTGTAACATCAATATATGTAGCCAGCTAAACCTAACCCTATCAGTCTCCTGGCTTGACTATTAACTAATTCCAAATTATTATTAGAACCCACAGTTAAAGCCTAACAACATATGAAAACCCATCATAAGACCCAACCAACGAAAAGTTCTGCCCATACCCTGAAACCTGAAAATTACAAAACACCCTAGACTTTTTTTATATTAAAAAATAACACTAAATATACTAAATCAGTAACTTTCTATTGTAAAGAAACACCCAAAATACAACTCAATAAAATCTAATGTAGCCTAGAGGAGTCCTTAGACCATATTTTTGAAGAATTTTGATCTTTATATTGCTCTTTCAAAGATATGGTATCAATCTCTCACACTCCACAGACACAGAAATACACAACTAAGCCTTAAGCCCTACTAATTGGAAATGGCTACATGAGTCCTCTTTTGCTGTTCAACTCTATCTAGGGTGCACAAACACCTACAGGATAGATGATTGAGCATAACTTGCCAAGATATAGTGTTAAGTAGTAATGATTCTAAACAGAAATTATCAATTTCCTTTCAAATTTTTAATAAAAAAGCAATTAAGTTCTCTACGTTTTCAGCCAAAGGCAACCATGTCCTTTCACATGCTTTGTTGAGTATACAAGAGGAGAAGATTTTTTGGTTTTTCCCTTTTGCGGTGTGTGTTGGGGTAAGCAATTAAGTTCTCTGCATTTCAGCCAAAGGCAACCATGTCCTTTCGCATGCTTTGTTGAACAGCAACCATGTCCTTTCGCATGCTTTGTTGAACATACAAAAAAGAAGATTTTTCGTTTTTCCCCTTTTGTGGTGTGTGTTGAGGGGGGGCGGGGGGAGTAAGGTATTGAAGGTTCTGAATCGAAGGAGATCAGTCATGCCAAAGCAGTCATAATACCATATGGAGGAGTTTTTATTAAAAAAATAATAATAATTAAAAAAAAAAAAAAAAAACTAAAAGAGGTTAAGTCAGATACTTTGCCTGAAAATGAAGACTGGTTCAGGAATAGTTATCTTCCTATTTTAATTATCCTCCATCAAGGCTGATCAGTTTCTTAAAACGGTAAATCCTAAGCATAAAAGACATTCAATTCAGATCTCCAAAGGAAAGCTTCAACAGCTTTATTAAGAAATTTCTACTGCAGTCTCACACTTTCCTCAAGCAAAACGCAGTCTATAAGCATCCCAAAAAATGGTAATTTAAGGAAGAAAAGTCCAGAATTCATACCTCTCCAATAACTTCCGCTGATGGCTGCACTTCTAGGATCTTCACCCTCATTGACACCACCCTATTAAATTAAAATTTACAAAATACCAATAATATTCTCATATAAAAGAATTATATCATGAACAGAAGGTAATACAAGTTTAGTAAAAACTACTATAACTTTTACTATAAATTCCAGCTCAACAACCACAATCACAAATCATTAAAATCTTAATAGTTTTAAATTATGATGCTTTTCTCCCGTCACATATTCAATGGAAGATTGTTGACACCTCATTTTACAACTCGTATTTAACCTCACCTAGAAGGTAAAAGGGTAATTTTGCTTTAGAAATATGCATCTTGATTTTGGCCATTAGATCCTTAGACTCATTTCACCAAAATGATCTTGATGTTGTAACGATCAAATCGACTTGTCATATGCCCTAATTGGTCCACCAAATTAAAAATTATCATCAAATCAAGTTTTAATAGCTAAGATGTACTATCACAAATTAAGTCCAACTATATGTGACTATAAACAATTGATTTCAATTGGTTATAAATGTAATCAATTTGAAATCAATGATATGTCATAATTTGATTGGTTAGGACTACATTTTATGGTGAGATTGCATACACCTAATTAATTAGATAGTTAAACATTAATTATTCAATGAGTAATTTGTGCAATTATCTTTTAATTAGAGTAAATTTAGAACTAATTAAGTCTGAAATGGGAGTGATTGGAGCCATTTAATGTTAATTGAGAGCTAATTTGGGACCTATTAATGTTAATTGTGCTGAAACCATTTTCAAACAAATGACCTCTGCTCACCATTTCATCGATATCTCTCAGAATATTTTGAATCTGTGAATGAGGTTAACCTAGACATCCGGAGCTTCAATTTGAGCACAAGAACGAGACAATTCCGATCAGAATTAAGTCAGATATGATTTTTCGAAGTTGGCTCTACAAGCTGTTACAACAGCTACGGAAAAACCGAATTTTGGCTTCTCACTCCCACCAATCTCTCCATTTAATGTACTAGATTTTCCCCAATGCTAAAATGAGATCTAGGTTCGTGATTTTTTTGTCAACCCTCATTAAATGGTCTTCCATTCATATTTCCTCCACCGCTACTATATAAACCCTCCATTTCCTTCATTCCAAAGCACACAAAAAATCTCCCTCTCTTGTCCTCTCTTGAGTTCCAGTGAAGTGGAGTAGTCTTGTCATATCTTAGTCTTCCTAAGACTCAAGATATTGAGTGAGACTCACTCTTTCTCTCCTAACTCTTCTTTTCCTCCACCCTTAGGATCTCTACCAAGAGTCTCCTCCTCCACCATATGGATCTTGCATGAAAGTATAATTCCTTTCCCTAACACCATACACACATATTCACTAGAATTCATTTTTCAATCCAAATGCAAATACTTAATAAATTGAATTAGGGTTTATCACATGCACACACATCAAATTTAACATATAAATTGATTGACATATTGGATGATATGATATGATTGTTGACCACCATAATCTAGAAGACCGGTTTCATCAGGCAAGATAGCCTAACACCTTCCCACCTTATAACATAGTCTCCGAGCTTAGATCAAGGGTTAGTAGATCAAATGCTTATCCATGTAATTTTCGATTTTTAGATTGTAACTAGGAAACAAAACCATGTACTTTATCTTATATTGTATTTAGGACCAAAACCATGTAATTTTCCTATGATCAATGTAAATTTCAAATTAATAAAATGAGGAATTTTTCAATTATGGTTTTCTTATTTTTCAAATAATTAAATAAGTGACGACTCCATTGTAAAACCCTTAATCTAAGGGGGGAAATATAACTAATCGAACCACCATTTTGAGAGGCAATAACACGACTCCACCCATTCACATGGGTTTGGCCCAACATCATAAAAATAGGCTGGGGGCGCGGTCTCTCACAGTGGTGACTCCACTGGGGATATTAAGGGCTAAGCTTTAATTAGATTATGGTGGCCAACCATGTCATTGTTTGTTTATTACTTTTTTGTATATAACATGTGCAATATGTCATTATTTTACATGTCATGCATTATTTGCTTGAATGAAATTTATTTTATTTGTGTGCTAGCCTAGAAGCTTGGTAGTATTAGCCGTGGATTGTGGTCTTCTTGAGACTCACATACCCAGCAGTGAACCTACCACCCACCATGACAAGGACCGTCATGGTTATGCCATAGTGGTTCATAAGGACAAACTGTACCATTCGGACCAACGCGGTGCAGGCGTCACAAGTTGGGAGGTACAACATCCTAGCTTGTGGGGACCTTTAACCTACCTTCTACCCATTTTGTAATGACCCATAAAACCTACCTTTAGGTTGGTCCATGTAAATTGCATTTCATTACGCATTTGTTTGGCCGTTGTTTGAACCATGATGACTCTAATCCAACGCTTGAGCCCATCATGATTGTTTGAACCTTGTATGTTGTAAATGAACTCAAACCCAAAAGCCTAAGATTGAACTCTACTTGAAATGAAAGCCCAATTTGTTTCTTGAATGAGTCTAAGCCCAACACTTGAGCCCATCAAAGGTGTATACGCATGATCAACATCAAAGGCCAAAAGCTCACAAGATGCATGTCTTCCAAGTGTAAGCCCAAGCCATTTCAAGCAAATACCAAAGATCATAATCAAGGTTCAAGCCTTCCAAGTGCAAGCCCAAGCCATTTCATCATAATCAAGGTTTAAGCATCCTAAATAGACCAAGAAGAAGCAAGTGGCCCAACTTTGTCTCACTCCAAATTTGGTTTGCAAGATCATGGTTAAGTTTAAAGTTTGTTTGTTTATTCATTCCATATTTCTATGTTTCTTTGAATTCTAAAAATCCATGTAGCCTTTGATGTACTTTGTTCACGTATATATTTTTTTCTTAAAAAAAAAAAAAAAAAATCAAGATTCCCAAATCTTTCCCAAAAAAAAAAAAAAGAAAAAAAAAGAAAAGAAAAAAAGAGAGAGAGTTTTTGGACTAGGGGCATTGGGCTTTAGAGTCATTTAAAAAAAAAAAAAAAAACTTTGAACTAGGGCCATTGAACTTCCTAGTGACTTTTTCAAAAAGACCCAATTTTTTTTTTCTCTTTCAAGATTAAAAAAGAAAAAAGAAAAAAAGAAGAATAAGAAGAGGTCTCCTTTTCAAAATGGCACATCAGGATCCCTCGGACAAAACATTTTCTAAATCTTGATGTTTAAAGGCTTGAGCAATCAACTTGTATCAAGGAATGATTAATTTCATTTGATCCATGTAAAGATTTTTGCTACTTGATTTAAAATATAAGAAGAAATGGTCTTAAAAGGCAATCAAAAAGAATCCATCCATCAGAAAATCCCAAGAATCCATGCACTCGAACCAATTTCAAAGATCTTTTGTTTCACAACATTAGTGCATTCATACTTTTTCTTTTAAGATGAATTTATTAAAAGAGCTTAAGTCACTATGCTTACAAGCAAGCATTACTAGGGATAGGAGGCCATCTTTGGTTAAACAAGATTATTTCCTAATACCTAGAATGATCATTATCCATTGCTAGCCCATTTGAGCCTTTAAACACTTAGCCTCTTTTTCGCATGAACCCACTAAAATCTAAACCTAGGGTGGGAAAAACCAAAGTATGCATGCTTTAATCTCATGTTGAGGAGGAGTCAACCTTGTAGCTTTGAAGCTAATTGATAAATCTCTCCTAGAAGACGTGAAAGACAAGTAGAGAATTCAGTAAGCTAAAGATAAGAGATCATCAAAGAAAAATGAGGTTTCACTCAATCTTGGAAAGAGAAATGAAATTCCATCAATGTAAAAAATAAAAATAAAAATAAAAAAAAATTATGCATCAAGTTTGAAGAGCCTAAAATTCATCATGCCAAGAGGAATACAAGATTCATCTAAAAGAGAGTTCATCAAAAAATGAAAAGATTCATCAAGCACAAAAGGTGCAAGTGCATTGAAGCAAGAAAGAAGTCTAGAGAGCACATCAAAATGACTTAAGTTGAGAAAAACAAGGAAGGTGCAAGGTCCCCAAAAAGTTCATTCAATCAAGAGATGAAAGACAAAAAAAAAAAAAAAAAAAAAAAAAAAAAAAACCCTCTAGGCTAAAAACCCAAAAGGGTGGTCTAGGCAAAAGTTAGGGCCAAAGAAATGAAGAAGAAGAAAAGAAAAAAAAAATTGGAAGATCCTACAAGTTGGAAACTTGAAGATGCAACCTAAAAAGAGAATAATTTTACAAGATGAAAGTCTAGAGGTATGATTCAAGAGGAATGAGCATAAAAATGATTGTTGATGCAAGTGACCAATGAAGACTAGTGAGAAGATGACAAAGAAGAAATGGGAAAACTCCTCTAATACTTGATTTTTGAGTAATGCATACTTGGGGGAAACATCATAGGGAATTTTGAGCCTTTTATATCTTCCATTTCATAACCCAAACCCGGCCTACATTACAACCCATGAGTAAAGACCTCCTTGAAGTGTTGCTAGTTGTAGGCACATCTTAAGCTCTAATATTATTTTCTCTTGAATTAAAAAGGAAAAATGCTTAAGATTTTCAAACCCCACTGGATGATATGTTGAAGGACAAAACTTCTCAAATTCTCAAATCCCCAAATGGCTCAAAAGAACTTTCAAACTTAGAGCACTCTCCTTGTTTGCACCCAATAATGTGATTCCTAAATATTATCACGTTTTATTTCTTGATTGCCTTTGAAGACATAATCTGACAATGTTCAAAAGGATGAAGCAAATTTGATTACATGAGTTTAATGATCTTGATCCTTCCTAATCAAAGAGATTTGTTTGATTCTTAAACACTTTGATTTGCCAAAATAGTTGTTCAAAGGATCACCTCTTGTTCCAAAAAAAAAAAAGGAAATTTGTTTTTTTTTTTAATCATTCTTTTTCAAAATCCAGTTCTCTTGAACTACGTCTTGACCTGATCCTCTATAAGAGAGGTACGTAGGCAACCTTGTAAGCCCGGTCCCATTCACCTAAACAACCTTGGAGAAAAAAGTTAAAATAATGTGACAAAATTGTTTGGGTGCATATTAGGTTAAGCCCATTTGTTTGCATTAAGCATGTTTAAACTTGGAGTATTGGCTTATTTATATTGTGTGCAAGTTTTCACGATAATTGGTTTCTAACAAGCTAGAGAAAGAAAGCCTTTTTGTAGGAACCAAGGATGGCGGACCATGATCTTCTTTCATGTTACCCAATGGTCACAACATCAAATGAATTCAGCTTCAATCTACGAATGGAATATGCCCCAAACTAGGGGCATTAGGTAAGTACTTCTAATTCATTTCAATGAATAAATCCATTACTAATTGAAATTATCTTTTTGTAGGAATTAAGCAAGGACTTATTCAGCAATTTGCAACAACTTTCAGCCAAAGTTATTCTCATTTAAAGGATAGGTTTTTCAAAAAAAAAAAAATCATGAATAAATCTTCGTCACTTTTACTCCATTTCCATCTTCATCTTCTTCACTTTGTGATCATAAAAAAAATCTCCATTTTCAAAAGGAAAATTCTCCATTTTTCAAAGGAAAAATCTCCAAAACCATATTCCAAAGGAAAAATCTCCAATGAACAAATCTTCAATAAAAATTTCCAAAACTTCAATGGAAAAATCTCTAAGAATAAATCTTCAAGGAAAAATCTCCCTGAACAAATCTTCATTAAAAATTTTCAAAAGTTCAATCTCCAAAATAAATCTTCAAGGAAAAATCTCCACGAACAAATCTTCAAAAGAAAAAAAATCTCTAAAACCATATTCCAAAGGAAAGATCTCCATGAACAAATCTTCTTAATTTTTTTTTTTTTTTTCAAAAATTCAATGGAAAAATCTACATAATAAATCTTCAAGGAAAATTTTCCATGAACAAATCTTCAAAAGGAAAAATCTCCATTTGTCAAAAGAAAAATCTCCAAAACCATATTCCAAATGAAAAATCTCAATGAACAAATCTTCTTAAAAAAATTTCAAAAATCCAATAGAAAAATCTCCAGAATAAATCTTCAAGGAAAAATCTTCATGAACAAATCTTCAAAAGGAAAAATCTCAAGGAAAAATCTCCAATGAATAAATCTTCATTAAAAATTTTCAAATCATCAAAGGAAAAATCTTCAAAACTATTTTTCAAGGAAAAATCTCCTATGAACAAATCTTTATTAAAGTTTTTCAAAATTGCAATGGAAAAATCTCCAGAATGAATCTTCAAGGAAAAATCTCCATATTTCAGAGGAAAAATCTCCAGAGAATAAATCTTTTATAAAAAAATTCAAATGTTTAAAGGATAAATCTTCAAGATAACTCTTCAAAAAAAAACCTCAATTTTTCAAGGAAAAATCTCCAATGAACAAATCTTTATTAAAAATTTTGAAAACTTCAATGGAAAAATCTCTAGAGTCAAAGCTTCAAAGGATAAATCTCTTGAGCATAGTTTCAAATGAAAGATCTCCAAAACAAATGGCAGATTGCGATCTCCTTCCATATTCTCCAATGGTCACAACGGCAAGAACTAGGGTAAAGGACCCATACACATTGGCACAAATATCACCTTTCACAAATCCATCGGACCTCTGGGAAGCACATCCAAATTTAAATCCATCGGACCTCTGGGAAGCACGTCCAAATTCAAATCCACAGACCTCTGGGAAGTACGTCCAAAACTTCAAGATCACGACTGAAATCCTCATTTTGTCGTGACCACTGGTAAGTATGTCTAGTACTCATTTTTTTTCCGAAAAAACAAAAAAAAAGGCTGCATGTATGAACTACGTTTGGACTTAATCCTCTCACCAAGAGGTACATAGGTAATCTCCTCTGAAATTCGGTCCACATTTTGATCCATAACATAACCATCTGCATTCTTATCTGCATGCATCATACATTCACCACGATTAAATATTAATTGCAAAGTTAGGTGTCTTTTTCATACATTGACATTCGTTCTTCAAGCTCTGTCAATGAGGGACATTCTGTTGATACCTCATTTTGCAACCCGCATTTAACCTCACATGGAGGGTAAAATGGTAATTTTGCCTTGAAAATATGCATCATGATTCTGGTCATTAGATCCTTAATGTCATTTCACCAAAATGATCTTGATATTGTAACGATCAAATCGACTGGTCATAAGCCCTAATTGGACCACCAAATTGAAAGTTATCATCAAATCAAGTTTTAATGACTAAGATGTACTATCACAAATTAAGTCTAACTATATGTGATTATGAACAATTGATTTCAATTGGTTATAAATGTAATCAATTTGAGATTAATGATGTGTCATAGTTTGATTGGTTAGGACTATATTTTATGGTGAGGTTGCATATACCTAATTAATTACTCTCTCAATCCCACTTTTTTTGTCTTGTTTGAAAAGTCAAACTTTTTAAGAGAATATCATTTATTTTTTGTTTATCTTTTAAAAATATATAAGTTTCCAAAACTACCCTTAAAAAAATTTATCAAAAAATTGAATTAGTAAATTAATAGGGGTATAATAAGAACATTAGGAAATTAGTGACTTTTATTTTTAGAAACAGGACAATATTTTGGGACATCTCAAAATGGAATAGATGACAAAAAAAGTGGGACGGAGGGAGTAGATAGTTAAACATTAATTATTCAATGAGTAATTTGTGTAATTATTTTTTAATTAGAGTAAATTTGGAACCAATTAAGTCTGAAATGGGAGTGATTAAAGCCATTTAATGTTAATTGGGAGCTAATTTGGGACCTATTAATGTTAATTGTGCTGAAATCATTTTCTAACAAATGACCTCTGCTCACCATTTCATCGATATCTCTCATAATATTTTGAATCTGTGAATGAGGTTAAACTAGACATCCGGGGCTTCAATTTGAGCACAAGAACGAGACAATTCCGATCAAAATTGAGTCAGATATGATTTTTCGAAATTGGCTCTACAGGCTGTTACAGCAGCTACGGGAAAAATGAATTTTGGCTCCTCACTCCCACCAATCTCTCCATTTAATGCACCAGATTTTTCTCAAGGCTAAAATGAAGTCTAGGTTCATGATTCTTTGTCAACCTTCATTAAATTACCTTCCATTCATATTTCCTCCACCGCTTATATAAACCATCTCTTTCTTTCATTCCAAAGCACATAAAAAACCCCCATCTCTTCTCATCTCTTGAGTTCTAGTGAAATAGAGTAGTCTTGTCATATCTTGGTCTTCCTGAGACTCAAGGTATTGAGTGAGACTTACTCTCCCTCTCCTAGTTCTTCTTTTTTACTCCACCCTTAGGACCTTCACCAAGAGTCTCCTTCTCCACCATATAGATCTTGTATGAAGGTAAAATCTCTTTCCCTAACTAGTCTTTTATGCTATCATGATGAGAATTTAAGATTAAAGCATGATAGTAATTATTTAAATTTCATTGAATATGTTTGAATGCTTTTAATTGTTCTTATATGTTTTTCACATGTTCTTGGTTGTTCATCACATGTTTATGCATAAACATTAGTTTTGATCTTAAATCCACATCACAAATATGAAAAACATATTTGTTTCATAATTCTTTCAAATCCTTGAATCTAGGATATCACCATACACACACATTCACTAAATTGAATTAGGGTTTATCACATGCACACACATTAAATTCAACTTGCAAATTGATTGACATATTGGATGATATGATATGATTGTTGGCCACCATAATCTAGAAGACCGGTTTCACCGGGCAAGGTGGGTGCCTAACACCTTTCCACCTTATAACATAGCCCCTGAGCTTAGATCAAGGGTTAGTAGATCGAATGCTTATCCATGTAATTTTCGATTTTTAGATTGTAACTAGGAAACAAAACCATATACTTTATCTTAGATTGTATCTAGGACCAAAGTCATATAATTTTCCTATGATCAATGTAAATTTGAAATTAATAAAATGAGGAATTTTTTAATTATGGTTTTCTTATTTTTCCAATAATTAAATAAGTGGCGACTCCATTGTAAAACCCTTAATCTAAAGGGGAAAATATAACTAGTTGAACCACCATTTTGAGATACAATAACACGACTCCACCCATTCACATGGGTTTGGCCTAACATCATAAAAACGGGCTGGGAGTGTGGTCTCTCACAAATATGGACTGAGAAGTTTTAGTTTTGGTTTCAGATCTCCAAAATTACTATAAATAACTATAGACAGGCTCACTTCATTCCAGAAAACACTTATGCATTCCCAGTTGTTAATAGATCCAGTGGCAAAGGCCTTGAAGTGGTTGCTTAAATCAAGCAATGAAAATTGGAGATATGCGCCCATTTGGTACATGTGTTTAAAAACTGAAAATTGTTGTTTAAAAACATTTGTGAAAATACGTGTGAGTGAAAAGTGTATAAAAATGCGTGAAATGTTATTTAAAAACTGAAAATGGTTGTTTGAAAACATAAACCAAACACCCCCAGCCTCAAGAGATTATCAAAGTGCATGTAACAGCCCCAAATTTCCAATAATTGTGCAGTTCTAAAATTCTAATACCAACCTAGCACGGAGTTCAAGAAACCAAAAGAACAGCTACCATCCACTACAAAATCACTAAACAAGTTTATAATGAATTCTGAAAAAAAAAATATTAAATAAATATATAATATGACACAAACAGTTTTGGAAATTTGCAATTACAAAATGTAAAAGAACAAACTAAATTGCATATGAAATGCATTAGAAATTTCAAAAGTAGAATCCTAATAATCACGTCTAAAAGTTCATTCTCAAGCACAAAATTCTATATTACTATTATCATTTGAACGGTTCTGAATGGAGAGCTAAGGGCAGAGAAGAGAAGCACTGAGGTGAGGGTCCATGCATGGAGATGAAATTTTGAATTTTTTGTCACTTATCAAAAATTTATAAAAGCAGGTATGTCCCTTACATTAATGCAATTCCACAAAATTGAATTAATCAGTAATTACAAATTAAAAAAATGATGAACTCATCAACTTTCTTTATGATCCTAATCAGTATACAGTTAACCATATGGATGCTATTAACATTTTGGACAGACGATGGTGATAATTATATGCTAGCTTGTTCCTGAAATGAAGATGTCTTTAAAATCTTATTAAATTGCGTTTTGGTACTAGAATATACTTCATATTTGGCACTTCTTTTATAAAAAGAAATAAACAGTGGTTTTCTGGATCTGAAAGTGGTAGCATATCTTTATATTTTCTATTAAATATGGTAAACTCTTTCTAACTTCTACATTCCCCTTTTATGACTTTGAATCTTTTATCATCAGAACACCCTTCATTTCAATTCCCCAGATTTCCTATTTCAATAATTCAGAGTCCAAATGCCAGCCCCGTATGCAGTATTTGCATTCAAATTCAAAAATGCCACAGTTACATGCTAAGATCAGAATTCCCCCCCCCCCCCCCCCCTAACAAGTTACATGCTGAGATAAAAATAAAATAAAATAAAATTAGTTCTCTGCATACAAACACCATCATCGTCTCCACAACAAATTTTGCTTTATAGTTTAAAATATTGTGATTGGGACGTAAAATTGGGATTCCTTTTGTTAACACAATATCAACACACACATTGTATTTAGTATTCCTTCTTTGTTGTGCGTCATTATCATTGTATCACTCAACTCAAGTCACCAACTCCTCACACAAGAAAGATTTGAAATAGTGGTTCCATTTGTTTCAATCGAAAACATATCAAACTAAAACAATTCCAATGAGAATAAAATAAAACATGCTGATTAAAGTAACGTCATTCATCAACAAAATCTTAAATTACTTTCTTTCCTAAAAACCCATTTATCCATAAAAAAAATAAAAAAATAAAAAAATAATTTCAAGAAGAAAACTTGGAAAGAACATAGGTCCATAAAATACAAGTGGGTACCTGTCTACTATTTCTTATTTTATTTTTAATATCATAAATAATCACACCAAGCAAATACAGCAATTTAGTTTCCAAAGCAATCAAATTACAGCACATCAATATAAAACCAAAAAAGAAAAAATTACCTGCGGCAATTGCCAAGCACTGGGTATATCCAACCTTGAAGCAGAAAGAATCTGCCAAAACCAAAAAAAAAAAATTGAAAGTCAATTCAATACATACATATAAAAATCCATGTATAGAACAGAGAGACGGGATATATAGTAGATCTTTTTGGAAGGATTGATGAGACAAATACCAATGTTTCTCCTATAACCTTGGGGACTTGAATTTTTTTGTAAGGTTGAAATTTATCAACCATCTTGTTGACTTTATTCCGTGCCAATTTGCTTGTAATTTAAGCACTTAGTAACCCTGTATTTAGGTGGGATTATTGTAAGGGTAGTCTGTGAGAAGATGTGAAGAAAAGCTCAAGTATGTGCAAAGAAGTAGAGCTTCGCAGTTAGGACTCGCGGGTGGCTCGCGGCTGCAAGTCGCCAACTTCAGGCACGTGAGATGCACATAGGGAAGTTGAAGGGTTGCACCAGCTGTCGCACTACAGGACAAAAGTCCCAGGCTGGCCAGGCTGTTACGTTGCGACTTGAACTCGCGACTTGGACAAGCCGCGAGACCAAGCCACCAATTTACCCTGTTTGGCAAAAACTGTCTCTTCGTATTCTTTCCTCACCCCACTATATATAGACCCTTATACCCACTAAATTGAGAGAGCTTCCAAAGAGAATTTTGTGAGAGAAAACCCTAGAGAAAAACAAGATTGCCTCATCCCCAATCTTTACCTTAGAGTCTCTACAAATTCCTCTACTCTCTTCCTCTCCATTGTCATACCCTTGAGAGGTCATTTACCAAATCCTTATCTCACCACACCCACGTCTGTGAGAAGGTTCATTTGGTGCTAAGGGAAGCAGTTTGAAAGGAACCAATATACATTGGTTGATGCTATGGTTTAGTAGCGGAATCCAAGAAGCTAAAGAAGAAATAGGTTTGGTGTAACCTCGTTGGAGCAAGAAGCTTGGAGGGCTTAGGTACCTGGGTAGATTAGGTTTGGAGGGTCTTCTGCTATTCATGTATCCCAACTATATTCTTTAGTGAATTATATCACCGCTTGGAGGGTGGCGGAGAGGTTTTACGCCGAGGACTTCGGTTTCCTCTTCGATAACACATCGCGTGTTGTCCGTGTGTTTGCATCTTCCTTCCCTTTATCTTTGCCTTATATTTACTGCTATGGATGTGTTTATATTTGGCTTAGATTAGTTATCAATTCTGTGATTGGCTTATGTTCATATTCCGCACATTAATTGTTTGATTATAAACTTGAATTGATATTTTATAATAAACGTTCAAGGGTGTTTCATACCCATATTGAACTTTTACTTGGTATCAGAGCGGGTACACTTGTTGTGGTTTTAATACCTGAGTGTGATCCTTGACCCCTTGTTGAGATGGATAGGTCTCAATCTCTCAATGTTCCACCATTTTTTTATGGTAATAATTATGCATTTTGAAAAGTCCGAATGAGGGCGTTTTTGTGTTCTATGGATGAGGCTGTGTGGGATGCAGTTGAAGTAGGATGGACAAGGCCGGAGGATGCCAAATCCACTTGGGACAAGGCAGCTCTTGCGGTGGCTAATGCTAACAGTAAAGCTTTGAATGCTATTTTTTGTGGTGTCTCTCCAGAAGAATTTCACAGGATTTCACATATTACCGTTGCTAAGGAAGCATGGGAGATTCTGGAAACGACTTATGAAGGAACCAAGAAGGTGAAAGACACCAAACTTCAAATGTTGACCACTCGCTATAAGGAGCTAAAGATGGGTAAGGATGAGTCCTTTGACTCTTTTTACAGTAAGCTAAACGAGGTGGTCGTCGGCAAATTTAATTTGGGGGAAAAGACGGAGGAGTCTAAAGTTGTAAGGAAGATCCTTCGGTCACTACCAGAGAGTTTCCATGCCAAAGTTTCAGCCATTGAAAAGAGCAAAGATCTTGATGACATTAAGGTTCAAGAGCCGGTTGGTTCTCTGCAGACATATGAGTTGTCCCTGCCTTCTCAGAAGAAGAGCAAATCACTTGCTCTCAAAACAATTGATGAGAGAGTGATATCCCATGACTCCTTGGAAGAAGAAGCTGTAGATAAAGATGTGGCTTACCTTGTGAAGAACTTCCGGAAATTCCTAAAGCTCAAGAATAGTGGGACATTTGGTGACAAAGGAAAATTTCAGAGTTCCGAGAAGGAGAAGAATGTGTTGTGGCCTTTTAGCAACTTAAGGACTATCTAGCTCGGCCACCAATCATGTCCAGTCTTAAGCCAGATGAAGTCTTGTTTGCCTACATTGCTGTAGCTCCTTATGTCGTGAGCTTGGTGTTAATACGAGCAGATTGTGGTGTGCAAAGGCCAGTTTATTATGTAAGTAAGTCGCTGCATGAAACCAAGATCCGTTATTTGCCACTGGAGAAGGCTATCCTGGCAGTGGTGCTTGGTACACGGAAGCTACCTCATTATTTTCAAGCCCATACAGTCATTGTTCTCACCCAGCTCCCACTCAAGGCTATACTCCGAAGTGCTGACTACACCGGGAGGATTGCTAAATGGGGCACGATCTTAGGGGCTTTTGATATCAAATACATGCCTCGCACGTCGGTCAAGAGCCAGGTCCTTGCGGATTTGGTGGCCGAGTTCACGGAGCCCCAGTTAGAAGAAGTAACGCCAACACCGGACATGGATGAAAAATCAGTTGGCATGATTTCTCAACAAAGCCCCTCACATTGGGAAGTGTACGTGGATGGTGCAGCGAACCAGAAAGGTTCTGGAGTGGGGCTAGTGCTGATATCCCCTGAAAGAATCATCATTGAAAAGTCGTTAAGGTTGGACTTCTCGGCAACAAATAATGAGGTGGAGTATGAAGCTCTATTGATGGGAATGGCTATAGTTCGAAGAATGGGAGGAAAGTCAGCGGAGGTGTTCTCGGACTCAAAGTTAGTCGTTGGTCAAGTACAAGGTGAGTTTGAGGCGAAGGATGAAATAATGCAGGGATACTTGAGCCGAGTTAAATGTCTGCAATTGGAGTTCGAATCTTTCAATTTGCTGCACATCCCCAGAAATGGTAATGCACATGCTGATTCTTTAGCCACACTCGCTACCTCTTCAGCGCAAGATTTGCCGAGAATTATCCCCGTCGAGGACTTGCATGGGCTTACAAAGGCAAGAAGAAAGGTAGTCCAAGTTCACCAAATCAGGGCCGGACTCAGCTGGATGGATCCTATAATTAAATTCTTGAAGGAGGATATTCTGTCTAAAGAAAGGGGGCAAGCTAACAAAGTTCAGAGGAAGGCGACCAGATTCTAGCTATCCGAGGATTAGAAACTATATAAACGGTCCTATTCAGGACTGTACTTATTATGCATGCATCTTGAAGCAACTGAGTTACTACTAGAAGAACTTCATGAAAGAATCTGTGGGAGCCACACTGGAGGTAGGTTCTTGGCTCACCGAGCCATTACTTAAGGTTATTGGTGGCTGAATATGCAAAAAGAAGCCCACGAGTATGTTAAGAAGTGCGATCAGTGTCAACGGTTTGCCCCAAACATTCATCAATCAGGGGGAACTCTTAACCTACTATCCAGCCCATGGCCTTTCACTAAATGGAGCTTAGATATCGTGGGTCCGTTCCCTAAGGCTGCAAGAAACAGGAAATACCTTCTGGTCGACACAGACTATTTCACCAAATGGGTCGAAGCTGAACCTCTGGCCAACATCAGAGATGTAGATGTGCAGAAATTTGTGTGGAAGAATATTGTCACTCGATTTGGAGTTCCTCATACTCTCATCTCGGACAATGGCCTACAGTTCGATAGCAAAGCATTCAGGAATTATTGTAGCGAACTAGGAATCATAAACAGATACTCCACCCCTGCCTATCCCTAGGGGAATGGGCAAGCGGAAGCGGTTAACAAGGTCATAGTTAATGGATTAAAGAAGAGACTAGACGATGCGAAGGGCAAATGGGTGGATGAATTGCCACATGTACTTTGGGCATACAGAACTACGCCTCGTAGGTCTACTGGAGAAACCCCCTTTTCAATGACCTATGGAGCTGAAGCTGTCATACCATTGGAGACTGGGTTCCCAACATTGAGAACTAGTTCGTTCAGTTCGATTGGCAACAATGAGCGACTAGAGAAGAGTTTAGACTTGATTGAGGAAATAAGGAAAAATGCAATGGTCCAACTTGCACATTACCAACAAAAGCTCAAGCAAGGCTACGATGCTAATGTAAAGCTAAGGCCTCTAAAACCTGGCGATTTGGTGCTGAGGAAAGTTATGGGCACTGCAAAGAACCCAGCTTGGGGAAAGCTAGGACTAAACTGGGAAGAACCATACCGTATTACTTCTAGGGCTGGTAGTATTTCTTAGAAGATCTAGATAGTCATGTAATACCACGGCCTTGGAATGTAAATAACCTCAAAAGGTACTATTATTAAATGAATCTTTGCTTCAATCAATATGCCATTTTGTTATATTAAGAATTCTCATAAGTGTTTAAACTTAAATTCAATCATGCCTATAGTCCTCGGACCAGATGATTTGGGTTAACACTCGTTTACAATTCTCATAAGTGTTTAAACTTAAATTCAATCATGCCTGTAGTCCTCGGACCAGATGATTTGGGTTAGTTAACACTCGTTTACAGTTCTCATAAGTGTTTAAACTTAAATTCAATCATGCCTGTAGTCCTTGGACTAGATGATTTGGGTTAGTTAACACTCGTTTACAGTTCTCCTAAGTGTTTAAACTTAAATCCAATCATGCATGTAGTACCCAGACCAGATGATTTGGGATAGTTAACACTCGTTCACAGTTCTCATAAGTGTTTAGACTTAAATCCAATCATGCTTGTAGTCCTCGGACCAGATGATTTGGGTTAGTTAACACTCGTTAATGGTTCTCGTAAGTGTTTAAACTTAAATCCAATCATGCCTGTAGTCCTCGGACCAGATGATTTGGATTAGTTAACACTTGTTCACGGTTCTCTTAAGTGTTTAAACTTAAATCCAATCATGCCTGTAGTCCTCGAACCAGATGATTTGGGTTAGTTAACACACGTTTGCAGTTCTCCTAAGTGTTTGAACTTAAATCCAGTCATGCCTGTAGTCCTCGGACCAGATGATTTAGGTTAGTTGACACTCCTTCGCATGCCTGTAGTCCTTAGACCAGATGATATGGGTTAGTTAACACTCATTTACAGTTCTCCTAAGTGTTTAAACTTAAATCCAGTCATGCCTGTAGTCCTCGGACCAGATGATTTAGGTTAGTTGACACTCCTTCGCATGGCTGTAGTCCTCGGACCAGATGATATGGGTTAGTCAACACCTCCATACAGTTATTATTATTAAGGCTTAACTTCAAAATGAGTCATGCCTAAAATTCTCGGATGTATTTAAATTAACTCTAACTTATGATAGGTCTCTTTAGTCATATATTTAACTACAAATCAATGCTCAGTAATATTCTCTGTGAATGTTCAAGAAGACCTATGATACCTCCACATGATTCATTGCATTCAATGTTTGTTGATAAGTCTTGTATGACCTATTTCTTCCAGTATTTGAATAAGTTGTTTGCATCATTGGCACAATATCATTGTTAAGTCTGCCTATATTACCTTAATTACTAGTTATAGTTATTTGCAATAATAATAAGTCTCATAAGATGTGCAACAAAGACGCTAAAAATAAAAGAGAAATGGTGTCATTGATCAAAAGAAAGTAGTTTACAATCCCTTACACAAAAGAAAAACTAATACAAGTATGAAATAAAGACTCCTAAATGTCTAAGCCTTCATCTTAAGGGCCAAAGGATCAGCAACCTAACTGGACTGAGCAGTAGCAACTCCAGGGGCTTGGTCCTTAGATTCTGAAAAGGTTTTCTTTCTGCCCAAGTCTTTGCCCTTATCTTGGGGAGCCTTAGCTTGCTTGCCCTGATCACCAGGCTGACCAGATTCCTTGGGATCCTCAGCTGGCTTGCCCTGATCACCAGGTTGACCAGACTCCTTAGGGGCCTCAGGGTTGATAGGAAGGACTTGGCCGATCAGAGATTGCTCCGAAGCCTCTTGGAGCTGTATGGGGGAGAGGAATTAGACCCTAAGAGTTCGTGAATATCAGGATTGTAGTATATACTCCCAGGTTGCCTCAAGTCAGATTCTGTAGAGATCCCAGCAGCATTAAGGGCTTTTCCCTAAGTTATATCGCAGTACTCTCGGCAGACCGTGGCAAACTGCTCAGTAAGGCTGGTTTGGGTCTCCTCCACCCCTAACTTATATGTTGCTTGCCTTTTAGCCTCGACTGCCTCCTTGGCCAACTGAGCATCCTTCTCGGCCAATCAGACAGTCTCCTTGGCTTTTTGAAGCTCAGCTCGAAGACCTTTCACCAATTCTTTCTCTGTCGCTAAATTAATCTCCGTCATCTGCAGTTGCCTGCGTTGCTTTTCGGCCTGCTTCTCGGTAGTTTTAAGGCCAGCATCAAGGCAATTCCTCTCATTGGTCATCTCTTTTAACTCCTCCGACAGATGAGCATAATCTTCCTTCAGACTGCCCAGAGATTTTTCTGCTTCAAGCCAAGAGTGGGCCTCTGCTTGGGCTTCAATATAGGCCTTTTTGTTCCACTCCTCGGCCACATAAACTTACTGAGTAATCTACATAGCAGAATGAAAAAATTCAATATAAAGCAAAGAAAAGGGGTGAATGGAAAAGACTAGCATCTTAAATTGAGGAAGTGGATCAAGTCACTTACCATGGCTAAGTTCCTTTTAAGGGATAAGATGAGTTCATATTGGTTGAAGCGCCTGTATGACTCCATGTCTCGTGGGAAGAGCAGTGGTTGCTCTAAGGCCTCAGCAACGAGACCTGCTTTCCCCCCACTATAATTTCTAAGGGAGGTCTCCCAGGGGATAGGAGCACCATCTAATTCCAGCCTGGGAGACCAGGTGCGAGGTCCTCAGTGCACATCTCCTATGAGAGAGTCATCTCGGCTCTCAGTAGACAAACCCCTTTTGCTCCGATTGTCTTTCACCACTTTCTGTTGCTTGGTTCCTTTTGGAGGCGCTACCTCCCTTTCTTTATTATCGGTGAGGGGCATTTTCTTCTTTGGATCTGGCAATTACTTTGAGCCGACATCTGAAGGAACCTGAGGAGGTGGTGGAGGAAGACTAACCACTGGTTGAGACGTACCAGTCCCTTTGGCCCCAGGTGCTGTCTTTCTATTCTTCATCAAATCCCTTAAACTCACCATGTCTTCTTCTTCCGAAGAGTCTTCTGGAAGAGCAGTTATCAAAATAGGAGGGCAAACACTAGACTGCCTGTCGGCTTCCTCCTCGGCGTCCGAAACTTGTATCACCTGAACCCCCCCTGAAGCTTCTCCTTCGAACTTGAACTTATCAATTTGCTCGTCAAGCGAAGGGGTTGAAGAAGCGACTCTTTCCTCTACTGCAACTAGTTCAAAAGGAACCTGCTGAACTGGTTGGACGAGTAGAGGCACACCCTGTGGATTTGGATGTGGCACGGGGACAAGATCAAATGGAGCTAAAAAATCTTTCCGACCAACGTCTATGCAGTTGATGCGACGGTCTCCCTGTCTTATCACGTTGCCAATCGACTGAAAATCGGTCGATTTTGGCGTGAAATCAAGAATAAGAGGAACGGACCGGAGTTGCCTGTCTTCACTTATAAAAATTTCTAATCGTAGCAAATAATTGAGCGCAGGAACATTTGTGAGGCTGAGCTGAGGAGTAACGTGTTCCTTATCTGTTAACACCACAACAGAATTTAGTCAGAGACTTGAGAATACTGATACAAAGAGAAGACAAAATTGTTAAAAAACGGAGATCCTAAATCTACTGTTAGTAAACCTAAATCTAGGATTTCCCACCTGGCTCTCCTGGTTGGGTTGGGCAATGAAGACCGTCATGCCACACGCCTGAGACGATCAGATAGTTGTCTTTCATCCCTTTGTTAGACTTGGGAAGGCAGGAGACAAGCCGAACAATGTCGGATCGGGATTTAAGGTAATATCCCACTCCCTTTTGGCTATGACATTCGTACATGTGTACTACGTCATGCCAGGTGAGTCCGAGCCCTAAATGACGATTCAAGGTGTCAATCGCTCCTACGATCCTAAAGACATTGGGCGCGCACTGATCAGGAGAAAGGCTATGGTTACGAAGATAACTTTGGGTAATAGAACCCATAGGGAGAGTCATTTCTCCTTCTATGAATGCTATTATAGGGATTATGACTTCTCCCTCTCTTCGATCGGTTAATATCCTTTCTAGGGGACAATACCTTAGGTTTACTCCCTACGGTATGCCATATGTTTCCTTAAATGTCTCTATTAAGGCAGGACTATCGACGACATATTGAAATCTACCCATCTTTTGGCTAACTAGAAGGAGGCACAGAGAGTGATAATTGGGAAATGAGCATTTGAGGGCCGAGAACATGGCCGAGAAGAGGATGAAGGGTTTGAAGATATTAAAACTTACAGAAACTGGGTTGAGGAATGATCCCTAAATCCTTGGAAGGATTTGTGTGGATTCCTACAGAAAGGAGCTGGACAATTTGGAAAACTTGAGGTGCTCGAACGATTGGGTTCGCTGATGTTAGGAATGCTATTAGCATATGGATAATAATTGGTGTATTGAGATTTAGTTAGTTAGTTACAATTCTAAACATGTTAATCACATTTAGCACATGTTGGAATTATTAATGCACATTGGGAATAATAGAACCAATAGGATGAGGCCATGTGAGTCAATGAGATTAGAGCTAGTCTCCTACAAATATATGATTGTAATCCAATATGAGAGATCAATGAAGAATAAACCAATTTGTTAGTGCATTAGTGCATCTCTCTCTTTCTCTATGGAGGGTGACTACCTCGAATTAAGTCAATTTCCCTACAATTTCCATCCATTCCCCTATAATTCCCATCAATTCCCTTATAATTCATACTCATCCCCATTAGGAACCTCTAGGTTCCTAACAGCCGAAGAGTAAGAGATTGTAAAGTAAAAGAGATAAAATCTTCTTTGAGGCTTTATATAGGAGCCAGAAAGTGGGTGGGAGTTATCCCGCTCAAATCTCGAGGAAAGACATCATCCGTTGGATCGATAGTCAACCGTTGGATGTAAGAGACAAAACGCCGCCTGGAGTAATTAGTAGCGCTTCGTGAATACCAAAACGTCAACAGCAATGATGAAGCACCTAAATCTATGCCCACACACGTGTAAGTTCAGATTTTTGTGTGTTTTAAGCTTTCATTTCGTAACAAAATCAAAATCCTATTTTTTCTCCTCGGATGCGAGGGAAAAATTAAAATTTTGAGGGGCTATTGTGGGGGGGGGGGGGTAAAAGCCCAATCTTATGTACTGGGCCTAAGGCCCCATTTGAAGATTACTATGTGTCTGAAGAGAAGAAAGTGGTTGAGAAGGAGTCCATGTGTAAGAGATGTACCTGGAAATGAACGAGAAGTATAGTTCGAAGAGATCACCAGTGGTCTGAAGAGGTCATTCTCCTCGGATACAAAGAATCTTGATCAAGCAAATATCTGGAAGGTTCGAGTGATCCTCCTAACGACTTCAATGATAAGGATAAGTTTTGAGCATGCCTGGAGATGACAAGAACGGAGAAATATCTAAAAGGAAAAGCTGCTACCACCATATTAAATGCAATGCAGCTGCTTTTCTGGCCGCATTAATGTGGAGAAGACCTCTGAACAGTATAATCTCAGCTACCACCACTCACAGAGAGCTAAAGAGGGTACCTGACGTGACATATACTCAAGTGGATACATAGATGAAGAACAAGTGGACGATAAAGATGATGGGGAAGGATGCTATATAAAGGGAAGAGGCCTCTGATAAGGGGGGATCGGAATTGAGGGAAAAGGAAGAAGAGAACAATTTTACTGTAGCTCTAAGAACTGTATTCACCTTTCATTCAATAATACATCTCTTCGGACATCAATTTGTTTAGCTTTTAAGTGTGTTTTTACGTTAGTTCATCCCTTAATATCATGGTTAACTGTTGTTAAATTCATAATTAGCCCAGCTCTTTCACCCACTCTCTATAAATTCATTGTCCTGGGTTCGTTGGGCTCATAATCCAAACCTTTTGGGCTTGGGATACAAATCTCGACCCTACACTCTACATGTCACATCATTTTATCATATATTAAAAAATAAGCACAATCACACCTAATCAATTCTAAAACTCATTTGAAAATTCAGGCCAAAATGGCCAAATAGCACCTTTTTTGCAAATTATGTTACAATCTACCATTGTTTCAAAAATAATTAGCAATATATTACTTTTTTAGTACTCGAGTTTAACGAAATTGAGTTTTTAACAATACTCGAGTTCTGAGGACTCGAATTTCTCTAGAGTTTGCCAACGTGACAGGGGCTGAGCTGGAATTTTGCACATTAAAAATGCCACCTTGAACTTGATGTCCCTAACCTCAAAATTTGTGTTGACCAAACTCGAGTTTAGAAGACTTGGCTACCATGTTATTTTACATACACAGTACCCGAGCTTAGTAAACTCAAGTCCGACTTAGGTACCATTTTCTTTTACTACACCATACTCAACTTCTATGAACTCTAGTGTGGATCGGGTATCTTGTTATTTTATACACTATACTCGAGTTCAGTGAACTCGAGTACCTTCTTAATGTAAACTTCCGCAGCTCATTCTCTTCCTCGATCTCACTTGAAACACAAGTGACTTAGTCTGTCTCCCGACAACAAATTTAGTGGAAAACAATCTCTAAAAATAAGCTATACTTTTTATGTTGACCAAAAAAATAGTTTTCCCTTGATTCATTTTTTCTGATACTACCAAATACTGAAAAACATGAAAAATTATTTTTACATAATGTTGTCTATTGAAAAAAATAAAGCGTTATTATCAGGGCAAGACACCAATTGTTTTTAATTTAGACTAGATTCAAATTTTAGATTTTTTACTTGACGGCATTAAATTTTACTGGTTGAGCTAACTGTAACAGGATAACCACGTCATCTCACATTTTAAAGTTTAAAGCTCTAGAAGAAAATATCACGCCATCTGAGTACGTGCAATGTGTGTGCAGAGACGCTAAAGGTGTGATGAAAATATTATTTCATCCACAAACCCATAATACTCATCACACCTCTAGGTATTTTGTGATTGAAAAATGTAGTGATTCCAAATTATAATTGATGCAAATTATTAATTTTTTCCTAAAAAAGTAAAAGAGCCTCCACGCGCGTGTGCTCAAAGGCTCGTTTTAAAACTATGTTTTTTGTCCTTAATTGTTTTTTGCAATATGTCTTATTTAATTAAGGATAATAATAATACTGTTAAAATTAAGGAAAAATGGACATGCATGAAGAGTCCTATTCTCTTTATATACAAATAAGTGAACAACAGATTAATTGGCTTGCTAACAAATATAGTACAACTAAGTGAACAACTAAACAGACCCCACTAAAATAAGAGTCCTTTAAACCACCTTATTTATTTTACACTCCCACTTAACAATATATCTACATCACATCCTTTATTTTACATCTCATTGCACTAGAACAATATTAGCCTTTAAGCAGCTCTTCTATGAGATTTATACGGAAGAATTATTTCACCCATAAGTACATAAATCTTAGTTCTGTACTTGTGTGGTCTTTGTAATATGATATTTGTGATTCGTTTCAATATTAATAATAGTATTATTTTATGTTTTGTTTCCGCTGTTCTTGGTTGATTTGTACTTTTGAAAATCCTATTGGTTTGGGTAGTGGTAGGGCCCTATTTTGCATACAGTGTCTTAGTGCGACATCCCATTTAGAATTAGTTTGTGATCTTAAATACATTTTGTGTGGATTTCGTGGGTTCTGCTATTTTCGATTCGTCATGTGAGGAGGAAAGACAGAAAGACAAAGTTCACGAGAGAGAATGAGGCAAAAAATAGGGATTCCAGTACTGATCTAATGCCTATTTACCAGCAAAAACACAATATGTTTCCTGATATGGCTGAAACTCCTTAGTTTTGATTAGCACTTAACATAGTCGATTTTAGGGGTGTTTCCGTACCACATTGCTTGTCGATAGGGAAAATATCGGTAATATTGGCCTATGAAATCAACCACCTTGCTTGTGACTCAAGTGATAACTCTTTGTATTTCAAAAAGAAATATTTAGAGTTCAAATCCCTCTACTCTTAACTATATATATAAAACTTATAAGATATAACTTAAAAAAGAAGAATATATAACTATAAAAATAAATAAAGAGAAGAAATTACATTAAAGTGTGTGATAGTAGAAGAAAGAAAAATGACTTTTTGAGTGTTGTGGCCTTAAGAAGTGTGAAGACATAAGAGCACGAGCATCAAGTGTGCCAAATGCTAAGTTTTTAGCATTTGGTACACTAAACACCAAAAATCAAACCACATCACATGTGTTATATGTCATTATTTTAACACATGCTAGAGTACGCTTATACTAGTAGAAGTGTACTTAGCTATGTGCTAGCTTTTTAAATAATTTCCCTCTCCTCTCAACTAACTCTATCTCTTCTCTTTTATATATCTCTCTCCTCTATCCTCTCTCTTATACTAGTAGAAGTGTACTTAGCTATGTGCTAGCTTTTTAAATAATTTCCCTCTCCTCTCAACTAACTCTATCTCTTCTCTTTTATATATCTCTCTCCTCTATCCTCTCTCTTTATAACTTTTTTTGTTTTTTTAATTATAGTAGGTGTTATTTTAGGTTATTTTAATTGGTGATACATTAAAATAAGAAATATGATGCAAGGTGCATTATAAAGTAGTGTACAAATAAAATAACTTTTTGGTGTGTCAAAAATTAAAATGAATTTTTTTTTTTGAACAGTTGATGCTAATGCTAATCTAATTTCAATTTTGAAAAGAATAGTAATATATAGCAGAGAATGGTCAAAACTTTTGTCCCTTTTCGTTTTTATTTTTTTATTTTTATGTTATGTTTTTATTTTTTTTTAATTTAAACAAAATTTAAAAAATGGAACTTTTGACTTTTGAATAGCGTTTGTTTGGACTTTTTGTAGAACGGAATAATTCTAGGGATACACCAAATCTTACATCCAATTTAAGATTTTTTTTTTTTTAATTATTATTATTTTGCTACATTACATGGAATGTGTTTTGTTCTTAGCATATGAGGAAAAACGTGCACTTTTCTGTACAATTGATATGGAAAGAGGCTTATAGCAAAGAAAAAGGAAAATAAAAGGGCAACGGATATATAGCCTTATAGCTTAATTGATTAACATTTGTATTCACTATTCAAATGCCACTTTAAGATTATAATTTATAACTATCAAATTATTAAAAGAAAAAAAATGGTAATTACACTATTTTTCTTGAGATTTGGTAGGATGATATTTCACTTCAAACTTTGAGGGAAAAATATTTTTCCCCCTTGACATTCATTTGATTGAATTTTGATAAATTAATATTAAAAATGTTGTGTATTAATATGCTCTTTGCTAAAGGGAAGATTTTCAAAGTTAAAAAAAGCATTTTAAATTATTAAGTATGACTTTTGCTTCTTCTTTTTTCAAAGGATTGTGGAGAGATTTGACATTTCAACTTTTAAGTCTTTTGGTGTTGGACAAATTTTGCATTTTTATTCTAAATTTATTAGTTATGTTTTTATTAACAATGGTTAAACTTTGGTAAAGAGAATTTTATAAAACTTTAAAATATTTCATTACTAATATAAATAAAAGGGGAGAGTGTTATGATTATTTTTTTTTTATAAAAAATTACAGGTTGAGTTTCAATCTCTAAAATTTTAAGAATGATAATCTTTTTTTTTTTTTTTTTTTTTAAATGGAAGGTGGAAATGCCATGTGTGTCAGTATCTCTCTTTTATTTATTTATTTATTTATTAATTAATTTTACAAGCGTACGCGTTTTGAACGCTAGGAAATTTCCAACCCTGCTCATTTTTCCATCATATATTATTGAAATTCAAAATCAACAGATATTGTCATGCCTCAAACCCAACCATAAAGATAGGCATGTGACAACGGCCGCATGCTTATAAAGTAATCACCCTACAAGTATGCAAAGCTTTCTTAGCACTAAAAGTTATCCTCAAAAATTTCATCAAATAAATTCAAAATACCTCAAAAATCTCTTTATAAATAGATCTCCAATAATTTAAAAGGAACAAAATCCAAACCTCATGTACATAATGCAAATTGGCCAAAAGATATAAGACTATTAGAAGACCATCCAATCCCAAAATCACTAAGCTTTTTTTCTTGCTCACAACACAACATCAAAACTCCCAAAACTTGCTATTCTTCACAACTTGAAACTAGAGGGGAAAAAGGGAGGTGAGTTGACAACTCAATAAGTAATCAAAGTCCTAACAAGTTCTATCAAGCAATAGATCTGTAAAGTATAAGATATAATATGTGTTTTCAAAAGTTATAATATACTATGCGTTTTCATAATAACTGAAGAAGTTACATAGTCTTTGTCGGGGGTGAAAAAGTTTTCCTTCCGACAAATAAGATTTATAATGGGTTGGAGGTCTAAACCGAAACTCAACGATGGGCTTAATGCACGGCCCAAAGGCTATTGGTGAAGATCCAAGGAATCCACTATATTTTATACCTTGGGCCTAGATTAGAACTGACAAGAGTAGCCCATAAACAATCCCTATAGCAGACACGTCAGCATGATTAAAAAGCATACTGTAAGAAATAGCCCAGCAGTAAAGTGTTTCTATAGAAAATAGCCTAGTGGTAAAGTGTTTTTGCAGAAGATAACCCAGCAGTAAAATGTCCCAACGGTAAAATAAGACAGAATAAAATAGAACTTCAGCTGTTAGCTACTTCACAAATTAAGGGAAATATCTACACTTTCAGACTCATCATTCATTAGCTTTGGAGAAGAGTCTTCTAATATAACAATATGAGGGAAAAATTCTATAGTGACAGTTACATCATAACCATTAATAGTAAATGAATAAGTAAATATCATGGGTTCCACAATAACAAATAATGAGAAAAACTTAGTGTGAGATGAAGGGAGAGAGAAAGACCCCAGCTAGCGGAGCAAGATCATTATGGTGCCAAGACATGCTCGCGAGTATATAGTGAGTAATGAGTAGATAGAGTCATTTGTGAGTAGTATGAGTTATGAGTGAGTAGTATAGGTAATGAGTGAGAGTGTATAGCAAAGCTGATGGAGCTTTCTGCTGGGGTAAGTGTTTATGAGTAAAGCAATGAGGAGTGTTTGTGAGCTAGGAGCCAGGGAACTTGGTTTTTAAGCTTAAGACTGAGGACTCAGTGACTTTTCAGAGCTTAGAGAAGACTTTTTGCAGAGAGGTTAAGGAAAAAATCTTGGTGTGTAGCTTACTGAGTTGGTTGTTGAAGCATTAATGGAGAATCCCATTTATAGTTGGGTTTTAGGGGGGTAATTAGCAAATAATCTTTGCAAATCTTTCTCAATTTTCAGAAAATCCTTAGAGAATCGTTCTTAGGATTTTAGCTAAGAGTAGTAAGCTCAACTTTCAGAAAGTTCTTGCTATTTTGCGTAATAACAGTTGGGTTTCTAGCTTAGCATTGAATGCTGATTAGCCTTGGCTGATGGGATTAAAGCATGCTTTAGGCTAATGATATTGGTTATGCTGCAACTAGAATCAGAGCTCTCTAGGGCAGGTTGTGTCACCCCAAGCCAAGTGTCAACCTTGGAGCCCTTGCTAGGAACTCTGCTGGGATCCCTTTGATGCCCTTCAAACTACATTTCCCTAAGTTTCCCCATTTAGGGTTCATGTACTTGGTTCATGAACCAGATAATACACATTTTTAGTATGAAAATGAGCTGATTTTATGTCATTTCAGGAGCTTCACTGGCCTGGGCATGGCAGCTTTGGGTTTTTGACTGAATGAGTTAGAAGAGAAAGAAGTGATAGCTGGCTGAAGCTTTCCTAGCTTTCTGTCACATCACCTTCAGCTTTATGTCACTTGAGAAAGGATGGGATTTTAGCTTGTGTAGAAAGGATTCATCCCTTGGTGGACCCGTGTCCCTTTTCTGATCTGATTAGACAAGCTGGGACCTGATGGGAAGGGGCTCTAGCTATTCAATTGTTGCTGAAATTTGGCTAACCAATTCACGTGTTTTCCAATTGCTGAGATTTGTGTGTGGGCTGGCCTGACCCAGCTAGGCTTTGTAGATGAGCTTCCTTGGGCTAGGTTAACCCTACACAATGAGTAGTTTTGCCATAGGTGATATTCATGGGCTTTGTAGTTAGTTGATTATGGAAAGAATAGACATAGTTCCCATAAATTTTGTGAAAGCAATATTTTTAAGAGATGAGTAATTTATATTTCTCATGAGTGAGAGATTTAGTATACATAAAACAAATGTCAAAATAGTATTTGATTTTGTAAACATGTGCCAAAATAGCATTTGGGCTTTATGAGATAGTTGCCAAAATAACATTTGGGCTTTATAAAATAAGTGTAAAATTAATAGTAGTGCCAAATATTAATGTTTGGGCTTTGAGCATAACGTAATTGTTTTTGCCAAAATAGCATTTTGGGATTTGGAAAATAAGTGCCAAATTAGCATTTGGGCTTTTGGAAAATAAGTGCCAAATTAGTATTTGGGCTTTGTAAGATAGTGCCAAATTAGTTTTTGGGCTTTGTAAAAAATAGTTGCCAAATTAGTATTTAGGCTTTTGGAAAATAAGTGTCAAATTAGTATTTGGGCTTTGTAAGGTAGTGCCAAATTAGTATTTAGGCTTTGTAAAAATGATTTTGGGATTTTGTAAAATATTGCAGGGCTTAGTAAATGGTGCCGTGTAGCAACGGGCTTTAGAGATGCCGCATCGTAGTGGACTTTAGAGGTGCCGTGTAGCAACGGGCTTTAGAGATGCTGTGTAGCAACGGGCTTTAAGGTGCCGTGTAGCAACAGGCTTAGTGAATGTTGCCGTGTAGTAACGGGCTTAGTAAATAATATTGTTGGGCCTTTTTGGGCTTTGCCCACAAGGTAAATGAGCTTGGAATTTTTTGTGGGGATAGCATAATTTTGTGGCCCAATTTTGGTAGTAACATGATGAGTATTTTTGTGAAAAATTCTAGTTGGGTAATATGTGGGATATAATGGGTAATATTTGTGAGAAGGCCCAAGGCAATTTATGGGCTTGTGTATGGAGTATTTGTGAAGGCCCAATAGCATAGAGAATATTTGGGTAATATGTATATGAGAATATTTATGTGGGTTTGGAATGATGTGTGGGCTCATGTGGGTATTTTTGTGAGTGGGTTAATAAAATCAAGGCCCGAAAATTTGTACCTCAACAGTCTTAAAATAATAAGTTGCACATAGATCACATACTTTAATCTTACAAATATATCATAGATGGTTTAGAAAATAGTCAGTTTTTCATATATCAAAAGCTATAACTTACAATACACATAAGCAGTTTTAGTGACTCAAAGTAGTTCAAATACTCAAACATTTCCAAAATCACATATGTAGTTTTAAGGATTCAAAATAGTTTAAATATTCAAATGTAATTCGTATTCTTAACAATCTTATGACTATGGTCATGCTATATTCCCGTGACTGGGTATCAGAGTACCAATGAATAACCTCCATTGGCTTGGTATCAAAGTACCAATGAATAACCCCCATTGGTTTGGGTATCAGAGTACCAATGAATAACCCTTATTAGTTGGGTATCAGAGTACCAATGAATAACCTCTATTGACTAGGTATCAGAATCAATTCATAGTTAGATTGTCCATAATCATATATATGAAATCATACTTTCTAACAAAAATATATCTTATTCAAGCATGTATATAAAAATCATATACTTAGGTATTAAAATATATTTATAATAATCCTTTACTTGAAATCAGTAATACAATAGAAATAAAAATTCTAACAATTATAAAAAAAAAAAATTCAGTAGTTAAAAATACATTAATATAAGCAAAATAAAACCCAATTAGAATAAGGTTACTTACCTCCAAAAGCCATACCAAAAGGAACTTCTCCCTAAAATTTCTTCTAAAATCTTAAGATATCACTTAAAACAATTTTGCAGGTATCATTTACTCAATAATAAAATAATTTAAGAAAAACTTGTAACGGTACCTGATCAGAAGAGAAACTACTAAAAATATCCATATTATATATTTGAGAACTATCATTAATTTATCTATATAAATTCTGTCTCCTCACTAAGCCTAACAATAGTCATAATATTTTTGTTTCTTTACTTTCTGCCACAAATAGTTCCCTAGGAACAAAACCTATAGAACAAAATATACTTATAGCCATAAAGGGTCTATACGTGTGTTTTTTTTCTTTTCTTTTCTTCTTCTCTCTCTCTCTCTCTCTCTCTCTCTCCTGCCACCATTTGTTCTCCTGAGAGCAATTGCATCAGTTCGTGCAAATTTTCTATCTATTTTGCAAGAAAAAACTTACTTTTCCTATTTTACACATCCACTTTTACAAAACACCCATATCAGTTTATCTATTCTACACATTTATTCAATAAAATTTTCATTCTTTTTACATTTTTTATTATTTCCTTCCCTCTCCTCTTTGGAACCCTCTCACAGACCTAACACAAACCCAAAATCACCCACACCCAGCCACCAGTCACCATCAATGATCAAATGGAACAAACCGCAGATGGAATTACAAAGATAAAAAACCAAATACTTCTTCAGAATTCATGAATTCATTACTTCGGTGAACAAGCCCCACCGGTGCTCACTACTCCCAGATGGAACAAACCCCACCAGCATTCATTACTCCGTCAAATCAAAGCATAAACCCGTCGACGTTCATTACTCCATCGGAACAAACCCCACCGTCTTCTCCGTCAATGATTCTCCTTTTCTTCAAGATCGAGGAAGAAAGAATGAGAGAGCTGAGAGAAAGATTTATGAGATAAACTGATGGGGTTTTCCCCGACCAAACCCGATCAAACAACGATCAACAGAAGCTAGAGGAAGAAAGATTTATGTGAGAGAGAGAGAGAAAGAGCTGTGAGCTTGAGAGAGTTGAGAGGAGAGAGAAACAAATATTAAAATAATAGATAGACGAGCTACAGTAACCGTGTAAATATACACGGTTACTGTAGCTAATGTGTATATTTACACATTTTTATACCCATTGATGTGAGTGTTTTTTTGCTCAAAATGTGTAAAATAGGTACATTTTTCTATTTTAGAAGACTATACACATGCTAATGTGGTTGCTTTGAAATGAGGACAAACTAAATACTGTATCATACAAAAATCAAAGCACTAGGACATTTACGAATACACCACACCATTCTTTTTCTTTTTTTCAAAAGCATGTGAGTCTATGTTAGACCTCAAAGCATGCCTAGACTACTAGGCTTCTGTATATCATCAAGTCTAGTACTTAGGTCATTATTCTTTAAAGAAAAATTGTGTAGAAACTTCACACCTACTGGAAAAAATTTTAACACAACATAAAAATCTGCAGTTTCTATCGTAGTTAACGCAATAAAAGTCTTAGAATAGGTTAGATTTTTGAGATAGGAATAGCTGTAGCTGCTTTAGCGTCCAAAATAGTAAAGATATAAATCTAAATCATTCTTCTTCGTTTACAACATAAAACTCACAGGATATTTAGATATTTTTACTACTAAACAAAAATACCCACATAAAAATATTATAATTTCATATAGAATATAGATTTGACAAAATATGAGATTTCTTAGGCGTGTACTGCCATCTCAGCTATAGTATACTGCCATCTTTGGCAGCTGACTATAGCTGGAAGTTAAACACATAATGTTGTTTATTTGGTTCACGTGTGTTATTGCTCTCTCCTTTCTTTTCTCCCTTTTTGCTTCTCTGTTTCTAATTTTTTATCACCTACGCCTTCATGCCCAGTCTCTCCTCTTCTCCCTGTCAATTGAAATCAACTTTCTCACTCTATCTTGTCTCTCTCTCTTCTCTTGGGTTTGCTTGTGGTAGTTGGGTTGGGTTCCAATTGGATTTATGGTGGTCCAATTTGTGCTTTGGTTCTTCGATCGGATTTATGGTGGTTTGATATGTGCTTTGGTGGGGCTTTGTGGGTCTGATTAATTTTTGTTTTGTATTTCTTTTCCCGGATGATGGTGGTGATGTGGTTGTGGGTTTGTGATTTGGTCGTGATTTTAGTGGTTGGGGGTTGTGGTGATAGTGGTAGTAGTTGTTGCAGATGTGGTGGTGGTTGAATGGGTTTAGTGTCTAATTCGTTGTGGTGATTTTTTTTTTTTTTTTTTTTTTTTTGATTTTCAATGGTGGTGATTAGTGGTGGATAGCAATGGGTGTGGTTGTGGGTTTGCTAAGTTGGGAGCATTTGTTCATCCCAACGCTTTTGTATGAGAGAGAGTGTTGTAGTCTAGAGAAACAAATCTCTTTATCCTCTCTTCTCCTTTTCTCTCACAAATGACATATCCTTGAGAGAAACTTGTAACCTTCATCTCCGTCACTAAACCTTGAGTGTTGTGAGTTTGTTGAAGGGCTTGAAACTTAGTGTAGCCAAATCAGATCCAAGTCCTTTGTTGTTTTCCGTTGGCGGCTCAATGGTGGTGACTCCAATAGGCTAGTTGAAGAAAAGACTCAACGAAGTTGGTTGCTAGTAGGAGCTTGGATGGCTCAAGTACGTAGGGAGATATAGGCTTGGAGGGTTTATAGTCATCCATGTACTGCATTATTCATACTAGTGGAGTTTTCTGCAGGTGATCGGTGTGGAAGCCCCAAAATTTCTTTTGGTTGGTCGCACATTGGGTCCTTGGCAACGTGACTCTTGTATGCTTGTGTCTCTAGAGTGGGGGTGTGTGCATGCGGGTCCCTTTTTCTTATTTTTATTTTAGAAGTCTCCACCAACCTTTTTTTTTTTTAATGTATTACGTGTTATTGGTCACCTATGTGTCTAATTAGTTTTAGGTAACCTAATTAACGAAACCAAATTTTAAGGGCTCATTAATTAAGGCAAACCAAAAAGTCTCGAATTAAAGATCATGGGCTCGGAAGTTTGGTTACGTGTGGGGAAAGTGTTATACACTCCATGACGCCTATTCAAAAATAGTACTTCATTTTAATTTATTTCAAACGTCATCTTTCTGTATAGAAATAGAATACTTGACATTTTGATTTTTGAAAAAAGAGTTTTAAAAACAGTATATACATATATACATGTGAGTAATCATTTACTTATAATTAGCGTGTGAATATTAACTCCAATGAATATTTACAAACAAGCATGTGTGAGGATATACAAGAGCAGCCATATGAGTAGAATATTTAATACATAGGTAGCATGTGAGTACTAAGTATTATAAATAAGCAAACTACAACACACACACACACACACACACAAGATGGGGTTGGAAGAGTAGCACCTTTTTGTCATCCACCATTTTATCATTTTTGTCATGCAAAAAAAGATAACAAATAAAATTCATTATTGCCAAAGAAAGTGATAGGGTCAATGTAAGCTTAAAGGGTGTTCAAGGACTCAAGGGAACAAGCTATGAACACAAATCTTTAACTACAACAATTCTAAGAAAAGCTTGAGATTAGAATGTATGAAAAAAAATTTACCACGTTAACTTTTTAGTGTTTTGAAAAAGCGCATTTTTTTTTTTTTTTGGAAAAGTTTTTATAAATGAGTTTTGAGAAAAAACCTTTTTTTTATTGAAGGAATTCCAACGCGGTAAAGACTATTTATTATTATTTTTTTAAGAAAAATTCTCTTATTTTCATATTTAAAAAAAAAAAGGAAAGCAAGTTTTTGAAAAATTCTTTTTTTGAAAACATTTTCCAACGTGGTAAAAATGTATTTTTTGGAAACCCATTTTTTGATTTATTATATATATATTTTATAATTAAAGGGAGGGGAAAACATTTTTTAAGGGGAAATCTAACGTGGTAAAAACATTTACTAGTGTGGTAAAAATAATTTCCCTTTTTCTTGGCAAAAAATTTGGATTCCCTTTAGGAGGGGAAAGAAAAACAATTTTTTTGAGACAACTATTTGTAAACGCTTAACAGGGCAAAAATGTGTTGATCCTTTGCAAATTAATTAATTACCCAAGTTAATTAATTAGGTTCAATTACATGCAATGGTGTGGTAGCACAAACATATCACTAACTAAACTAAATGCAACAAAAATTAAATTTGACATGGTGATTTTTTTACGAATGGGGAAAACTACTATGGCAAAAAACCGGGTAATTTTAAGGTCACCACTCCCAAGAATCCACTAATCAATAATTAAGCGATTACAAGTAAAAGGAATCTTACTAACTACCCTTGGCCTATCCTAAATTACCAACCTATAGTTGAATCTTCACTCCAATACCCAATTGGACTCGATCTTGTAGTGGCACTCTCTTCGTTTAATGCACATATCCTAGTATGTGACTAACCAATGATGCACGAATCCCAGTACAAGACTAACTCTAGCAACTTGAAAAAAGTTGTTGGCTGTAATGTTCTTCACTTCACGCACAATGAAGATTAGGAACCTCCTTGGTTACAAAACCCTTTGGCATAAAAATGCAGTAGCTTCTTTCAGAGAGACTAAGGGACTAGGTTACTCAATGCATATACAATGGCCTTTAAAATAATCCTCATATATGTCTAGGGTTGTAAGAAAAGAAACCCTACACAAATATACAAGAATCTGCATGCAATCAAATCTAAAAAGCTTGATTTCATAAGTCTCGATAGAAACAGCTTGTGTCGAGCTTCTGTGGTGCTTCAACATTAAATCTCGATAGAAAGGATTCTGTTGAGACTTCTGTCGAGATTTAGTGAACAACTCTTTCTTCATTTGTTTCTTGATCAGATTTTCATGGTTTTAACATTTGACTTGAACTCTTGTTTCTTGAAATACTAACCCCATCCTAGATCTACCCAATTACATGTAAAGTGCATTTTGTCAAAAGATTAGCCAATTACATAAAATATGTCCTTAAAATACTTTTTTTTTTTTTTAACGTGGTAAGAACATTTTTTTTAAACAGATTTTTTTTTTTAGAGAAACATTTTTTTAGAACACCTTTAAATTTTTAAGAAAAGAATGAAGGGAGATTTTTTTTGGAAACTTTTTTGAAAGGAAGAGATTTTTTTAGCAAAGCATCTTTTGGAAAAAATTCTCCTTTTTTTTTAAAGAAAACTTCATCTTTCTTTTTGAAAAGGGTGAAAAGGATTTTGAGAAGCACTTCCTTAGAATTGTTGTGTAAAGAAGTTGTTTTACCCAAGCATATTTATTTTATGGCAACATTATTAATGAGAAAAAAAAAAGAACAATAATGAAGTGCAGAAAATAAGTTGCAAGGAAAGTAAAGTGCAGAAATTTAAATGGCTTAAAAGTAAAGAGGTGAAATATTGTAAAGGTTGATTGAAAGGTTTCTTTTTTGTCTCTCTTAAATGGATTTTAATCCATTTCATGCCACATGGGTCCTTCATCATAAAGAAAGTGGAGTTCTAAGCCATCAACCATTATTATAAGACATACCCATATTGTGCTCAAATAGAAGTTTAAAAACCATTTAAAAGAGAGGGAGTAGAAAATCTCTTTTTTTATTTTATTATTTAGGTGTATATATAAACATATGTACGTGCAAAAAAGTAAAAGGGGATGGGATTGTGCAAGAAAATTAAAGGGATGACAGAAATTAAAAGGGGAGTGGATTGCTTGTAAAATAGAATGGATGTCGTAAATATAAGGCCAGGAAAATAAATGCCTAGATGCGTAGGTGGGATGAAATTTCTTCCCCCTAAGGGTACTTCCCATACAAAACCTAGGAGATGGTCCAATGGACCAATACCCATCTATGAAACAAGCACAATATCATAATCAAGCAATTGTAATATGGATGAAAGGATAAAGAGAGATATTTGCACAATAACAAAGTAAAGAGACAAAATAGAGGAAAGCACTACATATATAAATAAATTTGATGTTTACAAGATAGTAAAAGAAAATGGGATGGGTGTAGTTATTAAGAAACTACCCCATCCCTACAGCTTACCCACAAAATTACAAGTAAAGAAAGGGAAGAGGCTTTTTTGTGGTGGGTTTCTTAGAGAAGGGGAAAATAATTTTTTAGAATTTCCTGGGCATTTTTCTCAGAATTTTTTCACTATTTCTCTATTTTTTTTTTCCTATTTTTCTCTCTTTTCTCCCTGTTTTTTTCTCAAAAAATAAGGGGGTATTATAAGGGGTTGAGGGAAATGGGTGGCTATCTAGGTGTATCATGTTCGACTGAGCTAGCCCCCCAATTTTGCCACCTCATCGGCCTATTTTTCCTTTTTCTGATTGTTGGTCCGATTTTCGAACAGTTGTTTGAAGGCCTTTCTGAGCTCTATTTTTCTCAAACTTTATATGTCTGGAAATTTCTAGATGTCTAGTTTCCAACGTTCCTAACCTCGCCTAATTTGGAGTTATGGTTGTCGAGATATCACGCTTGGAAGGAAGGTGATGCAGTGCTGAAAAATTCTGTGATGTTTTTTATTAAAAAATGTGTATCTTTCAATCCAGGGAAAATATCTTTGAGCCATTTTTATGAAAAATAGATAAGATCTTTTTCTTCAAGATGGTCCAGCCGACTCGCTCCAGTTCTTGCCCAATTGGTATAGTTGATTGCGCAAAGTTGGGCCAAAAACTGTCTCCTTTCCTGTAATAAAAAAAGAAAAGAAAAAAGAGTGAAGATTTTATTAGGGTTTTTTGTACTTTGGTGATATCTTATCTTTTTTAACTCCGATTTTGGCCTGTAAACTATCGTTTCAAAATGTAAAGTGTGCCTTACGAGACGGTCCAAAATTCACGCAATCCAACGATCGAATCAAGAAGTCAACTTTTTGACCATACCTAATTAGGGTTTTGGTCTTAATTGCTGTAAAATGGATTTCCAAATATTGTGGCCTTTTGATTTGCCATGCAATCGTGTTGTATTCATTTTACCCTTTTTGTCTTTGAAACTTGTAATTTTGCACATTTTCCATTTCATTTGAATTTTTGGTCTGTATTTTGATGCGTGAATTTGCGCCGGACAAAATACGGTATCGACAGTCGGCGGAGAGGTTTTTTCGCCCAGGTGATTGGGTTGACCTCTTTGAAAACACATCTTGGTGTTTTCATGTGGTTTACATATTGCTCTTTACATGCTTTAGATTGTTCTTCATCTTGCTTGCAATATGAATCTTGACTAAGTTGGTAGTACTAAAAGTGATTAACTTTGATTAAAGGGTCTAAATATTGTGCTAATGTTAATATAGTATATTTCATTAGGGATTTTCTTTTCCTTCGTCGCCCCATCGTCATTTACAATTTTCTTTGGAAAGAATGGAATTAAAAATTGTTTTGAGAGAGCCAAGAGAAAACAGTAGACATTGGAGACTAGGAGAAGAGAAACGATACTAGGCTTGAGAATACGAGCAAAGAGAGTGGAATTTGGCTTGAAATGATAGCTACAACCACCACGTCCACAGTTGAGCCTCTTTCTTAAGGAATTATCTAATGATCAAATCTAGGGACAATTTTGATGACGATTGGTTGAATTCGCAATCTCTGTCTCTCTCAAGGCTTCTTCGAAACATTGATTTTAATGGGATAATGTGCCAATGTGGCAAAGTCCAGCTCCCGCTTTCACTCTTACGTGGGTTTGTTCTTGTTTTTTACACACTTCTGACTTTTTGATCTTTATTTATTCATCTTTTTATTTATTTTCATGTTTATAACAGTAAACTAACGAGATGGGTAATGGAGGACTAACGAAAGTAATCTTAGATAAAGTGACGATGTCCAAACCGCAAATAGACACTATTAA
Organism: Quercus aquifolioides; assembly: GCA_019022515.1. Taxonomy (NCBI): domain Eukaryota; kingdom Viridiplantae; phylum Streptophyta; class Magnoliopsida; order Fagales; family Fagaceae; genus Quercus; species Quercus aquifolioides. The sequence continues at coordinate 1,392,293 of CM032325.1, read as the reverse complement.
AATAGGTCTAACTACATGTTGGTTCTTTTTTTTTTCTTTTTGCTTTTCCCAAAGGTGAAGGAAAACAATGAACAGTGGCTGTTGTGTGTAAGCAGGGAGAGAAACAATTAAAGAAGGCAAAAATACCATTCTAGTCCCTACATTTTGACTTTATTCCCATTTTGGTCTCTACTTTTTAATTTTACTGCATTTAGTCTCTAAAATCAAAAAGTGATTTGTTTTGGTCCCTACTGTCATCTCACTAACGGAAATTGTCTATGTGATAGACAGAGTGCACTGTTGGCACAGTAAATGCTGATGTGGCCATTAAAATATTATTTTAAAAAATTTATTTGGTATTTTAAAAATGCCACGTCTACAATTTAATTAAAAAAGCCAAAAATAAAAAACTTCTAATTTCTTAATTTTAATTTAAATTGAAAATTTCTTTTCAATTTTAAAGATTAGGTAAAAATTGCTTGCAGTAACTTTCTCAATTTTTCTTGATCTTTCTTGATAACCAAACAAAACATTAGAACTCAAGCTCATATTAACTTTCAGCCAACAATCTAACCCAACTCATATTTTCCAAGCTCTCTTTCTTCGAAATTCTCCAAGCTCTCCCCCTCTCTCTCTCTCTCTCTCTCTCTAAATCCTACCCTCTCCCTCTCTCTCTAAATCCATGGTTGAAAACCCTGCTCTCTCTCTCTCTTTCTCTCTCTCTCTCTAAATCTTGGCAAAAAACCTAGCTCTCTCTCTCTCTCTCTCTCTCTCTCTCTCTCTCTCTAAACCGATGGCTGAAAACCAAACTTTCTCTATCTAAATCCATGGCTGAAACCAACAATGGCTTTCTCTTGATAGGCCAAGAATGTATTGACCCTTTTGAGAAATTAACCAATAAATTAGCCAAGTGAATTAATTAGGTTCAATTACATGCAATAAGTGTGGTAGTACAAACAAATCACCAACTAAGTTAAATGCAGCGGAAAATAAATTTGACACAAGTGATTTGTTTACGAATGGAGAAAACTACCGAGGCAAAACCCCATTGGGTGAATTTAAGGTCATTACTCTCGAGAATCCACTATTATCAAAACAAGCGATTATAAGTAAAAAGAATCCCAGTACCTTATATGAACCTAGAGTTGAATCTTTACCCCAATACCCAATTGGACTTGTAATGTAGTGACAATCTCTTCTTTCAATGCACAGCTCCCAATACGTGACTAATCAATTAATGCACGAATTCAAGTACGTGACTAACACACCAACTTGAGAAAGATGTTGGCTGCAAAGTTCTTTAGTTCATCCAACGATAAAGATCAAAAAGTTCCTTGGTTACAAAATCCTTGGCTCAAGACGCAGCAGCTTCTATAAGGAATATGATGAACTAGGGCAAATTCTGTCTCTGGTCACAATTTGCATTAAGTTGTATCACTTTGCATCCCTTTGATGGTCCTTAAAATAATCTTTTTATATGCTCATGGTTGTGAGAAAAGAAACTCTACACAAATACACTTGGATATGCGTGAAAACAAATCTAAAAATTTGAATTTCGTAATTCTCGATAGATACTGTTTCTATCAAGCAGCTGTCGAGCATCAGCATTAAACCTCGATAGATGTCATCTGTCGAGTTTTAATGAACAACACTTCTTCATTTGTTTCTTGGACAAATTTGCATGGCTTCAATACTAAACATGAACTCTTGTTTCTTGAAGTACTAAACTCATCTTAGATCTATCCAATTACAAATAAAGTGCGTTTTGTCAAAGGATTAACCAATTTACATATGTTTCTAACAATATCCACATATGTCCAAACAATCTCCCCATTTGACAATTTGTGACAAAACTACAACAAACAAATGAAATATAAGAGAAGTCATAAATCACTAAACTCATAATCACTTGTTAAATACAATAAAATCTAATCTTAACACAAACTCTTGAAAAACTTTACAAGAAGAGAGTTCATGGCATGATAGACTTTGACAACCTGCCTTTTTGAAACACTTTAAACAAAACTCATCAAGACATCTTAGTATGAAATAGAAATAAAGGATTGCATACAGAAAGAAACATGTGTATAAAGAGAGAAAATAAACAACACATGAAGAGATAAGTGAATAACTACATACATCATCATATATAAAAATGAGAAATAAATACAGTGTATGTCATCAATAAATGGTCACAAGACCGGTGTACAAGAGGATAAAGTAACTAAGATAAAGAAAAGAAAAGTACATATAATTCTCACTACATCACTCAAAATATAGACACTCCCCCTAACAAAAAAATGTCATATGCTAACATTCTCCTTAAGTATATGACTACTCTCATCATCCCAAAACTACTCCTTTTTGTCTCGAATGACAAATGGTAAGTCATTGAGAGGTCTTCATCTCATCATCACTAGAAGAGCTAGCATCCTCATCATCATCAGCAGCATCCTCATCCTCAGAAGCCTCTAGAGATGGAGATGGAGAAGCAACGAAGCCACCAAGGCGAGCCAGTCGTCGCGCAATACGACCGACACGGGTGGTCACCTGACACAACACATCACTGAGAGTGTCAAGGCAAGCATCCATGCATTGAAGCTACGCCATGATCGCCTCAAGAGCCACACCACTCGCTGAAGAAGAAGGAGCAAAGGTGGAAGTAATAGAATGGGCTGGAGAATCCGTTGTCTCGATCCGTGGCCGCTTCCGTCAAAGCTTGGCCTCACTCCGTCGATCAGACGCTGCGCTGATGGCACCCATGGTGGTATAGAAGGGAGAATTAGGAATAGGGATAGAAAAATGGCGAAGGATCCGCGTGATATTTGAAGGAAAGATAAACTTATCACGGGTAGCCGTATCCCTATAGACATTTATGAGAGGGAAAGTCTATAGAGAGGTCCTCTAAAAGGGATAGCAAAAACCGAGCACGAGGCTTTGTAATGGAGTTATAGTGAGAAAGTGGAGTAAGAACAAATGTCATCACCTTGTTTAGGAACCTCGGACCTTTTACAAAGCTCGAACATGGTGTGTTTTGGCATAAGGAGGGCGTCTCACAGAAATGAGACAGAAGTGCATCTTTGGACACAGTCCTCGGACGCTGACAGCCGAGGTAGTCAGGATGCACTACTTGTGGGACAAGAAGTATCTCGGATATAAGATCTAGAGTGACTTCGATACGTGTACCTCGGAATGTTGTGACAAACTTAGGTACAGAGGTATCGATACCATGCATGTTGGAGTAAAACTCCTGAATGAACACGGTGGGACATCTCAAGGGTATCTCACAAAGAGATTCCCATCCCCGAGTGTGAATGACATCGAGTAAAGAAGTGTCGGCAAAGTTCGACAAAATCACATGGCATTCCGAATGAACGCCACATTTAGAAAAGTTCTCAGAGAAGTCCTTATAGGCCTTCTCATCACAGAACTGAACGTGAAGAGGGGGAACAGGAGGATCAAAAGAAGATGATTCGGAATGAAGAGGGTTTCGGACCGGAGTAAATTTGCACTTTGGTGCCATGCGCAATCTATCAGAGAGAGAGAGAGAGAGAAAACAGAACATAATCACAACCCATAACATATAGATAGAAAAGAAAGGGTATGTATGCATGAATAGAATGCATGAACATGTGATGTGCTAAAAATAAAGGCATCATAGGTTCAACCAAATCCAAACCTAATAGCACACAAGTTTCAACATTCAAACACACATAAATGCATGAAACATTGTGAAAATGCAAATGGAATGCAATGCATGATCATACAGCATCAAATAAGCAACACCCAACCTAAAAATTTCCCAAAAATCTCAAAAGTTTTCAAAAACCCCAAAAATTTCACAAAACCCCCAAAACCTAGGTCTAATGCATGAAATCCATGAAGAATGAAGGATTAGGAGTTCTTACCACAAGATTAAAGCTTTGTTAGGCCGAAATCTTGAAGAGAGTGGAGATTTGAGTGAGAGGAGAGTGTTTGGAGGGAGAGAAAAGAATTTCTATTGAGAGAGAAAAGAGAGAAATGAAATCTGATTTTGCACGGACCCTTAAATAGAAATTGCAACTCGATGGATTGAGGGTCTGTCAAGATCTGTCAAGCACTAAATCTCGACAGATAATCTATCGAGGTGTTGTCGAGAATCTGTCGACGGCAAAATCACCTCGATGGATCGAGATTCTGTCGAGAATCTATCGGCCAAATAGAAAGTTTCTCAATGGATTGAGAAGCTGTTGAGAAGCTATCGAGACAAAGTCCAGAAAGCTCGATGGATAAAAAATGCGATAAGATTTGTCGAGAAAGGAAGACAAGGGGCTCGATAGATAGGAATTTGTTGAGGATTTGTCGAGAAGCTGTCGAGCTTGATAAAAAGTAGTTTTTCAAAGAAAGGAAAAACACAAGGAGATGAATGCAAACAAGCAAAATACTCAAACATAGATCTAATCAACATGTTAAGCTTTCAAAAACATCTCTCAACAAGAAGATGCAAAGCATTCATGATCCAAAACACACACACAAACACTAAACAAGTCTAACCAAATTTTATATTTCAAAAATGAGTTAAGACGGTTTAGTAAGCATGCATTAACACATGCATCCCTTGTGATGGCCAAATCACATTGTACTTGCACATGTATCAAAAGTAGCAAAGAACTTTGCGTATTGTGTGAAAAAAATAGCAAAAGTGCATAAGTGTCTCATGTTATGACGATTTGAGATATGAGAAAATCAATTTAATTCACACACAATCATAACTGCTTAATGGGGACTATTACCTTCGAGGTATATCCTATAACTCTCACATCTCCTAGAAACACGTTTGCAATAATATTTAAAAGCATTTTGATTCTTTTTGCTTTTGATTTTTTTTTTTTTTTTTTTTTTTTTGCATATTTTTCTTTTTGAACATATCATGCTTGGGCATATAAGAGAGAGAAAAGAAATACTCAATTATGTTAAGTCAAAAACATCACAATTTTACTATGCCAAAGCATACAGATGTTATACATGATTGGCGGGCTTTAGTAGTGAGATGTTTATTTATACTTTTCTCTTAGGATTTTTTAGTCATTCCCATAAAAAAGAGTGACATGAGTGTTAAGTATAAGAGATTACTTAATTGTACTCATCACAAACATGAGCCATAAAGATCACTTGCTTAGTTGTGCATTGAGATGCTCATCTAAGCTACAAAAGATACAAAGTTTAGAAAACTTTGTTTTAATGGTCATCCAAGGTACACAAGTACCAATGTACACAAAATACATTGTTTTTGTATTTTCTGATTTTTCAATTTTTTATTTTTTATTTTTATGAGAACAAAAATAAAGCAAAACTGAAAACAAACAAACAAAAACATGTTAAACAAGGCAAAGCATAAAACTAGAGTGACTCAAAAACAAGAAAGCAAAACACACAAGTAATGCAACAAACATAAAAAAGGGAGAGAGAAAAAGTGACTAAATCACTTTGAGCCTTTTTCCTTCCACACCTTGGAAGAGCCTTTCCTTTGAGTGAACCTTTGATCCGGTGGTGAGGGGGAAGAATTGAAATTGTTCAAGTTTGAAAGGAACATGAAGGCCTTAAGAAGATCTCCAAGAGGAGCAAAAGAGGATAGAAACTGATTCTAACTTCCGGACGAGAGCATACTATTGCTTTGTTGAGTGGCTAGCCACTTTTAGCAATTTGGACGAGTATGCCCTAAAGCTCCACAGTGATGACAGAGATGTAGCTTCTTCGGTTGAGACTTTTTATTGTTAACCTTCTTAGTTCGAGGGTTTCTAGTCTCTTTCTTTTCAACCTTAAAGGGTGCTCCTAGAATAGATTTACCCTTGCCTATGTTCTCACTAGCTATTTTAGTTTTACATAATGGTTCTCAGAATTAACATTATTAGCAGGTAAGACAAACACAGTAGTACTAGAAAAGGCAAAATTAGGAGAAGAGAAATCATACCCCAAACCGGTTTTATCAGAAGCAACTTTTTGAAAGCTTAGCATCTCATCGAGCTTTGCACTGGAAGTCCTCTCCAATTGAGCTCTAACTTGGAACAATTCTACCTCAAGCTTCTTTGACTTTTCAGCAAGGAAGTTGTTTTTGAATCGTAAAGCTCCAATGGTTTGATTTGCTTCATCAAACTTCGTGGAGAGCTCCTCTCGATCTAGCTCAACATCACTTAACTTCTTGGTGGCCAACCTATACAGTTTCTCATGCTTCTCAGAGACCTTGTATAATTTTGCATAGACTGTATGGATGTCATCTTGATCGTCCATTTTCTCAAAATTAGAATCCACCAAGTCCTCTTCATCATCTACTAGTTCTGAAACCCCATCTGTAGAATCAACTATAGCAGTGAAGGCATTCAAAATTCCCTCATCGTCATTGTCATCTAAATCATCCTTAGGCTCGGTGTCACTCAAGGTAGCAATAAGGGCTTTACTTTTCCCAGTAGTCTTGAGATAAGTTGGACATTCTTGTTTCATATGTCCAAAACCTTGACATCCGAAGCACTTTGGTCCAGAGGGAACAATGTAGTGACCGCCTTCCTTAGCATCCTTTTTTCCTCTGTCTTAGATCTTGAACTGAGACGAACTGGACTGCTTACAGTCTTTATCAAATCCTTTTGCATTGGCATTCTTCATGAAATTTTTGAACTGCCTTGTGATATAGGATTTCATTTTAGAATCTTCATCATCAGAAGATTCATTAGTATTATGCTTTTGGCCTTCAATGCCATGCTCTTGCTCTTGCTTGATTTCCCGATCCTAGTCAAACCCAATTCATAGGTTTGCAAGTTGCCAACCAGCTCTATGAAAGGAATTTGGTCCATATCCTTTGATTCCTCAATGGCGGTGATCTTGGCATGGAATCTCTCTGGTAGAGATTTGAGCACCTTTCTTACAATCTTGGGTTCAGGAATGGTTTCCCCAAGATTAAAGGAAAAGTTCACTATGTCCTTCAGCTTGGCATAGAACTCATCAAACGACTCATCCTCCTCCATCTTAATCTCTTCAAAGCTCATTGTAAGCCTTTCAAGTTTTGAATCCTTGACAGCCTTAGTCCCTTCATAGATTGTCTGAAGGATAGTTCATGCTTCCTTTGCAATTTCAGCGGAAGATATCTTCTTGAACTCCTCATTGGTGACTGCAATGAATAAAGCATTCAATGCTTGGCTGTTAAAGTTTGCCGCTTTGATCTTAGCATCATCCCAATCAGCCGACGCTTCCTTTGGCTTTGTCCAGCCAATCTCCACAGCTTGCCACACTTTCTCATATAAAGATTGCAAGAAAGCTCTCATGTGTACTTTCTAGTATACATAGTTAGTGTCATCAAATAAAGGAAGTATAATAAGTGACTATCCTCTATCCATAACAAACAGGGGTCAATAGATCACACAACAAAGATTAACTCTATTTAGAGTGTGCTTGCTCTGATACCACTTGATAGGCTAAGAATGTATTGACCATTTTGGGAAATTAACCAATTAATTAGCCAAGCGAATTAATTAAGTTCAATTATATGCAATAAACATGGTAGCACAAATAAACCACCAACTAAATTAAATGCAGCAGAAAATAAATTTGACACAGGTGATTTGTTTACAAATGGGGAAAACCACCGAGGCAAAACCCCACCGAGTGAATTTAAGGTCACCGCTCTCGAGAATTCACTATTATCAAAACAAGTGATTACAAGTAAAAGGAATCCAAGTACCTAATACCAACCTAAAGTTGAATATGTTAGGAATGTTATAAGCATATGGATAATAATTATTGTATTGAGATTTAGTTAGTTAGGTAGTTAGTAAGTTAGGTATAATTCCAAGCATGCTAATCACATTTAGCACATGTTGGAATTATTAATGCACATGGGGAATAATAGAACCAATAGGATAAGGCCATATGGGCCAATGAGATTAGAGCTAATATCCTATAAATACATGATTGTAATTCAATATTAGATATCAATTGAAGAATAATCCAATTTCTTAGTGCATTAGTGCATCTCTCTCTCTTAATCTCTCTTTCTCTATGGAGGGTGACTACCTCGAATTAAGTCAATTTCCCTACAGTCCCCATCCATTCCCCTATAATTCCCATCAATTTCCATTAGGAACCATCGGGTTCCTAACAAATGGTATCAGAGCCGTTGATCCGAAGACGAGCAATTGTGATCAAAGAAAACTTTTGAAAAAAATACAAGAATTGTTGAACAAAGCCATAGAAGAATCCAAGGATATTTCAAAAAAGATGAAGGCCTTGGCGAAATCTAACATGGCCATAAATGAAGAACTTTCAAGAGTGCAAGAGAATCTTGAAAACATGTCTGAAGAAGAGTTTCAACTTCTTGAAGGAACAAGTGAAAAGTTTCAAGTTGTTGAATCAACAAAAACTGCCCTTGACAGTGAAGATGCAAATGACAGTGACGATGTTCAGGTTCAAGTTCATGGCACATCACAAACTCCAGCAGTTCCTAGCAACTTCAGAAGCGCAGATGATTGGGTCACTTTTCAACATATCGACCCCTTAGCCGTGCCAGTTGGGGAGAGAAAGAATGTGCACCAATCCTTGAGTTCTACGAAAATCTTTGATCCTAACAAAAATTGGTGGTCTTTTCTTTCAGATACGAGCATTGCAATTGTGCCCTGCTTCAATTCTCTGTACCACGACCTTTACCTTATAGAGGATCGTGCACAATTGAACTTGGACATTCTTGTCAAAGTGGGGACAAATGCTCATGTACAGACAGATTTTCTAGCTTGCTTTAATGATTGTAAGTGCTTTTGGTTGGTTTTGAAAGAGCTGGAATGTTCTAATAAGGAACCAAAGAAACTATTATATGGTGTGGCTGTCAATGAGATCAATTGGTCATGGGTTTTGACTGCTTGGTGGGATCACATGAAATCACTTAATTTGCCCATTGAAGGCGTAGGTGATATTGGGCAGGGATCTCATGATAAGGTTACCGTCTTGCCAACATTGGTGATTAACAATCAAGAAAAACAAAAGGAGCTTACACATTGGTGCAAACATTACAGTGAAGTCCTTGACCTTAATGTGGATGAGAAGCTTCTATACAATATTTTTAGTGCATTTGGTGTCATCCATATTAATCATGATGCTTTTGGGGAACCTAATGCAGCTATGAAGGTAATATATGGCCAATATCTTTGTAACCGTCAATTTACGATGTCCTATGCCTACAAAATGTCATGGGAGTATTGGTTCTATGGTAGGTCACCTCTCATGAAGGTGTCATTTCAAGCAACACCTTGTGAGCAAGGTGTTTTCAAGGGGAGGGAAATGTTAGGAATGCTATAAGCATATGGGTAATAATTGTTGTATTGAGATTTAGTTAGTTAGGTATAATTCCAAGCATGTTAATCACATTTAGCACATGTTGGAATTATTAATGCACATGGGGAATAATAGAACCAATAGGATAAGGCCATGTGGGCCAATGAGATTAGAGCTAGTCTCCTATAAATACATGATTGTAATCCAATATGAGATATCAATGAAGAATAAACCAATTTCTTAGTGCTTTAGTATATCTCTCTCTCTCTTAATCTCTCTATTTCTCTATGGAGGGTGACTACCTTGAATTAAGTCAATTTCCCTACAATCCTCATCCATTCCCCTATAATTTCCATCAATCTCCATTAGGAACCATCGGGTTCCTAACAAATCCTTACCCCAATACCTAATTGGACTTGTAATGTAGTGACAATCTCTTCTTTCAATGCACGGCTCTCAGTACTGACCAACCAATTGATGCACGGACCCAAGTACATGACTAACACACCAACTTGAGAAAGATGTTGGCTGTAAAGGTTTTTAGTTCATCCAACGATGAAAATCAAGAAGCTCCTTGGTTACAAAACCCTTGGCGCAAAGACGCAGCAGCTTCTATAAGGAATTTGATGAACTAGGGAAAATTCTGTCTCTGGTCACAATTTGCTTGTACAATCAATTTGCATTGAGTTGTATCACTTTGCATCCCTTTGACGGCCCTTAAAATAATTCTTATATATGTCTAGGGTTGTGAGAAAGGAAACCCTACACAAATACACTTGGATATGCATGAAAACAGATCTAGAAATCTGAATTTCGTAATTCTCCATAGATACTGTTTCTGTCAAGCAGCTATCGAGCATCAATATTAAACCTTGGTTGATGTCATCTGTCGAGCAATTTGTCGAACTTTAATGAACAACACTTCTTCACTTGGTTCTTGGATAGATTTGTATGGCTTCAATACTAAACTTGAACTCTTGTTTCTTGAAGTACTAAGCCCATCCTAGATCTACCTAATTACAAGTAAAGTGCATTTTGTCAAAGGATTAGCCTATTTACATAACATATGTCTTTAATAATATCCACATATGTCCAAACATCTCTAAACCCATGGACTAAATCGATAGAGGCTTTCGGACTTAGGGCTGGAGGTGGTGTGGGTTGTCGTGTTTAAGTATGTGTGGGTTGTCGTGTTTAAGGTTGTGTGGTTGTGTGGCTATTTGGGGTTTCTAATCTAGGGTTTTGTTCATTGATTTGTGGTTTGAGTTTTGGATTTGGTTTCTTAGAAAACATAAGAAAATATGGGTTGAGTATTGTATTTGGTTGTGCATAGGAGCCAAAAATTTGGGTTTGAGTTTTGTGTTTTTGTGTTTGGTTTCAAAGCCTAAGAAAATCTTGTTAAATGTCTTTTTGTTTTGTAAATTTTTGTGGGCATGTCTTTGTATTTTGTAAATCCGACTAATTTTATGGGTTTGGTTGCTAAGAAAATGCAAGAAAAGAAAAGAATGTCTAGATTTTTTAAGTTTATGGGCAAGGTTAGTTGGAAAATGAAGAACATTATTTACCAGGAAGAACACATGTTCTCAGTTCTTCATGTTCTTCTAAAAAAAGAAAAAAAATTAATTTAATTCTTTTCTTTTCTTTAAAAAAAATAAGAAGGTTAGAAATTATTATTATTATTTTTATCTGATGTGGCTTTTTTATAATTAAATTGCTAACAAGGCATTTTTAAAATTCTAAATAAATTTTTTAAATATTATTTTAATGGTCACATTAGCATTTACAGTGCCAATAGTGCTCTCTGTCTGCTATGTAGATAGTTTTCGTTGGTGAGGAGATGGTAGGGACCAAAACTAGATCGTTTATTTTTTAAATTTAATTTTATTTTAGGGATTAAATGTGATAAAATTAAAAAATAAGGACCAAAATGGGAAGAGAGTCAAAATGTAAGGATTAAAAAGGTATTTCTGCCTTTTAAAAAATTGATATTTAAATGAAATAGAGTATATGATAGAAATTGGATAATGTTGGTGTTTTGAAAAATGGTTAGCTGAAATAGTAAAAATAGTTTTTATTTAAAGTAAAGTTTTGCATAAAATATTGTAAATGCTAACAAAATGTTTATCTCGGTGATGTGTTGGGAAGTCAATATAAGGTTTTTTGGGGTTTCATTCCCTAAATTGGTCTCTTATCCTAGTTTAGAGAGACCAATGTGAATGCTAACATTGACAATCAAATTTTGTGAAATCCTTTTTTTCTTCGAGATTCCCTTTCGTCGTAGAAAACTACAATGAAAGCATTTCATAACAATGTGAGATTACAGGATGGAAAATAATGAAATTTAAATTTTAGTACTTAATTTGAAATTAGGATTAAAATTTAGGGTTTTACATATATAATGCTTACCACATCTGTTCGTTTTATAGTACGTAATAATTTTCAAATGCATAATTAAGCAAGGTTTTTACATTGCAGGGATATACTCATTGAGCCAGCTAGTTTCAAAACTTCGAACTCTCTTGGGTATTGTACTTTACAACTCAATTTATTAAATTTCCTTAAGTTCAATAAATTAAATTCAAACATATAATGATATTGAATTATATTATTTTGAAAATAATAACATTTGTATGTTTTTAGACCCCTTACAATACAACCGGATTAACCTAGTTAATTAGCCAAGTGATTAACTTAGTCAAATCATGCAATTCTAGGTTATCACAATCAAACAATCATATTATGCATAGCAGCAGAAAGATAAATAACACAATGATATGATTACCCAGAAAAACCAAACCAGTAAAAACCTGAGGAGGATTTAACCTAGCTATCCTCAAGATAAACTTGAATCCACTATAGAAAGAATCGAAGTTTTACAATAGAACTTAGACCATTAACATTCTATTACTACCCACCAGTAGAAACTTACTGACACGACCATGTGCAAGCTCCGAGACCACGGACTCCTTCTTTCTTGGATTCTCCAGCTAGTACAAGCACTCCTGCTTGTGTTTCTTTAAGCCCTTATGGCAGCAACTGAATGATCATCAAGTTCTTGAACAAATCTCCTCCTTGATAATCCTAAGCTTATGTGAAGGAAAGCTCTTTACAGATCTCACAAGAGATTCACACAAACAGCAATATGAGCAACCTCTAAAACGTGGCTAGGGTTTGCCTTATATACCTAGGGCAAAACATAAAACCCTAAATGTTTTAAATGAGCTAGGGCTAAGTTGAAATTCTACAGAAAAAAGCATTCTGCCCGAGATTCGATCGATCGAGCCAGACCGAAATGCATAGTAACTTCTGCATCAGCTCAATTCCAACTTTACATAAAAGACACAACTTTGAGCAAGCCTAAACAAGACTAAACAACCTGTTTTGATCATGGTTTGCCAACAATACAAATTAGAGTTCTAAATATATTAATTCTAACTCTTTAGAACCTAACGACATTATTTATGTTTTATTAGTTAGTGTAAATGGAAACCTATAAACCTAAAAACTAGTATCTAAGTTTTTGACATTAAGTGTTTGACAATTCATATAATCACATCAACTAAGAATTGTTTTGCATTTGTAGGTTTTTCTTTTGAAAACCCTACGACGGTGAAACAACTTGTTTGTCTCTTAGATAGACCATCTTTTCCCCAGTTTTTGGTGGAATCTTTATTGTTTTTTTTTTTTCTTAGTTTTTTGTCTACGCAGTTCTATGAAGGTAGGTGGCAATATTAGACAAGCCAGACAGATGGATAGATTTTGTAGGGTTATACATCACTGTGCTTTTCAGGATCTGGGCTTTGTTGGGCCCCCATTCATGTGGTCAAAAAATAATGGTGGTGAGGGGCGGATTAGGGTTAGGTTAGATCGAGCTTTAGCAAATAATGAATGGCAAGCTAAATTTTAGGGAGCTACTTTACACCATATTGCTATGTCCACAACTGATCACTCCCTTCTCCCTTTATGGTTTCCACATATCAGATTGCAACCTCAAGATGGCGTGAAATTGTTTAGATTTGAAGCAATGTGGCTCTGAGATCCACGGTGTGATGAAGTGGTTCAAGAAGCTTGGCAAGAGGGTCTGTGTAGACCAGGTGGTTGCTAATTTTTAAATTGCCTAGACAGTTGCTTAAATGGCCTAAATAGTTGTTAGGATAGGCTTGTGTCATGGAATAAAATGGAGTTTGGCCATGTTCAGCGTAAGATTGCAGGTTTACAAATACAACTACAGAGCTTGGAACTTCAAAGTAGAGGTAATGACAATAGAGAGCTAATTGAGGAAGTCCGTCGTGCATTGAATAGTTGGTTGGATAAGGAATTAGTTATGTGTAATCAACGATGAAGAAATATGTGGCTAGTGGGGGGTGACCGAAACGTTAATTTTTTTCATGCAAAAGCTTCTAACAAACATCAAGGAAATTCTATCAAGGGAATGTGTGATGATAAGGGTATTTGGCAGGAAGATGATCGTCAGGTTAAGACTATTGTGGTTGATTATTTTTCTAATATTTTCAAATCTAATGGAATAACTGATGCTTCGGCAGTAGTGGGGGTTGTCCAACCTATGGTGACTGAGAGTATGAACAGGGGGTTAGTCCAAGAATTTCAAGCTGCTGAGGTGGTCAAGGCTTTGAAGCAAATGCATCGTAAGAAATCTCCAAGCCCCAATGGTATGCCCCCTCTTTTTTATCAATACTATTGGTCTTTAGTTGGTAATTGTGTTACTTAGACTATCCTTGATTTTCTGAACCATGGTATTATTCCCCCAAAATTCAATGAAACTCATGTAGTGCTCATCCCAAAAATAAAAAACCCAACAAAAATCACCCAATATAGACCCATCAATCTCAGTAATGTTGTCTCTAGGATAACTTATAAGGTTTTAGCCTCGAGGCCACATTATCCCTTCATGGGCTTTGCGCCAAAGGGACCCTTTCTCCCTTATATTTATTTCTTATATGTGCATAGGGTTTATCAGCATTTCTCAAGAAAACAATGGATGATGGTTTCTTGGAAGGATTAACTGCATGTCAAAGGGGTCCTAAAATATCGCACATTTTCTTTGTTGATGATAGCCGTATTTTTTGTCGAACCACAAAGGAAGAATGCTCCAACTTACGGAGAGTTCTAGAAACCTATAGACAAGCTTCTGGCCAAAAGTTAAATTGGGAAATGACTTCCTTATTTTTCAGTAGTAATACACCATAGGATATTCAAAACCACATCAAAGATTTTTTTTTGGAGCAGAAGTAATATGCCAGCACGAGACTTATCTAGGTCTTCCTTCTCTAGTGGGAAAATCAAAGTGCAACACCTTTCGGCAACTAAAAGAGAGGTTGAATAATAAACTTTCTAGGTGGAAAGAGAAGATGTTATCACATGCGGGGAAGGAGATTTTTATCAAGGAAGTGGCCCAAGCAATACCCATGTACACTATGAGTGTTTTTAAAATTCTAAATACTCTATATGATGAGATGACGAGCATGGTTCGAAATTTTTGGTGGGGACAAATGGATGGAAAAACTACGATGGCATGGCTTAGTTGGGATAATGTATGTACATTGAAGGAGGAGGGTGGCTTAGGCTTTCGTGATCTTAAAGCTTTTAATTTTGCACTTTTAGCCAAACAGGGGTGGTGACTTCAAACAAATACGTTATCACTGGTCCATAGAGTTTTAAAAGCTCGCTATTTCTCGAATTGTGACTTCCTTGGGGCTGCACTGGGATCTCGACCTTCTTTTGCCTGAAGGAGCATAATGGCAGCGCAAAAATTGTCAAACAAGGTTGTAGATGGTAGGTGGGGAATGGAGCATCGATTGGCATTTGGACTGATAAATGGTTACCTAAACCATCCACTTTTAAAGTGATCTCTCCACCAAATAATACCTTTGAACTTTCCAGAGTTAGTGACCTCATTGATCCCCTGAAGTGTGAATGGCAAATAGATTTGGTGAGGCAAGTTTTTCTCCAACCTGATGTCCAATCCATTCTAAGCATACCTTTAAGTTCTTGTCTGCCACGAGACCAGATAGTGTGGGCATACTCTCCAAAAGGGAAATTCATGGTTTGCAGTGTTTATAAAATTGCTTTGGATAAAGCCATGAATAAAAATTTGGAACTTGAACATGCCGAATAAGGTGAAGTCTTTTGCCTAGAGAGCGTGCCAAACTTATGCCGAATGTATGTGAAGCTTGTGGATTGGGTATAGAATCTACTTGACATATTCTTTAGGAACGCGAGAAAGCTCGTGCAGTATGGCTACTTTCAGGGAATAGTTTTGATACACAAGGGGTATGGTATTTGGAGTTCATGGATTTAGTGTGCTTTTTGATCTTTGTTGAACATGTTAGCAATGAAATTTTGGAGATGCTTCTCATGATAGCTTGGCATATGTGGTTTAATAGAAATGTTGTAAGACACGGTCACTGTCGACAATCTGTAGAAGAGGTGGTCTAGTTAGCTCGATTTTGCTAAATGAATTTCAAATAGCAAACCATACTATTTCATAGGTAAAGGACAACTCGGATGATCCGCGGACATTGCTTCTTGCTCTGAATTAGGTTAATGTGGACGGTGCGGTTTTTGCTTAGAGTTAGTAGGCTAGTGTCGAGGTGGTGATTGGAGACCATGCTGGGAGGGTTACGGCAGCACTAAGCAAAATAGTCCACCAGCCATTGGGACCCTTAGAGATAGAGGCCAAGGCAATGGAGGAGGGAGTTACATTTGCTTCGGATGTGGGTATAAGGGATGTGATTTTTGAAGGAGATTCAATAATTGTCTTTGATGCTCTTGTGCGGTTGGGATCTGCACCGGTGGCCGTATCAAATATCTTAACTAGAGTATCTAAAGGGCTTCAAGGTTTTAGGTAGTAAAGTTTCTCATGTGATACGACATGGTAATAGGTCAGCACACATTTTGGCAAGTTACGTCAAAGAAGTTTTAAATAGTGAAAACTATGTAACTTAGATAGAGGAAAATCCAATGCTGATTAAGTCGGCTTTAGCTTAAGATGTATTAAATGTATCTTCTTAATAAAGTTACAATCTTCCCATTAAAAAAAAAAAGAGAATAATATAACTTATTCCAAAAAGAAAACCCAAGAGTAATATAAATAATTTTTAATTTTTTTTGGCCTGGTTATTTTTTTATTAAAAAATTGGTTCATTATGGGAAATTGGGAACAAACATATTTCGTAAATAACTATTTTAAAATTGTTTTTGTTTTTTAAAGATACGTTCTAGTCATAATCGAAACTTAAAATTAATTGTTTTAACTTTCATATTTCTAGTTGAATCTAATTTTACATTTGAAAATTTCACATTACATTCCCTCCAATTGGTTCTTTTAAATTTGCATTTCCTCCCATTTGAAAAATATCAATTGGTTCTTTATTACATTCCCCTCCAATTTTTAAATTTTTTATATTTTCACTTGCTTTTTCTCACGTAATGACAATGAAGAATACAAGTGGATAGAATTTATAGGTATTTTGTTAAAGCTCACCTCAAAAATAATACTCCTAAAGGCCTGATTGGTAGGAGGATTTTTGTTTTTGTTTTCAAAACAGTATAAAATCAAATTTCAAAAAATTAAACTTAAAACTAGTTTTCAGATAATAGTTTTTATATTTTACGTGTTTGGCTCCAACTTTTTAGAACAATTTTCAAAATACTAAAGTCAAAAAATAATTGTTTGGGAGACCATTTCTATTTTTGAGATTAAAAAAAAATATTACAAAAAGTAACGTGTAGAATCTGTAAATTACTTTTTTTTTTTTTTTTGTGGATAATGATAAGGGAATAGAGCTCATCATGTACTTTTTAATTATAAGTTTTAAATTTGAAGGGTAGGAATTTTTTTTGTATCCTGAACACACCCCCTTAGCTATTTTCGAAATCCTGTTCTAAATCAAGAAAATATCATACAGTTTTTTGAAAATCATATTTAGAAAAATATTAGCCAAACAATAAATTCAAGTGTGGGACCCACCATGGATTGCAAAACAAAAAACTATATTTAAATACTCTTACCAATCAGGCCCTAACTTATTAGTTAATTTTGTTTTTTATTATAAGCACACATGCTTACTCACTTCTTTACCCAATTAAACTAAGTCCATGGGATCCGAAATTGTTTTCTTTTTTACCAATTAAATGAAGGAGACAAGTAAATGAGACTTTCAGATATTAATCTCAAGCCACCTTAAATGGAGCACGCTAATCTTTAAGGTAGCTTAGATAATTACAACTTTACAAGAAAAAGTGATTGTAAGTTTTTTTTTTTTTTTTTTTTGGTTTGTTTTTTTAATAATTATATGTTCATCTAGTTAAATTGTCAATGTTTTGATTATTGACCAAGGTATCGAGCATCTACATGAAATGAAGTTGGCCCATTTCCTATCCTGTGAACTCCTCAGTCGCATGAAGGACCAGATATTGATTTCAAATACTCAACAAAGAACGACTGGTAGGGTTTATGGAGCCATCTTACGTGCAATCAAGGAAGGGAATTTTGAGTTTGTTTTTCATATTGTGAAAGCGAATCCAGATCTTGTGTGGAGCCATGATGAAGTATCAACCAGCATTTTTTCGGTTGCAGTCCAATATCGTCAAGCCAAAATCTTTAGCCTTATCTATGATCTTGATATTAAAAGAACTTTGACAAGTTGTGCAGATGACTTCTACGGCAATAACTTATTACATATGGCAGGGATGTCAGCAACTTCTACTTCACTTAATGACATCCCAGGTGCAGCTTTGCAGATGCAAAGAGAACTACAATGGTTTAAGGTTATCTCTCTCACTTTCAATTTCTCGGTCTTTTAAATATTGGCTATATGCTCACTTAAACAACTATTAGAGTCTTTAATCAAGCAGTAACAGTAGGCTGCAAAATGTTGCTGTGGCCCTTTTAAATATTTTTTGGTGTTTGGTTGTAGTACTTTCGCTGGTACTAAAATTTGCAAAAAATTTATATATTTTTATGTAAGTATTTTATAATAAGTTTTAATTCATTACTTTAAAATATTAATACAGAAAAGTAAAATCAAAGTAAAAAAACAAAATCAAATGAGAGTACAACAACAAATAAATGCTAAAACAATTAATAAAAACTATCAAATAAAGTTATACACTCACATGTAAAATTACAAACACTTCAAACCTATGAAAGGACATCTGAAAGTTGTTATTGAGCTACTTTTAAAATGACAAAATTTAGTTACAAAATTGGTTGTAGTTTAAGGTTACAACCTTACTTAATAAAATAAACATTACTACATATTTTGAAAATCTAATTGTTGAATTGCGTGTTTTTTACGCTCTCAATACACATGTAAAATTTTGTGTCAATCGGATATTATTTTCTATATGATCTATAAACTTATATTTTATATATAATTTTAAACTATAAAAAATTTCTATTAAAACAATTTATTGATAACATAGCTATCGATATTTAATTTTCTAAAAAAAATTTCAACCAAGGAGGATATAAGAAGAATGTGTAATCCAATGGTGGATTTGTCAAAATTAACTTCTAATAAATAAAAAAATTTGAGAAAGGTTGTACTCTTAGGCAATAACCAATTTTGTATCTAAACTTTGTCCATTTTAAAATATTGGGGGCGATACTTTAAATTTTGAGGTATAGCGTGATCATTTTGAAGATTTCATGAGGCATTTTTTTCATTCAATGGTCTTTAAGGGGTTTTTTTTTTTTTTTTTTTTTGGTGGTTGTATGGGCATTTAAGTGATTTTAGAGGTTTTTGAAGGTATTTTTTGGCCATTTGGAGGCTTCAAGAATATTTTGGTCATATTTTGTAAGTTACTTTCATTATTTTGGATGTTTTTATTATTATTATTATTATTATTATTATTTGATTATTTTGAAGATATTAGAGGTATGTTTGTCTTTTTCTAGCTATTAGAGGTACGTTTGTCATTCCATCCAATTTCGTTAAAAATTTTCCATTAAAAAATATTCTTCTCTCATGAAAATAATCTATAAAATTAATTAAAATATTTTATAGGTTTTTTATGGGAGAAATTTGTTATCAAAAAATCTTTGCTACGTTCATTAGTTAATTGCATGCATAAAAGTAATTTTTTAACAGAATTGGAAGAAAGACCTTAATTGAATAAATTTGAAACTTAAAGGACTTGATTGAATGAAAGTAAAGTTATAGGCATGAAATGAATTTTAGTCAAAGTTAGAAAATGCAATTTACATTTTATCCTTACTTTTAAGCTAAATTAAAAATTAATGCCCAAAGCAATCAAACTTTGAAGTCCAAATTTGAGTTTTACAATGATAAGTTAGACTGTATAGTAATTTTTTAAAATTCTTTTTTAAAGGATGAATAATCATTTTTATCATTGACAACACAAGAAGGGAAGGAAGAGAGTGTGAGAAGAAGGGAAGGGCTTCAAACTTAAAACACGAAGAAAGTGTAGAACAAAAGTATTGAGTACTACTAAAAATAAACCTTAAAAAATTAATTAAAATGTTGATGCTGATGTGAAAAATTATGAGAGTTGCGAAACTTACATGTCAACATATTATGAGGTCAACAAAAAATCAAAGGTTTTGGTTTTACACTGTGTGTGTGTACATAAAAATTATGGTTAATGATATATATTTATGAAACTATTAAATATTAATGTTAATATTTACTTTTCTTAAATTTATGTCTTTTTTAATGTTGCGCTATTTTGGCTGCTAAGACTTTGTTTAACAAATGTAGGAGGTGGAGAGCATTGTCCCTCCTAGGGTTCATGTAAAATTAAACAAAGAGAATTTGACTCCTCGAGAATTGTTTACTAAAAACCACAACGACATGAGGAAAGAAGGAGAGCAATGGATGAAGGACACAACAATGTCTTGTACTGTGGTGGGTGCTCTAATTGTTACCATAATGTTTGCTGCAGCATTTACCATTCCAGGTGGTAACGACCAAAATAATGGCTTCCCGATTTTCTTAAATAAAAAATTATTTATGGTCTTTATAGTATCTGATGCTTTCTCACTCTTTTGTTCCTCAACTTCAGTCTTGATGTTTCTGGGAATCCTCACATCTCGTTATGCAGAAGAAGATTTCCTTGAGTCCTTGCCTAAAAAGATGATAATAGGCCTTTTCACCCTTTTCTTTTCTATTGCAACCATGATGACAGCCTTTTCTGCTGCTCTTTTTCTTATGCTGCATGAACAATCATGGATTTTCAAACCTGTCATTTGTTTGGCTAGTATTCCTATCACCCTCTTTGTATTGATGCAATTCCCTCTTCTTGTTGCCATGGCCATTTCAACTTACGGACCTAGCATCTTCGATAGGAAAATGAAGCATTGGTTTTAACGTATTCATCTATTGTACTATATGATGTACTAGTGTCCTGTTAATAATTGGCATATACCAGCCAATGATGAAGTTTTTCTTTCATTTTTCTTTTTTTCTTGGAAGGTAACTGTTGAATGTTTAGCTCCAATTGCATACTTTTTTATTTTTTGGTTTTGGACTGATTATAAGTCCATTAGATAAATCATGCATCTATGTTGCTATTCTTTGATATTTATTCTTTTAGTTACTCTGGGGAAGGATAGAATAATGCCTAATATTTCAATAGATATTTACCCCCTCAACAATAGGACTTTACCTAGGTTACAAAGTTATCAATGTCCATCATCTAATAACTATTTTATTTATTTATATAAAAGGAATCTTTGATATGCTACTCTTCTCAATTTTAAGAGGTATTTTTCAATAATGCAATAGTTATAATGGGGAGGGAAAATTTAAACCCTGGAAGTGCCAACCAATTGAGCTATAAGGCTCTTGGTAGGTCACTTACTAATATAGCGGCTAAAAATTCACTAATTTGCTTGCTTTGGTTCAATGAAGTTATAGAATTTAGTGATAAATCTTACACGATAAGAATTAAACCGCACCGATAAACAGTTTACCACATATATCTATACCAAATTTAAGAGTAGTAAATATGAAACCAATATAAGACACAAAATTTGATATCAAAGTGGAAAACTAAAGAACTTTTTTGATGGAAATACCACTTCAAGGACAAAATCTTGTAGAATATTCACTATAGGAATAGTAGTTAAAATAATCTACTTACAAAATATTTTTATAGCTAGATTCTTTATTACAAACCCTGCAAATTTCCTGCTTGCCCTTTATCGTAGTGACCTTAAAACATCTACAATCTTGCTAAGCAAATCTTCTCCATGAACTCTTTATTTGCACAAACCAGAACCTCTAGCACTCTAAAGAATTTCCTACAAGAATTTGTTGTAGTGAACCTCATCATAAAGGATTTTAGTTTACAACTTACAAGAAGGTTTTTCTTAGTTAAGCACAATGAGAGAAGGCACGTGTTTTCTTTGAAAGCTCAATGTGTGGCTACCTTTTATCTATAGAACAATCATGCAAAGTATAGGTTAGGTACACAAAGTTAGGTAAAAGAAATGAAAAAAAAAAAAAAAAAAAAGACATTGTTGGGTAGCAGGTTTTCGCAATCTCACACAAATGAGCTTTGAACAAATGATAGGTGAAGTATCGAGTTCCTTTATTATTTCGCATGACTGAGATTCACTCCCTTGAGCGAAGTACCTTGGGGGCTATTTGGTTTTTTTTTTGCCATCACTCATCACTCAATTTTCGTCACTCGTCACTTATCACTCATTACTTAAAATATCCCAATTTTCCCAATCCCACCCGTTTGGACACTGTTTTTAGTTCAGATCACTCAAAATTTTCAACTTTTTGTGGGCCCCATACATGTAACTTGGTGCAGCTTTTGCTTTTTACTTTTTTTTTTTTTTTTTTTTTCCCTTCAACCCCCAATACCCAAACTCACCGAACCCAGTGAAAGAAGAAAGAAAGAACTGCAGTGAAGAGTTCATGGGTTCTGTGATGTAGAACACACACACACACACACACACACACAAAAACCCAAACTCACCGAACCCAGTGAAAGAAGAAGAGAAAAAAAGAAGAAGAAGAAAGAAAGTACTACAACGAAGAGTTCATGGGTTTTGTGATGAAGAACCAAAAAAAAAAAAACCAGAAACTCAAACTCACCGAACCCAGTGAAAGAAGAAGAAGAAGAAGAAAAAGAAAAAGAAAAAAAGATAGAACTGTAGCGAAGAGTTAATGGGTTCTGTGATGAAGAAAAAAAAAAAGAGGAAGAAAGAAAGAACTGAATGGAATGCAGCATAGATCAGAGAAAGAAGAGAGAAAAAAGAAAATGTTTGTGGAGAAGAAAGCCATTGAAGAGACCATCAAAAGCAAGGCCTCAAATGTGTTGCGTTGACAGTGGGTCCATGCATGTGGGTTTAATTACAAAAATGTCATTGGAAACTGAGTTTTAAAAACTAAAAACACCTAAAATGTATTTTTAGTTTCCATAACTCATCACTCAAAAATCAAAGAATTGAGTAATGGAAACAAAAACAGGAAACAAATCCAAATAGACTTTTTTTTTCGTGGGACCCACATATTTTGAGTTTTGGGTTATAGAAACAGAGTTATGAGTTATGGAAACAGCAAATCCAAACACCCGCTTAATTGCTTGAGCAAAGATCCACTTTTACTAGAGCAAAATTCTCTAATGTAGAGAGAAATTTGTAACAAACTTTTTCGTGAAATAAAATACACCCTATTGATATGTTTGATTATAACCAATGTCACGGAACTGACCAATACTGGAATCCAAACAATTTGGCTTCAACCACTACTGTGCACAGACTGGTGCTTGAAGAAAATCGCTACTGCACAGCTCACTTATTAATTTATTTAAATAAATGATCAGGATTTTTACCCTGTTGATACGCAATTTATTAGTTGGGAGATGGGCTCATGTTGGAGTTATTTGTGCGTAATGTTAACAAGCCTAATTAAAATTCCGACCTTTTCTGGTAGCTTTATTTTTTATTTATAAACACCAGTTGCTTGTTTTTGCGTACAGTGCATTTCTTTTTTGGGGGACAAACTACAATTTTTCAGGCTGCATTTGAAAATATCAAAAAAGTGTTTCTAACTCCATTGACACCTTTTATTATTTTTAAAAAATACAACCAAAATTCAAATTCCTCTCCCCAATCATAGTTACTGTCAAATTATAAAAAATTAAATTTTAGAAAAAAATATTTGTAAGCACGCCACTCCATCAAGAGATGAAGGACTCCATATAGTACATAGCAAAAGCATTGTAGCACATCAATTGATTGTGAAATTCACCTCTAGTAGAGGCAACTATTTTTAAAATTACTCTTGTATTTCATTTCAATTTTATATATATATATATATACCAATTTAATGTTTCAGAAAATTTAGCAAAAGAATCCACATGCATTTTTTTTTTTTTGGTCAAGACAAATCGGCCTTTTTCACAACTGAAATCGCTCCTATATGCCAACCACTAGTAAATAACTAAATATATCTTGTAAAAATTAAAATATATACTTGGCTCACCACCAAACCCAAGTACACAGCCGTTTTGTGAAAGAATGAAGAGTCACACTCTTATTTAGTATTTTACATAGCAAGTAATTTACATAGCAAATGCATCCGGTATAATCTGCTTTCTTTTATTCTTTTCACCAACTTTTTCCAACAATAGGTAGACACATACAAGTGATCACCTATAACACAGGTAGAAGCATGGCATTGTAAAAGGAACCTCTCAGGAACTAAACCACAACTCTCTACAAAAGGAGAGTGATGTGTACCACCAAAGCAGAGGTTAATGGCCCGTATCATCTTCATTATCACAAACATTATCACAAACACAGAAGGGGAAAGAGATTTGTTAGGGACATATTTATGTAATTGGCTAATCTTTTGACAAAACGCACTTCACTTGTAATTGGATAGATCTAGGATGAGTTTAGTGCTTCAAGAAACAAGTGTTCAAGTTAAGTATTGAAACCATGCAAAACTAACCAAGAAACAAGTAAAGAAAGTGCTGCTCATTAAAGCTCGACAGAAGTCTCGATAAAATCATTTCTATCGAGAATTATTGCTGAATCTTGACAGAAGCTCGACACAAATTTTATCTGTCGAGAATTACGAAATCAGATTTTACAATTCTGATTACACACATATCCTTGAGTATTTGTGTTTCTTTTCTCACAACCCTAGACATATATAAGGACTATTTTAAGAGCCGTCACATGTGATGCAAGGTGATGCAAAAAGAATAATATATGCATATTGTGACCGGAGGTAGAAATTGCTCTAGTTCATCATATTCTCTGTAGAAGCTACTGTGTCTTTACGCCTAGGGTTTTGTGACCAAGGAGCTTCCTGATACTCATTGTTAATGAACTGAAGAACTTTGCAGCCAACATCTTCTTCAAGTTGCTGGTGTTAGTCATGTACTTGGATTTGTGCATCATTAGTTAATCACATACCAGGACTCATGCATTGAACGGAGAGATTGCTGCTACAATGCAAGTCCAATTAGGTATTAGGGTAAGAGTTCCAAAGGGTTTGGTAAGATTCCTCATACTTGTAATCGCTTGTGATTGATAATAGTGTATTCTCGGGAGTGGTGACCTTAAATTCACTCGGTGGGGTTTTGCCTCAGTGATTTTCTCCATTCGTAAACAAATCAGTTGTGTTAAATTTATTTTCCACTGCATTTAGTTTAGTTGATGATTTGTTTGTGCTACCACGCTATTGCATGTAATTTAACTAATTAATTAACTTAGGTAATTAATTAATTCGCAAAGGGGTCAATTCATTTTAACCCAACAAGATCAAATCTACCACTTAGGTTCATTCTATTAGTCCTTTATTGTGTATGGTAATGTTGCTAGACTAGGAATCACCAACATAGACAAAGAGAGAATAAAATTAACGTAACAATGAAAGAGGAGTCCTGGTATTTATAGACTCCTCATGTCTCTTGGGAAAAGATATGTCTATTTACCAAGAGATGCATCTTATTTAAAAGATACACCACTTTTGTAAATAACTAACTTCAACGCTTACTTAATTATCTACTGTAGGTTGGTGAAGCAACACCATCCACCAAGTGAGGGTCATTGTATAAGTGAGGGTGCACCATATTATGGTATGATCACCTATCACTTTTATATGCTAACATCATCACATTATAATAAATGATGTTAGCTACAATCAACATATACTATAATGTCACCGCAGCATTGCCCTATGTTGATTCTCATCTATGTCTTTCATAGATTGACGTCAGTGTCTGACTCTAGCAAAAATTGTGTACACATCTTGTCATGTACCACTGACCACACCCTTCGTTATATACCACTCCTGTAGTATACTCCGGATGTCTTATCATTCACTATTATTTCAAATGAATGGCATCGAACATGTGGAACACTTGTTACCACATGCAATTAGGAATATTAGTCCACACCTACACCACCAGTCGACGTACTTCAACCACACTGATCAAACATGTGTTGACCTGCACTAAATCGTTTGATACTTCCTCTAAGCCAGTATCGTGAAGGTTTTCTCATACGACTTCAACAACCTTTTTTTATTGTACAAGCTGTATTATGTATGATGCACATTAGTGGACTTTACATTCATACACTAATTTCTTATACAATACTATTCTGCTTGATATTGACCAATTATGTCCCTAAAGCAGAAGTTGCATAGCCATATTTTCTGGGCATCCCCAGTCCTTCCATCTATGCAAATACATGTAGTATACCATCTAGGTTTTTGGATTCACAAGTCCCATATTTCCTACATGTACTTTAAATTTATCTAGAGTCAATCCTTTGGTCATAGGATTGGCCACCATCTCGCTTGAGGGGATAAATCAGACTCGTATTTCACCCCTTTCCACTATATCTTGAATATAGTGATAATTTGTTTCGATGTGTTTGCCTTTAGAGCTATTTGCTCCACTTTTTATCAACGAGATAGCGGATTATTTTCACAAAACACATCAACTGGTCTATTTGGTATACCTAATTTTAAACTGTCGACAAATCGCTTAATCCAGATTGCTTCACTTACTGCTGTGATGCATGATATGTATTTTGCCTCCATGGTATGTTTTGCAACACAACCTTGTTTCTTACTTAACCAAGAGATAGTTGTTCCACCAAATAGGAATACATGACCACTAGTAGATTTTCTATCAGCTACGTCTCCTGCAAAATCAGCATCTGTATATCCTATTATTTCTAGATCACTAATTCCAAAACATAATTTCATACCTTTGGTGCCTTGGAGATATCTAAAAATTCTTTTGACTACATGCCAATGTGCCCCTCTAGGGTTAGATTGATATCTACTTACCAATCCTACTGCATGATAAATGTCTGGCCTTGTGCTTGTCATTGCATACATTAAACCGCCCATAGCTTGGGCATATGGGACTTTTTCCATAAATTTTTGCTCTTCTTTATCCTTTGGGCACATATTCTTACTTAATATAGTTCCTTTACTTATAGGTGTACTCAAAGCTTTTGATATCGCCATATTAAATTTCTTAAGTACTTTCTCCAAATAGTTCTCTTGATCCAGATATAATAATTTTGTATTTCCATCTCTAGTTATTTTAATTCCCAATACATATGTAGCAAGACCCATATCTTTCATTTCAAAACTTGATGATAGGAAATATTTTGTCTTTGACATCATGTTTGGGTTATTTCCAGCTAATAATATATCATCAACATATAATGATAATATTGTTAACTCATCGTAGCATCTCCATATGTAAACACAGTGATCTAGTGGACTCATCTCAAAACCAATCTCTAATATTGCTTGGTGAAACTTTAAATACCACTGTCTAGAAGATTGTTTGAGTCCATACATGGATCTTTTTAATTTATAAACTTTATCTCCATGTCCTTTTATTTCAAAACCCTCTGGTTGTAACATGAATATATCTTCTTTTAATTCACCATTAAGAAAAGCTGTCTTGACATCCAATTGATGCAACTCTAAATCCATTCTTGCTACAACAGACAAAATTATTCTAGTTGAAGTAAATTTAGCTACTGGTGAATAAGTATCAACAAAATCTACACCAAATTGTTGATTAAATCCTTTAGCCACCAATCTTGCTTTATATTTATCTAAACTACCGTTAGCCTTAAATTTCTTTCTTAGAACCCATTTACAGCCAATGGTCTTTCTTCCATCTAGTAAAGATGTTAATTCCCAGACATTATTTTTCTTGATGGATTCTAATTCATCTATCATAGCATCTTGCCATTGTTTTGAATCATTGCGTGCCATTGCTTGTCCATAATTAGTTGGGTCCTCACTTATCCTCTATATTATATAAATGATAGTCATTAAGCATAGTTGGCGGCCGTCTAATCCTTTTACTCCCATTATTCTTAGGATCAAAGGTTTGTTGATCCAATACCTATTTATCTGATATTCTTTTGCTCCCACTTTCAGAAGCATCCTTATAATGATCTTGTGTTTTATTATTAAGGTCTTCTTGTAACTTTATTTCTTCAAGTGGCATAATTTGATTTGTGCTTTCAAGGAAAATAGTGTCTCTACTTTCTATTAATCCCTTTTCTTGATTATAAAATCTATAACCACTATCGTTTTGAATATATCCAATAAATTTGTACTCCCACGTCTTCCTTTTTAATTTATCTCTTAATGGTTTTGGTATTAGTACATGGGCTTTGCATCCCCAAACTCTTAAGTTTGATAAATCTGGTTTGTGACCAGTCCAATATTCATAAGGTGCAAGATCTTTAGATTTTGTGTTAACTTTGTTTAATAAATAATTGGCAGTTGTCAAAGCTTCCCCCCAAAAACTAAGTGGAAGTTGTGAATGTGCTATCATTGATCTTGACATTTCCATTAGATTTCTATTGCGTCTTTCAGCAATACCATTTTGTTGAGGTTTATAAGGCATAGTGTAAATGTGTCTAATTCCTTCCCTTTTACAGAACTCATCAAAGACTTCATATTCACTACCTCTATCATTATTTATACTTTTAATTGGTCGTCCTAATTGTTTTTCTAATTCAGTTTTATAAATTTTAAATTTTTCGAGTGCTTCAGATTTGTGTTTGAGTAGATATACATATCCATATCGAGAATAATCATTAATAAAGGTGATGAAGTATTCCATTCCTTTGCGTGTTTTGGTTCTTATAGGTCCACAAATATCTGAGTGGATTAGTTCCAATAACTCTGAAGATTGCAAATGTTTAGTGGAAGGTTTCGCTATCATATTTCCCTTGATGCATGATTCAAATACATCAAATTTTTCAATGTTTAGATTAGGTTATATACCATTTTTACTTATTCTTTCTATTTTATTTTTACTTATATGTCCTAATCGAAGATGCCACAAATAAGACGAATCTAACACAATAGAATAATAGCCAACTGAATCTTTATTACAAATATTATTGTTAAGTACATACATATTATCAATTCTTACTCATTTGAGTTTTATATTTCCCTTACAAATAATCACACGACCAGACTTCAACCTAATTTCATAACCTTTTTTATCTAGTACAGAAACACAAATGAGATTCCTACGAACATTTGGTACATATAATACATAACTAAAAATTGCAACAATGCCATTAATAGATAATCTACGGTTTCCTCCACCTAATATATCACTATAAGTATTATTTCCCATATAGACTTTTTGTTTTCCTATCTTCTTTTCCTTCAAATCAACGAACAATTCTTTACTTCTTGCTATATGTCAAGTCGCGGCTATATCGATCCACCAATTGTTTGATAATGGCCCAATTATCATTGCTTCAGAAATGGTCATTATTATTTGCTTTGTTCCATTGTTTTCGTTATTATTATTATTATAATTAGGACAATTTTGGTCTTCCATTGTTTCTTTGCTTATTTGGCCATTAGTTTTGGAATTTTCTTTTCTTATATGGAAATGATGTATTTTTCCATTGTCGCTTAGGGGGTTTAGATTTGGGAACTGTTTGAGTCATCAACAATTTGTGATTTTGATTTTCAGACTTTCTTCTTTTCATTCTTTCTTCTTCAAGTACTAACAAAATGGGTAATGATATCATAGTGACTTTTTTACCACTATGTGTGAGTGTTGTAATTATATGATCCCAAGATGGTGGAAGGCTATTTAAAACGGTAATTACTTGTATTTTGTATGGCACAAAATTATCGACGTCAGCCAATTCTTTGGCTAAAAGTTCCACTATATTAATATTACCACCTATGTAGTCACCTTCATTTATACTCGTATTATTAAATTTATCTAATAATAATTGAACATGTGTGTCAGATTTTGGTCCATATTTAGCTTCTAAGACTTCCATCAATCCCTTAGCAGTTTCTTTATCTTCAAACATAAGGTACTATATTGTTTTTCATATGGTGTAATATAGAAGTTTTAGCAATTAAGTCATCCACTTCCCACTTATTTTTGGCTTTAATTTCCTCATTGTCATTTTTATCTATTGGTACATGTTTTGTTGTTGACAATGTATATAAAGTCCTCTCATGCGTTAATAATATTTTATATGATGCTTCCAAGATTGGAAATTAATGCTATTAATAATTTCAATAAGATTAGAATCAAATGAGGTTTTTATTGTCATTGTAAAGTAAATATACCACCCAAGAAATATATTGAAAATGTGTTTAACGTAATAACAAAATAAAACTAATAAACACACCAAACTCTTTGTTATATACGCAAATTAAGTACAATAAAAAATACTTATATTGTCTTTGTCAAATATAAACACACCAAACTGGAAAATAAAACTAAAAAGTAAAATAAAACACACTATTTAAAAGGAAATAATAAAACTATTACATATAACGATGCTTATAGTTATTCATGTGTCCTTTCCAATATGCTTTTCTTGGGTTTTGCCATAGATATCTTGTAAATGATATGACTCCCCTTTCAAATTTGCTAAAATTTCTTTTCCTTTTGTAATGAGGATTGGGAATACCTTTGACTTGTTTACCCTTTGAATTTTTGTCAATTTGTGCTTGAAACTGTGAATGAACTTCTTTGTAATAATTATTGTTGCTGTAACCATTTTGAAAGTCAAGAGAATCTAATTTTTTATTCAAGTTTAGAGACTCAGGATAACCACGAATTGGACTCCAAGTGGGCCTTGATTGTGGGCTTGATTCAAGACTTAAATCATTCCAAGTCTTAATTGCTTTGCGACATGGGCTTGGTAGAGGAGTTGGAGGCCTTATAGTCTTCCTGCCTATTGATCTAATACGTGGATCTGTTTTGGGTTGAATAAAAGGTTCATTAGGATTAGGATTGAATTGCTTTATCTCTTGAACTTTGGGGTAATTTGGATAGATATTTGAAGAGTCTTGTTTGACTTTGCAAGCCTGATAGATATTTGGAGTCTTTATTCTCGGCAAAGGGACTCTGAGATGCAGATTGAATGAAGACAAAATCCTTTGAAGATTTGTTGAGATCTAAAGCACAAGAATATGAAACGATGTCTCCTTGGGCAGTTATTTAATTAATCCAAAAATGGGTATTATCTTCTTTTTAAATTTCCATATCTTTGATCTCAATTTCCAGTTGATTCAATGTTTCTTCTTGTATCTTTTCTTGTTCAGTATAAGAATCCCAATATTTTTCATGAAGAACAAAATCTTCATGTACTTCATGAATATCACTGGTGAACGGTAAACCACCAATTCTAACCCAAAACGGTGGTTCATCAGGATAGGCAATGTTTTGATGATAATTATAATAAGACACTAATGTCACTAAGCCCAATACCTGTCTACGAATTGTTTGAAAAATTAATTTCAACAATTCAATAGAGTGAATATAGGTTGTGGGTGGTGGTGGTGGAGTGTTTTTTACCTCTGGAACCTGGCCCTGATACCACTGTTAGGCCTTTATTGTGTATGGTGATGTCGTTAGATTGAGAATCACCAACACAGCCAGAGAGAATAAAATTATGTAACGTAACAATGAATGAGGAGTCCCAGTATTTATAGACTTTTCGTGTTTCTTGGGAAAAGATATGTCTATTTACCAAGAGATGCATTTTATTTAAAAGACACCCTGCTTCTATAAATAACTAACTTTAACGATTAATTAATTCTTTGCTATTCGTTGGTGAAACAACACCATCCACCAAGTGGGTGTTATTATATAGGTGAGAGTGCACCGTATTATGATGTGATCACTTATCACTATTATATGCTAACACATTCAAATTCTTTCCCTCAAAAAATTCACCCAACATTCGTTCAAAATCCTCCGCACCGTACTTGATGTACTTTTGACTCTTTTGAGGGTTCTTGCCACTCTCAACTAGAAGCCTGTAAAACATCCAAAAGCAAGTGTAAACAAGAAAGTAATGACAGAGTAACGAGGAAACATTAGACAGCCAATGAAAAAACAATCCATCTGCATGTATTTTGCATAGCTTTGGGTTCAGTACCCTAAGTCATCTTTAGCTCTCACGTAGAGCTTTTCTAGCATTTTAAATATGACCATTTAAAAAATGTGAAGAATGACAACATTCAAGTGTTTCATTTATCCATTACTGTTGTTTGAAAATTTCTAAATAGACCTCATTATTGACTTTGTAATAAACACATCCTGAAAGAAACATCTTTTACACACACATACACAAACACATGCTTGTGTGTGTGCAAGTGCATGTGTGTGTGTTACCACCCAAAACGTTTAACAAAAGATCTGTAGGCAGGCAACAACACTTCCGCAACTGCAAGCCTTAAGAGACTCTCAACTCAGTGTCAAGAACTGTCCACTAAGATTGCTTTTGATGAAGTTCCTCAAATTGCATATTGAACGTATTGAACCTGAGAAATCCCACCAGGTCAGAACATTTGTGACAAAAATTACTTGAAAAACTCCTATTAAGATTTTACTTGTTATCAACCTGTCTTTCACCAAAGCTCTAGAAACTCCCACTACTATTTCCTCCATCACCACCTACTGAAAAAAGCTAATGTACAAGTATATTTTAGCACACTTTCAGCAAAAATCTAGATAAGTTGTTCCCAAACGGACACTTCATTTAGCATTTTTTAGTTTCTCAAAGTCAAATAATTTTTTAATTAGAATCCTAATGTCTTCTCTTTCTCTCTCCCTTTAGGTTTGGGATGAGGGAATGGAAAGAAAATGAATATAAATAATAATTTTAGAATATTTTTTCATTCCCTTGTTTGGGAGTTTAAGTGAGAGGGAATGAAATAGATAGAAGAAAACACTCATTTCTCTTCATTTTCTTAAAACCTCAAATTTTCATTCCCCCTAAAATTGAGAGGAATAGGAGGGAATGGAATTAGATTTAATGATTTTTTTACTAAAACTCCCAAAATACCCTTGCATATTCAACCCTTTATTTTAAAATAGGAGTCTAAAGTATTATTATTATAAAATGATTCTTGTAGGGACTCCATTTTTGAAGGATCCCCAACAATACATTTCTTAGAGTGTGGGACGAAGGGCTAGGCGCTAACCGGCTTCCCACGAGTCCTCCGGGACCTTTTCCCCAGTTCTCCTTGACTTGGGGCTGCTCCTCGGCGTCTGTCCGAGGAGGCCCCCCTTCACAAGAGGGGCTCCTTGCCTTATATATCCCCTTTGATCGATCCTGGCCTTACAACTGTTGATCATCCATGCCACTGCTTCAGAACTTGTCCCATCAGCCACGTTCCCACCCATACTGTGGGTCGTAGCCCCCAAAGTTGCGCCGTTCGGGGGTCTTATCCTCATTAATGCGGCCTGGGGAGCCAGACAAATACATTAACTGTGGATGTGACCACCTATCCTGAGTTTGCCCCTACCTGGAATTAGACTAGGTATGCCGAGGAAGGGGGTGTCCTCGGCATGGGACCAAAAAGGGCTAAAACCCCCAGACAACATCCTGGGACAGTCGTCCCTCCTCGGCGTGGGCCTTGGGCCAGCCTAAAGGTGGGCCGAGGCTTGCCAGGCCCACGGGCCGCACAATTCTATTTCATTCCCACCATGTTACTCCCAAATAAGATTACTTACATTCCATTCATTTTCATTTATTTCCATTCATTAATTTTAAAACATCCAATCAAGGTTACTTAATTTCATTCCATTCTATTCTTTTCCCTTTCTTTCCCTTACTTATATACATTCAATTCCATTTCATTCCCTTATGATCATTCCATTCCATTCTATAACATTCCCTTGTGAACTCCCAAATGAAGCCCTAGTGTTACTGTTCACAAGCCTGAATAGCTTCCACTCTCAGCCTTTTTCTTTCCCTCTATGCTTTTTCCTACCAATTTTAATGTTTTTCACAGCCCTGCAACATACTCAATTTTTCATCTCTCTTCCAACCCTAAATCAAGCCCTTTTCTCCTACCAATTTAAAACCCTTAAAACTTCATGCATTTTCTCTACCCACTAGCCACCAAACGGCTCCTAATGATACTTTAGAACACTTTTTTACCCGAATGCTTGATACTATGAATTCTTCTGGTATAAAAATGGTCGCTTGTAAATACCTACCCCAAAAAAAGAAAAAAAAAAAAAAAGCCAAAGAATAGTTGCTTATAATCCAAGAGTTTTCTTTTCCACATACTTCTCAAGAACTTCCAAAATTGCCCTTCAAGTCTCATTTCTGGATCTTCTATAAATATTCCTCACAAGGCTTTCTATTGAATTGTTATGTCAATAAGAGAGAAGCTCTTGACCTTATTTTAAGGTGGCAGCACCTCCCAACAAATTAGAACATGAAAGCAAAGTCTGACACAACTAAAAAATTAAAAGTAAAAGAACAAATATAAAAGGATAAGAATAGAAAAATAAATATTTAAACAATGAAATATACTAATATAAAGATACATTTTTATTTTTATTTTATAGGTGGATACATGTAAAGTCACTATGGCTTTAATGGCTCAATCATCAACAACTAGAACAAAGTAGAATGTATGAAACTAGATTTTACCCTGCCACAAAGAATGGGACTATAGGAATAACATAGCTTGTCAAAGGATGGACAGTTCCATCCAAGACAGCAGTTTTAGTTGCATCCTTTTCAACAACTTCTTCAAAATTTCCAAAGGTCTCCTGAGTTGTCTAAGCGAGCCATTTTCTCAAACCAAATGTGGAATCTCTTATTTCACTGCAAGCCTTACCTTTGAAAATCTTTTCAACCTGCAAATAAATTCAGTTACCTAAGTTAATAAACTGATTTGTAGGCTTGTAGCACAATTTAAATATGACTGCATACAAAGGGCAACTGCTAATTAAGCATAAGAACCTGCTATACCTTGATATCCTTTACAACTGAAATAGAAGGTAGATATTATGTATGAAAGACATGATAAAATGATATATAGTGCAAATTATTTCATCGAATATAATTACATACCTAGAATTAGGGTAATGTAGAAACCATACCATTCTATATAGGACCGAAACAGAAGGGAAGCTTGTAGGATGATTTCAAAATTAAAGAATATTTAAATTGATATCTTTAAAAGATTAATAGGTAGCACCAAAGAATAAAAGGCTATTTGCAAAATTTATCTTCGTCTCCTGCCCCTCAAAAATTGTCAATTTCTTTCTTCAATTAAAATAAACACATTTTGAATTTTTTGGAAATAATTTATATAATCAAAGAAAAGCATCAGTCTAAACAACCTAGTAAATACATACATTTTAAGCAAAATTTATCCACCTCATATTGAACAACAGATTGGGGGAGAGGGTTGCAAAGCTCTTTATTCTAAGAGTTGAAATTTTATCAAAATATCACTCCCTAGATCCTTTTCTTAATTGGTTCTCTATCCCATTTTATAATGTCCTAAAATATGATCTTTGAAAAGTTAGATATTTAAGGATATATAAGGTACACAGGATAAGTACAAGAAATTTCTCTAAAGAGGGTTCTTTGACCACTATGAATGGATTACAATCAAAATGAGAGGGATTCTATGAAGTATACAATAGAATGGATACCACTAGCTCCAAGGATCCTAGACTTTTCAAACAACAATCTCAGAAACAAAATTTTCAGCTCTGTCCAAAATAAAATGAAATAACTATGAATTTTCCCTATAGCCTTGTCATCTACCCTAGTCCCAATGAGTCATAAGCAGCAATCTTAGTGCAGGTTTCTATGGATTAGTAACAGTAACTGTACCTTTGAGTGAAGCTCCCGCATTATCTCAAACATTTCCAAAAGTACAAATAACTTCTCTGGTGATCTCTTGCTCTTGGCAATCGCATCCCCAAAACTAAGTAGCACTGAGACACTGCTTGCAGTGACCTCACCAAAACACTGATCCCTGAGAGAATCAAAGCCTTCAAATATTTGATCACAAACTATCCACTCTCCAGCATAAAGCAATTTGACCTGTTCATGCATAACCATATATTCAGAACATGAAAATTGCCAAATTTGTTCAAATTCCAGACAAGTCCTTCCAGCAATACGCATGAAATGAATCCAATTCCCGATTTTGGCCTCCAAAACCTCCCATTGCATCTTCTGAACATCCTCTTTGCTAAGTTTTTCAACTCCAATTTTTGGAGGCTTTCTTCTAGAACTGAAGAACAAGTATCCCTAAACAAAACAAAGGAGTACTTGTTGAACATCTTGATACTTATATGTAAGCCAGAAAAGGGGGAAAAACAATTAGGACTCCGTGATAACAAATTGAGAATTGTAGACCATGCTCAGCTAAGTTTGTATTTGGGAAATCTAAGTTTGTTTAGCAGTTGAAGGTTGTGTATATATTAGAATTATTAAAACATATCCACTTTGCAATTCCCATGTTGTTTGCTTGTTCCTTCAATGGCATTGTAATTATATCATTATTATTAAAGCTTGCTAGGGAACTGCTGTACCTAATATTTACAATTTTCGTCTAATGGATTAGGATTATTGACAGGGATGATTTCTAGATAATTGACATATGTATGCATTGTTATTTTCCCTCATTGATCTAATCCCATATGAAATATGCAATACAATATATATGGTGTAGAATTGGATGTACACATAACATTGGAGAAAGTAATAATATAAGGACATGTTAGTTAAGGAAGTGATAAAGAAATATGATTTTGGATAGCATAGAATGATGGAGATGAAGATCCCTAGTGGACTCCATAATTTTGAGTACCCACACAACCATGTTATTTTTATTAGATACTCTAAATTCAGAGAACTAGTAACCTGGAAGAATCCTATTAGGTAGTTTCTCAAGTAAGGTTAATGGAATTTTGAGTAAGAAGATGGTTTCCTTGCTCTATCTTTTCTCCTCTTTGTTCTACTTTTTTATAATTCTTATGAAATTCTATATTTTATTTTAAAGATAAACATAAGTCATGCTTCCATGAAAGAATGAATCCATAACCTAGATGGCCTTTAGTAGTTTCAAATTTTCTTTACTTTATAAACCATAAATCCTAGTCTGATCAAAGATAGGTAAGAAATCAACTTTTCAGAAAACATTGCAAAGAATTTCCACCAATTTTTTTTTTTTTTTAATTCCTCTACGTGATTGGTTTTTTCCGAAATCTGATTGCTAAAATAAACTAGATGTGATTTGTGTAGGCCTTTATATCATTATCCTCCTTTCCTTCATAATTCCTTGCTGATCAAATCTGATTTGCTGGCTGCACCAAATCAACCTAGAACCCTTTTGTTTCTTTTATTTTTATTTTTTTTGGATTAAGAAAAACCAAGAGAAATCAGTCAGACAGATTTGTCACCCTATGCCAAAGCAATTGAAAGCCCTTCCGCAGTTGGAATTTGAAATTTGATGGGTCAACCATCACAGAGATAGGAAATTTGGTATTCAAAGTACAAGGTGGTATGCACCTAATATTGCCAAAATGTTTTGCATTGCATTGGCTTGTGGAACCAAAGTACTATACCTTTTTCCTTATCTTACCCTTTTTTAAAATAAAAAGTTCCATTAAAAAAAAAAATGATGAAACTATTCCACATCTAAAAGCATCAGTATTTGTGCACTCAAAACTAAGCAGCAATGATCCAGGGAAAAATAATTTGCAGAATTCAGCTGAACCATACTGCCTAAATACTGGTGACACCTGACAGCCTAGAATTGTAAAGATATAAACACTGAGAAGGCTTTTTTTTTTTTTTTTTCCGGATAGGTAAAAGAACTTTATTAATAGAAGAGAAGCACACAAACTGTTCCTATGGTACACAGGACATGTACCAAAGGAAACAAAACATTAAGTAAAAGAACACAAATCTAAAAATTCCCAAAAAGAGGGGATATAAGGACCGCTCATTGCACTCATCCAATCAAATAGAGTAAGCAAGAAAAACAGTTTCAATTCAATGATGGAATGTTCCTCCTCATTGAAAGTTCTAAGATTCTGTTCTTACAAAATAGTCCACATGATGCATTGGGGAATTGCTCCCAAATAACTGCTGCCCAACACTTGCCACCCACCCCTCTATTCCAACAAGCTAGTAGATCCACCACTTGCTTAGGCATCACTCAAGAAACCCCAAAAAGGCTAAACACAAACGTCCACAAATTATATGCATAAAAGCAGTGAAGGAGCAAGTGATCCACTGATTCCCAACTATTCTTGCACATGCAACATCTGTTGACAATGTAAATATTCCTCGTCAAATTATCCAAAGTGAGAATCTTTCCCCTAGCCTGTCCAAGTAAAAAAAGCCACTTCATAAGGAACTTTCACCCTTCAAATACTTTTCCAAGGGAAGGCATGACTTCCTCTGGTCGTTAGGGCTCTATAACAAGATTTTAACTTCGAAAGATCCATTCTTTGCAAGCTTCCACACCATTTTATCAACCCCATTCCGATCAATATTAGCGGAATACAATGAAGCAAAGAAAGATTGTAAACTCTCCAACTTCCAATCCTGGATAGAATGAGTAAAATGAATATCCCAATGAATAAACCCATTCTGTCCACCCAAAACATCAGCTAAAATTGCATCCTTCCCCTAAGCAATCCTATACAACATGGGGAAAGACGCTCGGAGAGGAATGTCACTGCACCACATGTCATTCCAAAAATGAATAAGGGAGCCACTTACCACCTCAAACCGTACACTAAGAAGCTTTTATTTTTATTTTTTGAGAAGATTTAAGGAGATATCCTTTTAGAGGAAATTTGGCATTTAGCATTATTTTAACAACTATTTAATTAGTTGTCAAGTTTGCAAACTAGCATCTCGAGGCTCTGAAACTCGAGTTCAGTGAAGGAACTCAAGTTTCTAAGCCTTGAGTTCAAAGTTGTGGATGAAAAAATCTACGTGGTACTTGAGTTTCGCTAAAGAAAGATCTAGGTTTGTGTGTGCTAGGTTTGTTCCTACAGTGGGTCTCTTTCTCTGGACACGCTCTATGGAACTCAATTCTTTACTCGTGGATTATTTATCTACATCAGCTTGGAACTTGAGTCTCAAAGGCTCGAGTTTCTTCATTGAACTCGAGTCTCAAAGGCTCAAGATACTAATTTGCTAAAATATTTTGAAAATATGCCAACTAGCGAAATAGTTGCTAAAATAATGATTAAATGGCAAATTTGCTTTATCCTTGAAAGGTAGAAAGGATAATGTGGCTTCTTACTTGCCTTGAAACTTTGCCAATTCCAATCCCATCATAAATCCCATTCCCCAAACATTCCATAATACTTAGTGCCATTATGCTATTCTAAGGCAGTCTCCTCACGCTCCAGGTTAAGCCCACCAATTGCCCCAAAAGCCACCGATCGATGTTGGTGATGGGCTATTTGTCGGCATTGTTTGCTCTACCCATCACCTTGATAGGTTCAATTTCGTTGCCTAAGAAACTAACCACTTACAAGGGTAAAACTCAAATTTTGAAATTTCAGAGTGTAAAATCTAAACACTCACAAACTTTAGGAGTGTAGTTTGCAATTTAGCCATGACTTAAAATCAGAAGTTTTGTAAGAGCATCTACAATG
This sequence comes from Quercus aquifolioides, assembly GCA_019022515.1. Lineage (NCBI taxonomy): Eukaryota > Viridiplantae > Streptophyta > Magnoliopsida > Fagales > Fagaceae > Quercus > Quercus aquifolioides. The sequence goes on along the minus strand of CM032325.1, from coordinate 1,353,074 downwards.
GTGGTGCTAAAAAGCTATTTTTAGCACCGCCATATACAAAAAGAGTACAGCAATGGTGGTGGTATAGGTAAATTTTTTACCTATTTTGCTACAGTGCACAGCTATATATGACTGTGCACTGTAGGTAAAAGCTAAAAATTAATTAATTTTGTATTCTACCTCCTATTAAAATACTATTTATTTGTTTCTTTTTCTTTTTTCTATTTCTTTTACTCATCCTGCCAGATCTATCATGTCTCTCTCAATTCTCTCAACTCTCAACTCTCAACTCTCACCTCTCTCTCTCTCAACTCTCACCTCTGCTGAGAGTCTCACCACCACCGGCCCATCCCAAAGCTCAACGCGACCCACTCCGTCGACCCACGCTGTAAACTCATCTCGCCCTTGATCTGATTTTTGGGTTCATGGGTTGTGGTGTTGATATAGTTTGGGTTTTTGGTCACGGTGGTTGATCGAGTTTGGTTTGGGTTTTTGGTTGGGTTGATCACAATGGACTGTTGGTGGTTGTCTGAGTTTGATCTGGGTTTTTGGTTGGGTTGATCATTGTGGTTTTTGTCAACTATGGATGATCTAGTGGGCTTTGATTGGGTTGATCATAATGAGTTTTTTATTTTTGATTGGTTTTCGGTGGTGGATCATGGTGGTTCTGGGTTTTGATGGTGTTGTGGGTGATGTGAACTAGTGGGTGATCATGGTGGTTCTGATGGTTGCTATGGGTTGTGGGTGATCATTGTTGTGCTGTGGGTTATAGGAAAATTAATTTTTATTGGGTTTGATATATTATTTTATTGGGTGGATATATTATTTTATTGTAGTAGATATATTATTTTATTGTGTGTTTATATTATTTTATTTTGTTGAAAACTAAAATAAATCCACTGATGTTAGATGTTTTATAAAGTAAGTAGATAAAATAGATAAAGTTGAAACCCAACTCGAGCTTTAACTTATTGCGAGCAATGGAATTGATTAAAATAACAAGCATGAGTTGATTGACAACCGTGGAGCATTAGTCCCAAAATTACTGACAGACTTTCTTTTTTATTTTTTTATTTTATTTATTTAGGCTACAAGGTTGTTTTTAGCCCACGTACAAGAAAGAAAAGCAGGGAATGGCACTTCTGCCCCTCACAAAAATAAGAACCCCAATAAACCTAGATGCCATGGCACTTCTGGCCCTCATAAAAAATATATACAGAGCAGAGTGGATAATAAACATTGGCATACCTTCAAAAACCATGTATTATAGTCTCTCTCTCTCTCTCTCTCTCTGCAAATTAAGAAAAACGGAAACTGCAGAATGGTAGATCATCAAATCAATTCTGATTTCAAGTCTGGAAGTTCTTGGCACTTCTCAGGTAAATACAAACTATTGTAATAAATCTTGATTCTAAAATAAGGTAGAACCTCTACATATTTAAGTATAAGGATACATCTGCAATATTTTAGCTTCTGACTTTAGTTTTGTGTAACTCATGCATCAAGGTAGGGTAAGATTTATTAGTTCTGTGGTCAGCAGCAAGTATGCTGAATTTTACAAAACATGGACGCCAAGTTTAGTTGGCCATCATCTGTATAAGTTATGGATTTACATAATCTTAAAGAAATGAATGAAGAAAACATGGTAAAACCAGCTACTTGATTGATGTGTGATGGCCAAGAACCCTAGTTCATGTTCAACTCATCTCTCCTATAGTCCTATATTTACTTTCCTTCTTTCTTTCTATGCGCTTTTAGGTGTATTCCGACCCCAAATACAAACAAAAACGTGCCATTTTTCAGAATTCTTGACCTAAGTCACCAAACCAGTCATTATACACAGCTTGGTCAGATTGGCGTGGGACAGAGGTGGTGATACTAAATCTTATGTAGGAGTTTCTGGAAAGCATTTGTTGTAGTGTTTAGGAAGACCTAGTATTAGGGTTTTAAAGTGGAAAAGGATGGAAACAAAGATTGGATTAAGGTTTACTTACAAAGTAACATGAGGGGTATGCTCTGAAGCTCAAACAGGTGATTTACTGAGATCAGATCTGATGTGGGGCTGCAAACAGTAAATCAGAACTCTACAAGATCTGGTTTTGTGGGCTTGGAGGCTAATAAAAGGTGGGCGGTGCTAGGCTTTTAACTATAATCTATAAAGTTTAGGGTTCTAAGAGTGAGGAATCAAGGTCTGGTTGCAACATTTCAACTTTCAAATTGCAGAAAATCAAAGAGAGAAGCTTCTAGGAATCAAAACTAGTTTTCCTAAGCATCAAGCCCAGGGTGTCCTTGGCATCACACCTCGGAGAAGAAGGGTTGCATCACATAAACTTCAGAGCATACTTACTACAATATTCTAACACAACTTGTTCTGCGCATTGAATAAATACTGTAACATCAATATATGTAGCCAGCTAAACCTAACCCTATCAGGCTCCTGGCTTGACTATTAACTAATTCCAAATTATTATTAGAACCCACAGTTAAAGCCTAACAACATATGAAAACCCATCATAAGACCCAACCAATGAAAGGTTCTGCCCATTCCCTGAAACCTGAAAATTACAAAACACCCAAGACTTTAAAAAAATAATAAAAATAAAAATAACACTAATTTATACTAAACCAGCAACTTTCTAATGTAAAGAAACAACCAAAAAAAAACTCAGTAAAATCTAATGTAGCCTAGAGGAGTGTGCTTTTTAGGCCCTTAGACCATATTTTTGAAGAATTTTGATCTTTATATTGCTCTTTCAAAGATGTTGGATCAATCTCACGCTCCACAGACACAAAAATACACAACTAAGCCTTAAGCCCTACTAATTGGAATTGGCTACATGAGTCCTCTTTTGTCGTTCAAGTTAGCTAGGGTGCACAAACACCCATGGGATAGATAATTGAGTATACCTTGCCAAGATAAAGTGTCAATTAGCAAAGATGCTAAACAGAAATATATCTCACTTTCCTTTTTAAGTTTTAATAAAAAAACAATTAAGTTCTCTTTGTTTCAGCCAAAGGCAACCATTTTTTGATAAGTAATAAAGATTCATTGATACTAAAAAGAGAGAGACACCCAAGTACACAGGGGTGAACATATCAAAAATGAACATTACAAAAATCAAGTAAATACAAAATAGAAGAAAAAGGTTGGTTTCTCCACACAGAGAACCAGTCCAATAAAGTTTTGAAAAATAGAAGCTTGAGATCAGGCATGGAACGCTCATTGTCTTCAAAACACCTACTATTTCTCTCCTTCCAAATACACTACATCAAACAATGAGGAACAACCATCCATATATCTCCATTACAATAGCGACCAAATTGACCTTGCCAGCAAACAAATAGCCCAACAACAGACATTGGCATAACCCAATAAACTTTAAATAAACCAAACACCATATCCCACAACTCCAAAGCAATCGGACAATGAAGGAATAGATGGTCAACAGTTTCACTATTACACTTGCACATATAACACAAATCCAAAATGCAAACCTTTCTTTTCCTTAGATTGCCAATTGTCAGACATTTCCCCAAGGCAGCGGTCCATACAAAGAAAGCCACTCTAGAGGGAATCTTCTGCTTCCAAATGCTTTTCCAAGGGAAAAACTGCTCACTATGGCCAACTAGAAGATGGTAGTACACACTAACCATGAACGCCTTACTCTTACAAGGTAGCCAACATCTCTTATCCTCCTCAAACCCCCTTGCAGAAGTGCCATAAATGGTATTTATGAAGCTCTAGAAAGCTTCCAATTCCCGATTATTTTTTTTTTTTTTTTGATAAATAATAAGGATATATATTGAAGAACACTACCTTATGCAAAAAAACATAAGGCAGAGAGCAAAATACAGAAAGATAAGATAAAGAGGATAGAAAAAAGAAAGGAAAAGATACTAATTACAAAGGAGAGAGTTAAGGAAAATAGGAAAGCCCACTTGATTGTTACACTCTTGGGCTGAGTCCACCATAGAAAGAAGAGCCCGTGAGTGCTCCCTCTGATTCCTAGAGACCCATTTAGAACTCTCTAGACCAACTTTATTCACCACGGACTTATGATAAACCCGTGACCCACTAGAGGGACCTACCACATGCTCCCTTTGGCTCCTAATAACCCAAAAAGAATTCCTCAGTCCACCTTTATAAGAGTTCCATGCCACACGCCTTATTCCCTCCCCAGTCACCTCTATGGTCAAGCCTACTCTTATACAGTCAGGATTCCTCAGATCACGCTCTTTACCATTAGCATGTTTATTCCAATTTGAATGGAATTTCAACGTAGATCTCCTTATATTTCCTACCATATTTGTCTCTCAAGAATTAAATTCCTCATTAATGCTTCGGGAACCCACATCTCTTCCTCCAAGAGTCGTCGGACCTAAGAAGCTCTCTGGCATTTCGCTCAACATCCTCTGTTCAAAATCTGGGTTTTGCTTCTTCCCCTTATAATCCTCTAAAATCAATTTCCCTTTATCATGGGCCCTAAACAGGTTTGGCTGAATCCTGCCCCTGACTTGCACCTGATGCCCACACACCGTATTGACAAAGGTTTTAAAAGGTTGCACCCCTTAGTTAACCTTATGATGCTGAGCTACGAATTTCGGATGATCAGACCCACCGTTCACATAGTTCTCAAGTTCCAACAGCTTCCTTAACTCTAACTTAAAAACCCTTCATCCATTCTTTGCTCTGCCTTCTGGAATTAAAATGGACCACCTAGACCCGCCAACTTTAAGCTCAGTCAAAAGAAGGAACATGCCAAAAGAGTTGGAGCTCCGTTGGAGGGTATAGGCTAAATCACCTTCCCTGAAGGTGTAAAAATACTTCGGACGGATCCCAACGACAATCTGTTCTATACTCTTCATTAGCCATTGTGCCACATTCTTACCCATAAAGACCGACTTCATGAAGTACCTACTTCGCTCAAAAATCTTTAAAGAAAAATACCGTCCCCCTTCCTCTACCACCAGTTGAAAAAATTTGGATTCAATAAAAAAACTAAGAAAACCACCCATGGAGCTGGCCTTAAAAGGTATCTAAGAACTTCTCCACACTTTCAAAATTTCCCAGCTTCTCTTCACCTCAAATCATGTTACCCTAATTCTCGATTATGCACATCCCTACAAAAAAGTATCTCCCAATGGAGGACTCCATTGGTGTACCTCATTAGATCCGCCACACTTGCCTTTTTGATACGACAAATCCTATATAATTCAGGATAGCAGTCTGCAAGAGAAGATGTTCCACACCAACGATCTAGCCAAAACTGCATTTTTGATCCATCTCCAATTTCATACAGAATAAATCGAGATAAAGAGGGCCACCCCCTTCTAATATTTTTCCACAAACTGACTCCATATGGACCAGAGAAAGAGCTAGAACACCAACCACCCCAATCACAACCATACTTCACCTCTATCACTTGAGTCCATAGAGCATCCCTTTCTTGCCCAAATCTCCATAACAACTTCTCTAATAAAGCTACATCGAAAGTTCTCAGGTTCCTAATCCCCTAACCACCTGAAGAAAGTGGAGTACACATAGTAGACCAATCAACCAGATGAAATTTGGGCTCATCCCCTAGGCCACCCCACAGAAAGTCCTGCTGAAGTCTAGCAATTCAGTTGGCCACAGAAGCAGGAATAGGTAATAAAGAAAGAAAATAAGTAGGAAGATTTGAGAGAATGCTTTTAATTAAAGTGACTCTACCTCCCTTGGATAAATATAATTTTTTCCAACCTACTAATTTTCTTTCCATCTTCTCTCTAGAATTGTATTCCATATTGACTTGTCCTTAAATTTTGCCCCCAAAGGAATACCCAAATATTTCATTGGGAGAGACCCTTGCTTGCAGCTTGAGACAGCCACAAAAAGATCAATGTTATGAACTGCCCCCACAGCCACTAGTTCAGACTTATCCAAATTTACCTTCAGACCAGACACAGCCTCAAACCAAATGAGCACCATACAGAGAATCAGTATTTGATCAATATTAGCATCACAAAAAATTAGAGTATCATCAGCGAAAAGGAGATGGGGAAGCCACCAAAGATCTTCTAGCAGAATCACCTACACTAAAACCTAACAAACGACCTTCATGGACAACCTTATCCAACATTCTACCAACGGCTTCCATAACCAACACAAATAACAAAGGGGACAAAGGATCACCTTGCCGCAACCCCCTTGAACTTCCAAAAACCCAAGGGGAGAACCATTAATAAGGATAGAAAAACGAACCATTGATAAACAAAATGAAATCCATCACCTCCACTTATCAGAAAATCCACAACGCTCAAGCATGTAAGAAATCCCCAGTTCACATGATCAAAGGCTTTCTTTATGTCCAATTTACATAACAACCTTGGCTGACCAGACTTCAATCTCCTATCAAGACATTCATTAGCAATAAGAACGGAATCAAGAATCTGCCTATTTAGAACAAAGGCATTCTGAGGAGTTGAAATGATCTCTCCTAAAACCATGTGAAGACGAATAGTCAAAACTTTAGCAAGTATTTTATAAACCCCCCCAACAAGGCTGATAGGCCGAAAGTCCTTTACTTCCATTGCTGCAGCTTTTTTAGGAATGAGAGCAATGAAAGTTGCATTCAAGCTTTTTTCAAACTGACCTGTAATATGGAAATGGTGGAACATAGCCATGATGTTTGATTTGAGAATCCCCCAGCAAGCTTGAAAGAAAGCCATCGAAAACCCGTCAGGCCCAGGGGATTTATCCCCATTAAACTCCTTGATGACTTCAAAAATCTCAGTTTCCTCAAAAGGTCTCTCTAACCAATCCACATTATCCCCTGAAATCCTTGGAAAATGCAATACATTCGAGAAATGATGCTACTCTTGCTGCTCAGAGTATAGGTTCATATAGAATTGTTCAATATGGTCAGCAATCCTATCCTGGTTGGAAGACAAAGCCCCATCAATCATAAGGTTTTCAATACAATTATTTTTTCTATTATAATTAGTCATCCTATGAAAAAACCTCGTATTGAAGTCGCCCTCCTTTAAAAATAACACTTTGGACTTTTGTCTCCAGCTAATCTCCTCTAACAAGGCTGCCTTCTCAAGTTTGGCGCGAAAGGTAGCTTTTTCCAGTTTTTCCTCCTCTGTTAGAGGTTGATTGTCCTCTTTTACATCTAAAGCATTCAACTTACTCCATAATTGTTGTTTCTTGACTATGATATTGCCAAAATCTGTTTCGTTCCACTTCTTTAGGTACATTTTTAGAGCAGTCAACTTCTTGGCAAGAATGTAACCAGGATTCCCTTGAAAATGGTAATTCTCCCACCAGGACTTCACCTTATCTAAGAACCCCTCTGCCTTCAACCACATATTCTCAAAACGAAAAGGAATTCACCCTCTCCAATGACTCCCACTCTCCAAAAGAATTGGGAAGTGATCGGATAACACTCTAGGAAGCCTTTTTTGAGAGAAATGAGTGAAGTATTCTACCAATACCGAAGAGAAGAGAAACCGATCTATTCTAGAGGCTGAGGTGGAGTTAGACCATGTGTAAAGACCTCCCTCCAAAGGATTATCCTTTCACATGCTTGGTTGAGTATGCAAGAGGAGAATATTTCAGTTTTCCCTTTTGTAGTGTGTGTGTTGGGGGGGAGGGGGGTGTGTAAGGTATTGAAGGTTCTGAATCGAAGGAGATCAGTCATGCAAAGCAGTTATAATACCATACAGAGGAGTTTTAAAAAAAGAAAAATTAAAGGAGGTTAACAAATCAGATACTTTCCAGCCACTGAAGATTGGTTCAGGAATAGTTATGTCTTCCTTATTTTAATTATCCTCCATCAAAGCTGATCAGTTTCTTAAAACCTAAGCATAAAAGACATTCAATTCAGATCTCCAAAAGAAAGCAACAACAGCTTTATTAAGCAATTTCTACTGTAGTCTCACACTTTCCTCAAGCAAAGTCTATAAGCATCCCAAAAAATGGTAATTTAAGGAAGAAAAGTCCAAATTTCATACCTCTACAATAACTTCTGCTGAACTAACTCTTGTCTCTTCTCTTAATTCCCTGATTGCTGCAGTTCTAGGATCTTCACCCTCATCGACACCACCCTATTAGATTAAAATGTACAAAATACCAATAATAATCTCATATAAAAGAATTATATCATGAATAGAAGGAAATACAAGTTTAGTAAAAACTACTATAACTTTTAATTACCATAAGTTATAGTTCACAACCACAATCAGAAATCACTAAAATCTTAATAGTTAAATCTATGATGCTTTCTCCCATCACATAATCAATGGAAGATGGAATGAGAAGGTTTTAGTTTTGGTTTCAGATCTCCAAAATTACTATAACTATCTATAGACAGGGTCACTTCAATCCAGAAAACACTTATGTATCCCCAGTGACAAATGCCTTGAAGTGGTTGCTTAAATCAAGCAAATGAAAATTGGAGATATAGCCTCAAGAGATTATCACAGTGCATGTAACAAGCCCAAATTTCCAATAATTGTGCAGTTCTAAAATTCTAATACCAACCCCACACGGAGTTCAAGAAACCAAAAGAACAGCCACCACTGCAAAATCACTAACCAAGTTTGTAATGAATTCTGGAAAAAAAATGATTAAACAAATATATAATATGACAGACAGTTTGGAAATTTGCAATTACAAAATGTAAAATAACAAACTAAATAGCATATGAGAAGCATTAGAAACTTCAAAAGTAGAATCCTAATAGTCATGTCTAAAAGTTCTTTCTCAAGCATAAAATTCTATATTACTTTTATCATTTGAACGGTTCTGAATGGAGACGTAAGAGCAAAGCAGAAGCAAAACTGAGGTGAGGACCCATGCATGTGGATGAAATTTTAAATTTTTTGTCACTTATCAAAAAATTACAAAAGGAGGTATGGCCGTTACATAAATGCAATTCCACAAAATTGAATGAATAGTAATTACACCTTAAAAAACAGTTACAGATTGATATTTCAGTTGTCCTGGGTTTGATAGACTAATCCTCAGCTTGGTTAATTCCCTAAACTGAATCTGACCTAATCTGGACTCAGTTGCAGCCCTTCACCATATATACCACATCTAACAATGTATGGTTGTATCATATGCTCACCACTTCTGTGCTTGACCCTTCCAGTCTGATCCCCAAGTTTGGATGGCCATCATCTGTAAAAGTTATGGATTTACATACTCTTAAAGAAATGATTGAAGAAAACATGGGAAGACCAGCTACTTGATTGATGTGTGATGGCCAAGAACCCTAGTTGATGTTCAACTCATCTCTCCTAGAGTCCTATAATTACTTTCCCTTTTTCTTTCTATGCTCTTTTAGATGTATTCCGGCCCCAAATACAAACAAATTAAAAACTTGACATTTTAGCCATTTTTCAAAATTCTTGACCTAAGTAACCAAACCAGTCATTATACACAGCTTGGTAAGATTGACGTGGGACAGAGACGGTGATACCAAATCTAATGTAGGAGTTTCTGGAAAGCATTTGTTGTAGTGTTGAGGAAGACTTGGGATTAGGGTTTTAAAGTGGAAAAAAAAGAGAGAGAGGTTAGATTAAGGTTTACTTACAGAGTAACTTGATGAGTACGCTCTGTAGCTCAAAACAAGTGATTTACTGAAGATCACTAAAATCTAGTTCAACAACCACAATCACAAATCACAAAAATCTTAATAGTTAAATTTATGATGCTTTCTCCCATCACATATTCAATGGAAGACGGAATGAGAAGTTTTAGTATTGGTTTCAGATCTCCAAAATTACTATAACTATCTACAACAGGCTCACTTCAATCCATAAAACACTTAGGTATCCGCAGTGACAAATGCCTTGAAGTGGTTACTTAAATCAAGAAATGAAAATTGGAGATATAGTCTCAAGAGATTATCACAGTGCATGTAACAGTCCCAAATTTCCAATAATTGTGCAGTTCTAAAATTCTAATACCAAAAGAACAGCTACCAATGCAAAATCACTAAACAAGTTTATAGTGAATTCTGAAAAAAAAAATTATTAAATAAATATATAAATGACAAAAACAGTTTGGAAATTTGCAGTTACAAAATGTAAAAGAACAAACTAAATTCTAATAATCACGTCTAAAAGTTATTTCTCAAGCATAATATTCTATATTACTATTATCATTTGAACAGTTCTGAATGGAGACCTAAGAGCAGAGAAGAGAAGCACTGACCTGAGGGCCCATGCATGTAGATGAAATTTTGAATTTTTTGTCACTCATCAAAAAATTACAAAAGCAAGTATGTCCCTTACATAAATGCAAATCCACAAAATTGAATTAATCAATAATTATAAATTAAAAAATGATGAACTCATCAACTTTCTCCATGATCCCAATCAGTATACGGTTAATAACATGTGGATGCTATTAACATTTTGGACAGACTATGGTGATAATTATATGCTAGCTTGTTCCTGACATGAAGATGTCTTTAAAATCTTATTAAATTGCATTTTGGTACTAGAATATACTTCATATTTGGCACTTCTTTTATAAATAGAAATAAGCAGTGGTTTTCTGGATCTGAAAGTAGTAGCATATCTTAACATTTTCTATTAAATATGGTAAACTCTTTCTAACTTCTACATTCCCCTTTTATGACTTTGAATCTTTTATCATCAGAACACCCTTCATTTCAATTCCCCAGATTTCCTATTTCAATAATTCAGAGTCCAAATGCCAGCCCCATATGCAGTATTTGCATTCAAATTCAAAAATGCTATAGTTACATGCTCAGATCAGACTTTTTTCCTTAACAAGTTACATGCTGAGATAAAAATAAAATAAAATTAGCTTTCTACATTCAAACACCATCATAATCTCCACAATAAATTTTGCTTTACAGTTCAAAATATTGTGGTTGGGACGTAAAATTGGGACTCCTTTTGTTAACACGATATCGACACACACATTGTATTTAGCATTCCTTCTTCGTTGTGCGTCATTATCATTGTATCACTCAGCTCAAGTCACCAACTCCTCACATAAGAAAGATTTGAAATAGTGGTTCCATTTGTTTCAATCGAAAACATATCAAACTAAAACAATTCCAATCAGAATAAAATAAAACATGTTGATTGAAGAGACGTCATTCATCAACAAAGTCTTACTAAGTTACTTTCTTTCCCAGAAACCCATTTATCCAAAAAAATAAAAATAAAAATTTTAAAAGAAAACTTGGAAAGAACATAGGTCCATAAAATACAAGTGGGTACCTGTCTACTATTTCTTTTGCTATTTTTAATATCATAAAATAATTACAGCAAGCAAACACGGCAATTTAGGCCTCGTTTGGTAGAGTTGTTAAACAATTTATTTTTAGTTTTAAAGAGTATTATATATATTTTTACATATTTTTTTACCCACACGTATTTCAAAAAATTACAAACAATATTACTCAATCTCCTCTTCCAAATGGGCTCTTAGTTTCAAAAGCAATCATATTACAACACCTCAATATAAAACCCAAAAAGAAAAGAAAAAATTACCTGGGGCATTTGCCAAGCTTGAAGCTGCAAAAAGCAATTTTGCGAGAATGACAGTGGCAGGGACTTGAATTTAGGGGAAGTAGAGATAGAGCATAATAAAAATGCCATTTCATTTCAGGAGCCGTGCGCCCCCTGGCTTTCTAACTCATCCCATGGCTGTCCAGTCAACACTGCGCAGTTCCTATTTTTACCCCATAAAAGACAATGAAAAGTTAACTTTAAAAGAAATTTTTATTATACTTTTAGAAATTTAGAAACATTTAAAAAAATTATTTGAAAATAAAAGAGTAATCATTTTTTCCCTAGTTTTTTATATTTCCTATGAAAGAGTTAGTACAACTTTCTTAAAACGGTTTATTAATAAATGCCCTAAGGCACCTGTTAACCAGATTCTAAAAATAAATTTTTTTTCCCTGCTGTATACTAGTATATTTACTTGATATAGGTCAGTTTTTTTTTGTATTAAAAAAATAACAAAGTATAGCTACAACATTAATTGTGATTTAAGGGTTTAACTTTACTCAATATCATTAACATTACTACATATTTCAAAATTTTAACATTTAGATTACATGTTCTTTATGCTCTTAATACACATTTCAAAGTTTGTATTAATCGGATATGATTTACTCTATGATCTATAAGATTATATTTTATGCATAATTTTAAATTACAAAAACTTGCAATTTAAACAACTTATTGATACATAGTTATTGATTTTTAATTTTCTATAATTTTTGCAAGCGTGGAGGATATAAGAAGAAAATGTAATCCAATGGTAGATTTCAAAATTCACCTCCAATAAATAGATATTGAGTAAAATTATAACTTTAGGCTACAACTAATTTTGTAGTTAAATTTTATCCTTAAAAAAAGTATATATCTAGAGGCTATAGTTAAAAAATAAAAATAAAAAAGTTAAAGAAATTTTTTTTGCTAATTTTCTACCATATTTTTGGGTGACAAGTTATAATTGGATCTACCATTAACACCATGAATTACAACAATCAAGAAACCAATCAACTGCCCAAGAGCCTTGTAGCTCAACAATTAGCACCTCCAAATGTGTCTATAATATATGGAGTTTCTTTTCAAAAAAAAAAAGAGATATATATATATATATATATATATATATATGGAGTTTAAATCTTTCCTCTTTATTATAATTATTGAATTATCATTAAAAATAAAAGAAACAACCCACATCCTCAAGCTACCAGGGATGTAGTATATTTTGTAACTAATATTTTTAAACTAGCACACATATAAGAGAAAAATGAGATAGAGAAAATATTTTGAATTCATTCCAATAGATCATAGTCTAAATATGGCGAGTCAATATAAAATTTTTATTTAAAAAAAATATATATATATATATATATATTTTAATCTGCTTAAGAGTCAACTAGTTTAGATTATTGTGTTATCAACTAGAGGGTTGAATATGTTGGGTATAATGCATGAAATATTTATTATTTGCCAAGAACAATGAAATATGTTTATATGTGAATAAATAAACGAATAAATAAAACTTATAGACTGGAGGAAGACATAATGAGAAACTCAAATCTAATTAAGACTAGTGTTTAATACTATGTCTTTAAGACATATTTCGTCTCTTACAATGGTGTTTTGAGACTCTTGGAAATCTATCTCTTAGGATAAAATAATCTACTACATATAGAAGAATCATAGCAATCTATGTACAAAAAGGTGTTTCCTTTCTCTAGATGACTCTTATACAGGAAAATGAGAAAGGAAAAGTTGACTAGATTGAATGAGCGAACTCATATTTATACACATACGAGCACTAGTTCAGAATAGGTCCAAAGCGAATAGACATACTGTTCTAGGAGAAAAAAAAATACACACAATATACTGAAATTTAAAATTTAAAAAAAAAAAAAAAAAAAAAAAAAAAAAAAAAAATAAAAACTGACACCCAACCTAACTTGATGGGTATGTACAATGCATGTGTTGAGGGAGAGAGAGTTTATTGACTAACTAGTGAACATGATTTGTTGAATTATTCTGGTCATTTATGTAAACCAATATAATAGAATTCACATATTTTCTTTTCAAAAATAGTTTATTCTATGATTGTATTCATTTTGGCCCTAAACAACTCTTAAATGTCATAAATACTCTAGAGAATTCAACCTTAAATTTCTCATAGAAGCGGCTCACTTTACACTCATATAGATGATTTCTTATTAAGAATATCTTGTTATAACCTATTGGAAAATTTTAATATTATATAATTAAAATTGATTTATATTACAACATAAATATAAAGATGTGCAAGTTAATATAGAAGATGAGGAGTTAGTGAAAATATTTAATCCCATATTAAAAATGAGAGAGACTATTTTATTCTTTTTAATTGTGGTGATTAATGGGTGAAAGTTCAATTAGTGTGTAAAACACTAATGAATGTTTAGACCCCCAATTTCAAAAATACCAACACAAGCTTATACATAAACAATATATGTGTGGAATGATGAATATAAGCTATATCCAAATTGGTAAAACACCCTAAACTATAATTAATCACAAACATAGCAGCAATTAAAAGGTAAAGAGTAAAGGAAGAGAGATACAAACACAAAGATAACACCAGCACATGTTATCAAAGAGGAAATCAAAGAACTCGACGAAAAACCTCTCCGCTGCCCTCCAAGTAGTCAAATGATCCACTAAAGAATAAAATTGGGATTCATGAATAGCAGAAGACCCTCCAAGTCTAATCTATCCAATGCACATAAGCCCTCCAAGCTTCTTGCTCCAACAGGGTTATGCCTAACCTTGTCTTCTTTAGCTTCCCGGATCCTGCAATAAGCCCATTGCATCAACCAAATGAATTGGTCATCTTCGAACTGCTTCCCAAGCACTGAAATAGCTCCTCACTGATATGAGTATGGTGAGATAAGGATTTGACAAATGTACCTCTTAAGGATATGTCAATGGAGAGGGTGACAGTAGAGGAATTTGGAGAATCAAATGACAAAGATTGTGGACGAGTCAATCTTGTTTTTCTCTAGGGTTTCTCTCTCAAAATTCTCTTTGGATGCTCTCTACATTTCGTGGGTATAAGGGTATTTATAGTAGTGTATGTGAGGAATGTGAAAAGTCAGTTTTCATCCAAACAGGGCATTCTGGCGACTTAGTCTTGCGAGTGGAACAAGTCGCGAGTTTGAGTCGCGAGCTAACTACCTGGCCAAACTGTACATTTTGTCCTATAGTGCTCCAGCTGTCGTGACCCTTCAGTTCCCTGCATGCTTCACACGTGTGCCACTTTGGCGACTTGCTAGTCGCGAGATCCAGTCATGAGGCTCCTTTGTATGCACACATCTTGAGTTTTCTTCACACTCTCTCACACACAACCCTTACATAATTCCCACCTAAATACAGGGTATCTAATTGCTAAAATACAAGCAAATTTGGCACGAAATAAAGCCAACACATGATTGAATAAAATCAACCTTACAATAGTCTAATATGAATTGATTCATAATTTGGGCTAAATACGTGCGCAAGGAGGAGGTGAAGGGAGGAGGTGGTAGATATTATTCAGTTTTCTCTTTGTGTTATTTCCATTATTATTGTGTAGGTATAAAAACCATTAAAAGCATAACTTATCGTAATATTCACTGCATGCATCATTATTTCATCATAGAGGTGGGCAAGAGATATTATCTCCATGGTGATACTACTAAGTTATCCAGAATTTGGTTGTCCCTTTGAATGCAAGTCTTGGGATCTAAATCTCCAATTAGTTAGGTAGATTTGCCATCATGGCGACTTTAAGATATAAACTTTAAACGAACTTCTCTCGGTGAGTATTTTACTTACCATCTACTCAAATCTTTAGATAATGTATCTGCTACATTATCTTTTGACTTTATGCAGTCAAAGGATTTTATTTCTCTACACTTCAAGGATTGTACTTGATCTATGATGGTTGAGATTTGCACCTATGGATGCCCGAATTTCAACCCCCACCCCCTTTTGTGGCTTCGAGGGGGGGGGGGGGGGGGGGGTATTGTCGTTTGTCACACATTGGGTCCTTGGTGACGTGACTTGTGTGTGATTGTGTATCTAGAGTGGAGTGTGTGTATGTGAGTCCTTTTTTCTTATTTTTATTTTAGGAGTCACCACCAACTATTGGTTTTGTATTAAGTGTGATTAGTCACCTAGAAGTCTAATTTATTTTAAGTTACCTAATTAACTGAACCAAAATTTTAAAAGGTTCATTAATTGAGGTAAACCAAAAGTCTTTGAACCAAAGATCTGAGACTCGAAAGTTTGGTTACGTGTGGAGAAGGTGTTAGGCATCCCACAATGCCTATCTGAAGATAGTACCTCATTTTAATTAAATCCCAACGTTAACTTTTTACAAAGAAATGAAATGGAATACTTGGCATTTTGATTTTTTTTTTAAAGGTTTTTACAAACAATATACGTATATACATGTGAGTAAATATTTACATATAGTATTCATGTGAATAATAACTCCATTAAAATATACAAGCAAAACATGTAAAATATACAAAAGTAGCATGTGACAAGACATATATGTAGACTACACAACAACATGTTAGTATTTATTTTATTATGTAGCTAGCATGTGAATACTACAAACATACATAAACAAGCACAAGGAAATGAAAAGAGAGGGTTGGAAGAATAGCACCTTATTGTCATCCACCATTTTCTCATTTGATGTTAATGCAAAAGATGACAAAGAGAGATTTCTTAGTGCAAAAAATGTTAGAGATAAATGTATGCTTATGAGGTGTTCAGAGACTCAAGGAAATGAGCTTTGAACACAACCCCCACAACTACACCTATTCTAAGAAAAAGAAAGTTACAATAATTTGTAAAAGAAACACCCTTTTGGTGATGGATTTCAAGGAAACGCTTTCTTTTGAAAACATGTATTTTGTTTTTTAAAGAAGCACATTTTTTTATGTAAGTTAAAAAAAAAATAAAAATAAAAACCTTTTTTGAAAACATTATTTTTGGAAAAGAGAAGGGATTTTCGAAAACACATTTTTTATATATTTTCTTTGAAGTTTCGGGTTCCCCTAAAAGAAAAGAAAAAAACAGAATTATTTTCTTAAAAAAGTTTCGGGCAACCCCCTTTCTTTTTTTAAAGAAAACAGATTTTTTTTTGGTTAAAAAGGTTTTGAAAACAATTTCCTTATGATTTTTGAAAACAGATTTAAAAAAAAAAAAAAAAAAAACAGTTTTTAGAAAAACAGTTTTTGAAAAACATATTTTATTTTATACAGAAAACAGTTTTGTTTTAATGCATAAAACAGTTTTTATACAATGCAGAAAATAGTTTTTTATACGGTGCAAAAAAAAGTTTTATACCGAGCAGAAAACAGTTTTTTATACTGTGCAGAAAACAGTTTTTTTTTTTTTTTTTTTTTTTTTTTTTTTTAAGATTTGAAGAACAGTATTATAAAAACAGATTTTTGTTTTTGAAAAAAAAAAAACTAAAAATACAGCTTTATAAAGAAAGAGTCTTTGTATATTTAAAAAAAGCTTTGGACCCTTTAAAAAAAAAAAAAAAAAAACAGTTTTTTTTAACATTTTCTTCTTAGGGTTTCTGGTGTCCCCTTAAAAAAAAAAAAAAAAAAACGGTTTACTTAGAGTGAAACACAAAGAAAAGGTTTTCTTTTGAAAGCTTTTGAGAAAAAAAAAAAGACACATTTTTTCTTTAACAAAACGTTTTTTGTAAGACTTTATTTTTCTAAAGAAAGAGATGAAAAAGAAAACCTTTTCTTAGAATAGAGTGTAGAGGATATGTTTACTCAAGCATCTTTCATTATGGCACATTATAAACAAGAAAAATAGAGTGACAACAATAAAATAAAGTGCAGAAAAATAAAACTTTATATGTAAAGAGTTGAAATGTAAAGACTTGGAATGCAAATGACAAGAAAAGTAAAAGCTTGGAATGTGTAAAGACTTGAAATATAGTAAAGTTGATTAAAAATGTTTTTTTTTTTTTTCCTTCTTAAATAGAGTCTAATCCCCTTCAAGCCTTATGGATCCTCCAACATAAAGAAGTGGAAGTTCTTAAGCCATCACCACTCTTATGAGACATACCCATATTATGCTCTAATGGGGGTTTAAACACCATTTAAAGGGATGATAGAAAATATTTCTTTTTATTGTCTAGATATAATATATA
Source organism: Quercus aquifolioides (assembly GCA_019022515.1). Lineage (NCBI taxonomy): Eukaryota > Viridiplantae > Streptophyta > Magnoliopsida > Fagales > Fagaceae > Quercus > Quercus aquifolioides. Next base: position 1,335,370 of record CM032325.1, on the reverse strand, counting down.
TATATATATATACACACACACACATATATAGGACCAAGTAAAAGGGAATGGGGATGTCGCAAGAAAATAAAAGGGATTGCAAATAAAGTAAATGGGGATAGGGGTGTTGCAAGAAAATAAAAGGAATTGCAAATAATGTAAAGGCAAGTAAATAAAATCCTAGATGCCTAGGTGGTATGAGGTTTCTTCCCCTAAGGGTTCTTCCCATTCATGGCCTAGGATGATGGTCCAATGCCCATCTAGGATGAACAGAGCAAATATAATATTAAACATTAATATTAAAAGCATTAAAAGAAAGGGGTTAGAAACAAGCACAATATATACAAGAACTATAGTAAAATAAAACAACTATTTACACAACAAAGTAAAAGAAAGATTTTTTTATATACAGATGAAAAGATGATTACAATATACAAGAGGAATGGGATGAGATTAGTTATTGATGAACTAACCCATCCCAAAAAGAAGCTTACTCACAAAGATTACAAAATGAAAAGGATGGGGTTTTTTTTTTTTTTTGTGTGTGTAGGGTTTCCTAGAGAGAAAGAGAGATTTTTTTTTTTTTTTTGAATTTCTAGGATTTTTTGGATTTTTTTTCCCGCTTTGCTCTATTTCTCTATTTCTTGCACAAATTCTACATAAATTTTCTACCTCACTTTTCTACATCAATTTCTACATGATTTTTCCCAAAATGGGAGGGGGTATTTATAGGAAAAATGGGGGAAAGGGGAGGCTAGCATTGGTGTACCATGGTACACTAGTGCTAGCCACCCCTTCAAAGGGGTGGCACATCCTTATCCGCTACGTCATCCCCTTGTTAGCATTTTTTGTCTTTTTCCTGATTTCTGATCCGATCTTCGCATGGCTGTTTGGAGGCCTTTTCGAGCTCCATTTTCTTCGTAATTTATATGTATGGAAAGCTATAGATGTATAGTTTCCAATGGTCTTGGCCTCGTTCAATTCGGAGCTATGGTCATTGAGATATTGTGCTTGGAAGGAAGGTGACGCAAAGCTGAAAAATTCTTAACATCTTCTCTTGAAAAATTCATATCTTTTAATCTGGAGTTGATATCCTCGAGCCCTTTTGAATAAAATTAGCTAAGACCTTGTTTTTCAAGAACATCCAGCCGGTTCGTCTTAGTTATTGCCTAATCAGTACAATTTATTGCGCAAAGTCAAGTAAAAGACTGCAAGTTTTTTCTGAAAAATGCAATGAAGATCTTATTAGGGTTTTAGTATTTTTGTGATATCTCATTCATTTTAACTCCAATTTTGACCAGAAAACCATTGTTTTGAAGGGGGAAAACATGCCCTATGAGACGGTCCAAAAGACAACACGATCCAACGGTAAGATAAAAAAGTCAACTTTTTGACCATACCTAGTTAGGGTTTTGGTTAGATTTTCCGTAAAATGGGTTTTTCAAATGCTGCAACTTTTTGATTCACCATTCAAACATGTAGTATTTATTTTTGCCCTTTTTGGCTTTGACATTCATGGTTTTGCATCGTTTCCCTTTTCTTTTTTTTTCTTTTTTTTTTCTAGTCTTTATTCTAACGCGTGAATCGGGGTTGAACAAAATATGGTATCAACAGCACCCTTTTTATATTTCCCCTAGAAATTTGATGATTCTAAGTGAATGTTTCACTTCTTTCAATGTTGGCTCAATGCCTTGGCCTAAGGCCCCCATTACCAAAAGGTCATATATCCTTTATCAGTAGGCTTCACCCCAATATAAAATGGCCCAAAATTTGTTATAATAAGTGGTTTTTTTTCCTCACTTGTAAAAGGCCTCTAAAATATTAGACCAATAGAAATTCAGCCCAATTAAAACCTTAAACTATTTGGAAAAACAAATGTTGCAAATGTATTGAATTATCAATGATGATTAATTTTCCTTAACGGTTTGAGGGTTTAATTTTTGTATACTAATATCCTACACAATAGATTGTCAATATTGGTTATCTAAACTCTCACATGACCACACATCGAACAATCTCATATCTCTCTTTACACCAAAATCAAAAATTAAAAATCATACTACAACTTTACTTAACTATGCATCATCTTATCCAAGATAAAGTAAATCTCACTTAAAAAAAAAAATCCATTTCTTTTTGTTAAATTTCCTACTTCAACCATGAAATTTGATTCTTTATATGAAATTAACCTTAATTTGGTTAGCATCAATTCATCAAATTAGTGTTTAATTCATCAAATTAACCTTGGTTTGGATATTATTATACAAACAAAATTATTTAATTGATATTTAAATACAAAAGATCACACTTAATTTATTGATATTTATTCCAGGATTAAAATTACTAACCAACATGATTTAATATTTCAATTAATATTTTTATGGACCAATTAAAATTAATCTAGGATAATCCTATGCATGCATGCCTATGGTAGGATTATGGATCAACCAATTAAATTTAAGCATTAATAAAACAATGATATGAACGCTATTTGATAACACAATTAAATAAGACTCATTATTCGTACTCTAGGAGTATTGTAAATGTGTACTCCTCTCCTCTCACAAAATATTTGAATGGAATAATTTTGTGCTTCATGTCTCTAGGATTTAAATTACTAACCAACATGATTTAATATCAATTAATATTTTTATGGACCAATTGTTGATGCCCATTTTTACAAATTTGTACCCAAAGGCCCATGAGGAAGAAAGCCCAATAAGTTGCAAGACGCAAAAGCCCATATGAGAGAAAGCCCAATGTAAAGCTAGGCCCAAAGACCCATCAAGAAAACCGAAGAGCAAGAAAGGTCCAAAGAAAGAAATGCAAGGGAGAGCGATCTACAGCAAAATACAAATCTGCCGTAGAATACAGTTTTGCCGCAGAATACAGTTCTCTGGCAAAATGACTTCGGCAGATGAAGATAAATTGGGACCAAAACCCTTTTGATCCAGTCAACATTATTTGGCCCACAAAGGCCCAAATCCTTTTGTATAAAAAAGATAGGCGTGAAAACTGATATGAAGAAGCACGATGAAAGGAAACAAGGAATAGCAGAAAGTGTCAGCAACAGGAATCACGTGAAGGAAAGAAAAGCCAAACCAAAGGAACTGACAAGCACAACAGGAAACGCATGAGGAAATAAGACAAAAAACACACAGCCGAACGAAACAGAACTAATCTGCTATGGCAGAAACGGCATGGGAATGAAAGAAGACAAAAACAGAAGGGCCAGAGCACCACTAACCTATACCCAGCCAATACAAGGGAAGTGGGCCCACGGTCAAAGGGATTCAGAGGGCGTGGTTTGGTGGTGGGGGGAAAAGGGGGTCTATATTTGGTTTTTTGCCATGACTTCTTTTGAGAATATACCTTGCTGGGATAGTATCTTACCCAAAAGAAGTAATAGATGGTTGGGACCATCTGATGCATGCCATAGAGTTAGGTAGTGAGGTAGCCCAATCCTTGTTTTTGAACCTAGAGGTAGAGGTATATAGCAAGAACAAACAAAAAGGAATTTTGTCGTGCAGCAAACATGTACTGAGCAGTGACAATGGTCGGGGCAACCAATAGGTTGGTGGGTAGTCCTAAAGGGATGCCCACAACAAACCAAAAACAGTTGGTGAAACCCCAGGGGTAAAAGGGAGAAATTCCATTGAATCAATTCACTATAAAATGAAGAGCTAGCCATGGATGAAGAGAAGGATCGAATGGAAAAGCACTTAAGGGGGGGGGGGAACCCATGGAAGAGAGTAGTAAGCACCTAGGAGAGGCACCCAGGGAGAGGGGGATCCAAAAAGGAAAAGACCCAAGTGAGAAAAACAACTCACGGCAAGATAGTAGTTAAAAACTAAGAGTAAAAAAAGAACGAAGAGAAAGAAAGAAAGAAAGTGGGAAAAAGAAGAGATAAAACGTGGCAGGAATAAGGGCATGCATCAATAGACCATATTTTCCCTCCCTCTTAGCAAACCCACTCTTTGAAATTCCCAAAAGTAATAGCTAGTAGTCATTTAGGCCTATTCTCCAAAATGCACAACTTTGATGGCAAAAACCTATGACAAGGTTGTTTAAGTTAGGGTTTGGGTTCTTTCTTTGTTTACTTATCCTATGGAAAGATTCAATACTTGATTTTGATTGCAAATATATTTGATTTCACTCGTTAGAACTTATATCTGCTGTATTTAGTCATTCTACTGTAGCACATTTTTTATCACGTCTGCTGCATCAGTTGTCCTACTGTGGTATCTTTACTTATTGTACTAGTTATTCTGCTGTAGTACCTTTTTATTATATTTACCTTGTTAACTATTATACTAGCTAAACCTTTTCTGCCAAAGCTTTCTTCTTTATTTGTTACCACGTGTTTTACTTTTGACACAAACTAATTATTATCCTGCCATAAGTATATATATACATATATCTTGTTTCTCATGTCCTGCAGAATATATTTTATAGATGTATATGTGAATACGTATAAGTATATATACTCATATATGTATGTATATATATTTGAGAATATGCTAACCCATTTAAACTAACATTTGTTTGATGGGTATTTTCTTTGGGTTTTAGATTTGTTTATGTGCAGGAAGTAGAAAAGTATTTCTGCGGTAAGAAAAATGAAGAGTATTCATTCACGTTGCAGAAAGCTTTACTTACTACACAGCAGACAGTTTTACTATGCGGCAGACAGCTTTACTGCACAGCAGAAAGTTTTACTGCACAGTAGACGGTTTTACTACACGGCAGAAAGTTTTGCTGCACAGCAGAAAAGTCAGACCTGTGGCAGAAACTGGAGAAAAGTTCCTTCTGCGGCAGAAACGTCAATCCTGCGGCAGAAACAGAAAAGTCAGACCCGTGGCAGAAATTGGAAAAAAGTTCCTTCTGCGGCAAAAACGTCAATCCTGCAGCAGAAACAGAAAAGTCAATCCTGCGGCAGAAACTGGAGAAAAGTTCCTTCTGCGGCAGAAACAGAGGATAAGCCCACTTTGCAGCGTCTTCCCTTGGACTTGGACTCAACGTTTGCGCACAAGCCGGACCAAATTGAGTTGCAGTTGGACCGGTCTCAACTCCCTTACTCAAAATATTTGGGCCTAGTACCGCAGGAGGCAACCCAGCCCAATATAACAAAAAAGGCCCACTACACCAATTAAAATTAATCTAGGATAATTTTGCATGCCTATGGTAGGATTATGGATCAACAAATTAAATTTGAACATTAATAAAACAATGATATGGATGCTATTTTTATAACATAAATAAGACTCATTATTCAATACTCCGAAAGTATCGTAAATTTGTACTCCCCCCCTCTCACTAAATAGTGGGTCTCACTACTTTAATTCATGGTGGATTCCAATATTCAAGTGAAAGAGAGGTTCACACATTTATTGTACTTTCGGAACACTGATAATCACACTATAACTAGTAAACTTTCTCAAAATTGCATTATGTTTAAAGTAAGGAATTTATGACCAATGCACACCCTTGGTGCAGTACGTAGTCACTTTATAAGTATAAATGATTATGGGGTGTAGGGGGCAAAGGGCAGGATTCAAGTCTCCAGGAGGGAGCTTCACATACATATACACTTAGATTAAGTTAGAGTAAAAATTTTATCTTGTAAAAAAAAAAAAAAAAAAAAAAAAAAAGTAAGGAATTTATGGTTAAGGTCATTTTTTGGAATTTTTCACTTGTAAAGTTACTATTTTGCCCTTGGTTCAAACATGATGAAACAAAAGGAATGAAGGGTTGCATAATGGGGTGTTTATTACGCTTGTTTCTAGTGGACGCCTATTAGGGTCCACTCAACTTTGCTAGAGTGGGCTTGTCTCCGCTCAGTCCTTGCTTGAGCTAAATAAATAGTGTCGAAAATACACTTTATGTCTCCAATCAACATCTGAAGATTGTCAATTGAATTGCACATACACAAGCTTCACTTAGGTGAGCCACTACAAAATTCAATTTTTATTTAAAAATTCTCTTCATCCTTTTACTTTTCAAAGTTAGATTACTTACACATATTACAACCAACATTTGTATATACCAATATTCAAACAGTTGAGGCAATCCTATTTCCAAAACCCTATGGGTAAATAATGGTATGACTAAATTGCAAATTGCATCCTTATAGCGTGGGGTAATTTTGATTTTTTCCCTAAATTTGTAAATTTTAGTTTACACCCCCAATTGTTAGATAATGTTTGTAAAAATATTTTTTTTTAAATCTCCACAAGTCCTCCGGTTTTGCTCCAGGGACCTACTTCTATCCCCACAAAGATCAAATTCATCCCACTTCTGCAAACAATGGTTCGTGAAGTCCTCGCATTCCCACTTTTGAACGTTTTACTCCTATTGGAATTATATTTAAAAAGTAATAATTCAAGAGAAACAAATATAATACATCTATCAATTAACAATTATATCATGTGCATATGTAATAAAAATCAACAATAAGATGTGAGAAATTTACATACTAGATTATGTTATTCAAGGACCTCACAAGCAATCAGGATGCTCTCCCCAGCTGGTCAGGATTAACAAGAGCTTTATTTTCTCTTTTCACACCCCCTTGCAAGTGTGGCCTTGACAATATTTATAATATTCAAAAAGGACATGACCAGCCATAAAATCCTTCCTATCGTAATAACACTTCATGTAACAGAAATGTTGCATTTGTTAATAAACAACTTTATTAATTAGATTCATTAATGAAGAAGTTCATTAATGTGTTATTACTTTTGTAACTCCGTGCCAATACATGGATTCATCTATCGTTCATATCTAGAACTACTATAATGACAACACCTTTAACTGGTATTGACACGATAGCTTTATTAAAGCCAACACTCAACGTGCATGAATCTCATTATGGAAGGACTTCCGAGATTATTATGCACTAACCATCGAAAGACTAGCCCTTATTGTCTTCCATAGTCTGAGCAATTTTAACTTGCACCTTCTTTTCATCATGGTCCAACAATGTACCTATCAGAATAGGCCACATCATGATGGATATGGTCAAGTCAAGGACTACAATGAATGCATTCATAATCTTAGTCTACTAAATCAAGTAGACCTATTTCAATATATCAATATCTTACATCATAAAAATATTGCATAATTTCACAAGAGACTGTATATTTATTTGTTAATAATAAAGGCATTATATATATTATGTTGGGCCACATTATTCTAACAACTCCTAGTTTGCCTGGCTTTAGCCTCTGATCCAGAAGTTACTGATCCATAGTTGACACGATCACGAGAACTTGTTGATACAAAGTTTGAAGCAGCCAAATTTGCCATCTATTCTTGACTACACTTTGTTAGTAGCCAATTGGACTTGGAGCATTAAGAAAACATTACAAATTTACTACACGAAATATGAAGGGAAAACACATTAAAAAAACAGGTATAAAACAGAAAGCCACATACCATTCAATTAACAAAAAGCAAACACAGATACTTACATTGACTTAATGGAGTTCAGCTCCTAGCATATACAAATGGATTATGCACCAATGCCTAGACCTGACTCCTACACGCTGCACTGAACTGGTACTGAGAATGAATTACGAAGTAGAAGTAGAGCTACCATTTGTAGTGGTTTAAGCCAATAGTCCCACTTTCCACATGGCCACCACACAATGGTTGGGAATTCTGAGACGCCCAGCTACCTCAGGATTCTTTTGAGGCTTAAAAATCACAAGACGAGAGACGAGAATCGTGGGGCCAGCTATTTTGTGAATAAAAGTGGAATATGCTCAATGAAATTGTTTGCATTCTGTTTATATCTTCTTGGACTTAAGACTGAGTCCAGTGATATGCTAATTACAGATTACAAATTGCAATAAGCATGTGTTTTTCATGAAGTAGTCCTGAAATAAAGGATAAAACGGTAATGAGCAATAGAATTCTTGTGGTTATTATCATCTGTAATTGAGCCATCTTAATCACAATTGAATTCTGTTAAGAAAGTTTCTTCTCTCTCTCTTTTTCTGTTGTTCTCTGTTCTTGCATTTCTATAGCTCTTTGTGTTCTTTCATCCTGTTTATTTCACTTGAAATTGAGAGAATCCATATTACAATTAAAATCTTATGTTTAGTACATGACAAAGTGATTTTCATTTAAAATTTTAAATGTTGTGACGTGTGACATTGAATACACTTTTAAATTTGTAATTTATAATCTGAACCATGAAATGAATAAATTTAATTCAGAGAATAGTGAAAATTATAAAATTCATTTTGGTCCTCTAACTTTACTTCCATTAATTTTAGTTTTCTAAGTTTCAAATTTATTAAATTAGAGCCTCTCCATTAACTTCTGTTAAATGTTGCCGTTAATTATTCAAATTTTTTATTTTTTTCTTCAATTTAAAAAAAAAATCTAATCAATGATTAAAAAATATTTTCCAGAATTATTTCTTAAACAAATTAATGAAAGTTGAATAATAATATATATAATTTAATTTTAAAAAAATAATATATATATATATATATATTATTTGACTTTTATTACATATTGATTAAAACCACTTAGAATTCATTATTTACCTTTTAGAAACTTAGAATAAAGCAACCCTGCACTAATGAAGTTTTAATTAAATTACTTTTGGCATTTTCTAAATAAATCCTAATTTAATTACATTACACAATTATTTTTACAAATTCTTTTACTTATGATTACTTTTCAATAACTTTCTCATGCATTATTCATTAAATGGTCGGTCTTGTGTATTACACAGAAAGAGCCAACCCATTGGGACGGTCAAGAATGTTGAGTACCTCGAATGTCCCTCTAAATCTAGTAACTTACAATAAGAAGAATTATGATGATATACCCAAAAAAAAAAAAAAAAAAGAATTATGATAAGAAATTTTTTATTGATCAGAATTATGATAAGAATCAGAGAATCTGTACAAAAATAAAGAAATTAGGTAGGACTAGGACCACCGACCACAATGGAACAAATAATCATCAACGTTTTGATTGCTGGCTTTTGCATAGCTAGCGCAATATCTATCACATGATAATTCAATAATGATATTTTTTTATCCAAAAAAGAAAATTTAATAACATTAAGAGTACAAAGAAAAACCTATAAAGCATCTTTGGTAATAATTTTTTTTTAAAAAAGCATATTTGGTAATTTAATTTCAAATATGGAAAAAGGAAAACTAATTGGGGTACTTGTAACACCCCATATTTTTTACACCAATTTAATTATTATGCGTAAATTAAAAGGAGGCCCACAATTAAATGAATTTAATTGATTTGGGCATAAGATATTAAAAATAAATAAATGCTATGGAATATAAAGCTCAAGTGAGGTGGCATAAGTAAATATATAGGCCTTGATAAGCTTTTAAATAAATAAATAAAACCTTAGTCTTTTACCTCTTAAGCTACACGTGCATAAACTTATGAGGCTGCCTTTTTGCTTCAGCCGCATCACACTACTGAACTTTGCCTTTTCTTCACTGTGGCGTTGAGTTGGAATTGGAGTCTACAGGTATGATTTTTCTCATGCTCTAGATTTAAGAAGTTTAAATAGTCAATAGCTAGCAATTGTTATGAACCTAGAATATCATTTACTAATAGAAAAGGGCTCCTCTATGTTTATTATATTAGATAGGGATGGTCAATATGTCAGGAAAGCCACCGACTTTGAAATTGAACCAAATAGAGTAATAGGCTTGGACTTTGTCACCATGCTAAAGGGAAAAGAGTGCTTGTGGTTAATATGCGTTCACACACATAGCCTTAATTTTTTTTGATGAACAAAAAGGGAGGGCAGGGGCGACCATTTGTAACTAACCCCCCAGGGCGCGACCTAATAGGGGCACCTCCGCTAGGAATTTTGGATTGTGGCATAGCTACGGTGACCGGGGCGCCACAGACCTCACCCTAGCACCCCAAGAGAGCCAGCAGGAGAGGCACAATGCAAGCTAATAAGAACCCTCCTCCCATATGGTACCCGTCACGACTCAAACAAGGGACCTTGTGCTTGCATGTGGGATCTCTCCCAACTGGGCCACCCCTCCTGGGGCTACACACATAGCCTTAATTGTTGACCGATTGACCATCACCTTTATTATTGTCTAAAACTAATCCAGCGGCATTAAGGGACAATAGGCAACTAGATTGGTAGTAAGGCTAGTACGTGGCTTCCTATATTTGATTGATTATATATAATAAAATTTTTGGTATGAAGATTTAAAGCTTTTAAATCCTTTTGTCGAAAAGCAGTCACAGCATCCAAAAATACTTGGTTTGCTAGCTTTGACTGTACTTGCCGTGTTAATTAAGTCCACCAAGTCATACCTATATTTATTTCCAGCATCAATTAGAAGTCTTAAGGCTTTGATCACCTTCTGTGTAGAATACCATAAATGTGCCTGAGGCAAAGGAGAGCTGGTATTTGATGGATCCCAATCTAGGAATTTACAATGGAAAATCTGATTAGGCAGCAATATTTTAAGTCCAAAAAATCTTATCAAAGCTGAAAGTGAATTGGATAGTTAAGTGAATAAATGGGGAATTTTGAATATGTCAGTATTGTCTGGGATAAAACTATTTAAGTGTGAAAACTGATTTTAAGTGGGAAATTGTGTATTGATGGACCTATCTTTGGTGTTATTTAGGTTCTAGTTGATGTCGTTTCGAACAACTGAAGTAAAGCTTGATTTAGCAACTAGAGGTAAGTGGACTACAGAACATGACGTCTCTCAAAACGTGTATATTTATATATATATTTTTGGTAAAAATATATTTATATATACATAATTGCAAAAGTGAAGTTTCAAAAACTTATACCATTTTAAATGCATAATATATACCAGAATTTTATTATTTATTGTATATTATTATGAAACTGTACATATCAAGAATGTTTTCAAATAGTCAGTTAGACAGTCTGCAATTTGCCAACACAGGATTAAGTGTTGGCCTTCGGCCGATGTAGTGTTATTGTGGTGTGGTGCAGTGTTATTGTTTGCTCTTTGGAGCCAGTGTTGCCTCTTTGAGGTTAGTATTATTGTTCCCAATGGGAATCACCCACCAAGTGTTTAGCAGCTTAAGTCTTCGTCTGACTAATGTTTTCCATATCAAACTACCGTGTTATTGTTATCAATCTTTATAAGTGGAAAATTGTTTATTGTCATAATATATTGTTTCTACTATTTAGTGCATATTGGCATATTAAAGTGGTTATTATTTTATTTACTGATTACAGTGTTATAGTCAAATGTTTTATTCTCGACAGTTTTATAGTATACATTATATTACTGTTAAATCTATATGCAAGTGTTTTGTAAAGATTGTATTTTTTTCATAGATACTATTATTTTGTTTGAGAGACATCCTCATGTTATGTAGTCTCTTATTGAGCTTCTAGCTCACGCCCTATTTTTTTTCCACCCTTTCAGATTAGAGCAGTGGTATGTCTTTTGGTGGTAGATCTTTGGAGCCTTAGATTGACAACTTCTTTTGGAGCTATGTTAGTTGGTGAACTATTTTAATATCTTTGTGGATAGTGAGTTTGACATTTGTGGAACTTTTTGAGATTGTATTTCAAGACTTTATTGTTAAGGTTTTTTTTTTTTTGCTTTTATGGATCTCATGGGAAAGATTTTGATGGGTTGAAGTTTATTTGTGAATATTTAATTACGCTCTGTTCCATTATATTATTGTATGATTATTTCTAAGACAGGTTGTGCATCTAAATCCTTGCTATGGGTTTTGGGGTCTTACAGTACTAAAGTTAATTTATTGTTTGTTAAATTTACTTCCGGCGAAAAAACTTGCTAATTTCACAAAAAAATATGATATTGGCATTGTCTTGCTTTTAAGGAAATAATCTGGATGATGTTGCGCTTTGAAATATATCAAAACAAAAAATATATAGAAAGTATTGTTGTGTATTCCTTACGTTTACTTTATATAGAATGAGAATTATATCATATGGTGAGTCATGCGTTTGTTTTAATGATTAAAATTATTTGTTGTATCATCACAAAATTAACATTATTTATAGGTTTTCTTACACTTCTTAAAGCCTATATTAATCCAACCATTGCAAATCAATTTTTGCATATTGAAAAGTAAAGAAGAAAATATGGTGTACAACAAAACATTTTTGGAATTAGTGATTGCAATGTTGGGTGGTCCTCGATTCTGGAAGGTGTATTTCTACAAAGAATTCTGCATCAACAACTGAAGATGAGGAGGTTGTTCTTGGTATATCATGGACTGTTAAGTCCATGTTCTAATAAATAAATATTATATTATGTTATTCAAGTGGTAATGCAATGATAGTGACACCCAATATGCTATTTGATGTTCCTGGCTCAATCTTATTTTTCCCTTCCCCGCTAAGAATAATAAAATATCTGCTTTCTTTTTTATATATTTTGTAACAGAGATATAAGTATTACGTCTTTTTTCATCTAAGTTTTGCTGTTCTCCTTGCATTTTATGGTTTTCCTCTTTAGGTTTCCCATGAAAATAAATTCATTATAGAAGTGTTCTTATGAGATACTGCAGCTCAGAACTTTTTGCAATCCATGTATACATTTGAAATGCTATTTTCTTTTAGAGTTGTATAGTTTGCTTCCCCTGGAGTAACTCTTTCATGATCTATTAATTCTAGGGCTCCTTATCCTTAATCCCTTTTGTAAAGGCGTTTTCTGGGTAAGGGAGGAAAAGAAGATTGTTAAATTAGTTAAGAAATTCTTTATTCCTAAGCATTTTCCCTTTAACAATCATCTTTGGAAGTCTATATATATATTATTCTGTTTTTTACATGAAAAAAAAGTAATATATATATATATATATACATAGACTTATATACTGGAAAATAGTAACGAATTTAGAGAGATTTCAAGGCTGGCCATCAAAGATTATTTGTGAACATTTATTGGATGATGTTCTCTCCTTAGAGATCATGCGATTGTCAATTTCATTAATCAATCAACAAATAAAATGAAATAATAAAATAAAATAATTTTAATTACAACCAAAATATATAACTACTACTACTTGACCCAATTGGAGAAAGACCCAATAAGCTAGGTGTCCTTTGGCAAATATCTTATTCAGATTAATTTCTATGAAGAGTTTGAATAAAATCCTCTAATTACACCCTCCTTAAAATATTGTTAAATCGATTTTTCCCCCAAATAAATATAAACACAGAATGTCACGTACAAACATCATATACCATATTTAAAAAAAAAAAAAAAATCTTTTGTATAAAATTTTAATTAATTTGCGCCTTGTACCAGCATACTAGCTTCTTTTTTCTTTTCTTTTTTTCTTTTTTTTTTTGAGATGAGAAATAAAACTAGCATTTATTCGGTTTTTAAAAAATATAGACAAAATAAAAGTCATAAAGAGCTGTTCTTAATAAATTCAAACTCAATAATTTCTTATATATCAAAATGGAACATGAAGTTATTTTAACGATTAATTTTGTACTAAATTTCATAACAATTTCCTTTTAATAAAAAAAATCAAAAAGTCTATTAAATTATTATCTTCCATTTTGTTGTGAATCTTGCGGTACCTAATTTTAATAACATCCATAGGTGAACATGTTCGTCCGTTGTAATATAAACTGCAAGAGCAAGTACAACTATAACCATTCAATAATAGTGAAGTTCTACCATTCAAAGTATTGTTCTATTTTCAACAATAATTATATATACTAATGATTTAATTCTTGTGATTGATAATTTATTGCAGTATAAAAACAACTAATTGATAATGACTCTAATTTCTCACAAGTACCAACTCCGCTTGAGTGAGTGTAATGCGAGATACAAGTTACACTTTATGACTTAACTGATTTGTTTTTTTAAGAAACAAACTAGCTAATTGCTAAACACATATACATACACTTTAATTACACTCTCTCACCAAACTCAAATACATTACTTAATTCAAAGTACCACTACAAAAGACCTACACTTAACTGATTTTTGAATCTATCATGTTTGCTCAAAATCCGCTTGACATGGGTTTTCTCTAAAACAAAATTCCAACCTTTGTAATTCCAATTTAGCCCCTAAGCCTCTTGTTTCATTACAACTAATTTTAAATGAAATTGAATATAAGTAAAATTTTGCAAATTTTATAGAAAAATTGACATGGAATTAGACAACACTAATGAGACAAAGTAATGCCGCTGTCCCCCTACAAGGCTCTCGTGTGTCTATATATATATATATATATATATATATATATATATAATTTGTTAATTTTAACTACTTGATTTTTTTTAACAATGACTTTTGAAAAGATAACTAATCAATAATTATATATAAAATGAAAAATATATTTCAAAAATATAATCAAAATTGAATAAATAACTCTATATAAATTAAAAATTTTAATAATATAATTATAAATAACTCAATAATTATATTGAAATTGTTAGGACATATATGTTTTCACTTGTTAAGAACATATGTCACTTATTTATGTAAATTAGCTAATCCTTTGACAAAACGCACTCTACTTGTAATTGGGTAATTCTAGATATTTTTAATACTTCAAGAAACAAGGTTTCAAGGTTAAGTGTTGAAGTCAACAAGTCTGTCCAAGAAAAAGTAAGCTGAAGTGCAAAGTTTTTAAAGCTCGACACCTTCTCGATAGCTACCTCGACACCTGCTATTTGTCGAAATTTAAAATTTCAGATTTCCAATCTGATTTTCTTGGGATCCGTGAATATGATTTTGGGCCTTCTTTTCTTCTAACCCTAAACATATAAAAGGATTGTTTTAAGAGCCGTCAAGTGTGACACAAGTGGCAATATCATTGAGCAATCTCTGTTCAAGCAAATTGTGATCAAAAAGACGAAGTTCTTAACCTAGTTCATCTTCCTTCAAGAAGTTGCTATGTATTTGCACCGTTGGGTTTTGTAACCAAGCATCTTCCTGCTATTCATCATAAAGGATGAACTGAAGAACTTTGCAGCCAACCTTTCTTCCTTAGTTGGTGTTCTGAAGTCGCGTACTGGGATCCGCGCATTGGTTAGTCGCGTACTTGGGAGCCGTGCATCAAAGGTGGGAACTGTCGCTACAGATCAAGTCCAATTGGGTATTGGGGTAAGGGTTCAACTGTAGGTTGGTAAGGTACTTAGGATTCCTTTACTTGTAACCGCTTGATTTGATAATAGTGGAGTTTCGAGAGTGGTGACCTGAAAATCACTCGGTGGGGTTTTTGCCATTAGGGTTTTCCCCATTCGTAAACAAATCACCGTGTTATTTAATTTCCGTTGCATATTTAGTTTTTGGTGATTTGTTTGTGCTTCCACGCAATTGCATGATTAATTGATTAATTAACAAGTTGGCTAATTAATTAATTAGGTTTAATCACAAGGGGTCATTCAGATTGTGGCCTATCAGAAATTAAAAAAAATATTTTAATAGTATAATCAAAATTGAATAGTAAAATATATAGTAAACTTAAAATAACAAAATTATTCAATTTTCAAGATGAATGCATATAGTTGTAGGGACTGGATTTGAGCACTACTGCTTTTGAATGAGTGGGCTCAGACCCAACTAGCCCAATACAATGAATTTGTAGAGAATGAGTTTAAGAACTAGGCCTTAGTGAGGATTGCAGCAACTAAACATGATAGTGAATGGGTGGAATGACAAGAACATAGGCTAAAGTATGAAATTCTGCTCCTCGACACACTCTTGAGGAACGTGTAATTCGTACTATTTCTTCAGTGCTTGACTACAAAGGTTCAGAGGGTTCTACAAGTTGCTATCGTATTTTTGCTTCTAATTGTTCCCCCCCTTTCCAGAATGATTTCTTACATTATATACCCCCTTTCAGTTGATCTTAGCCCTACATTTGTTGATCAAGCAGGTCACTACTTGAGTGCCTGTCCCATCAGCCGCCTTCCCATTCTTTTTGTGGGTTGCAGCAACCAAGGCTGCACTGTTCAGGGGTCATTTCCTCATTAATGCGGCCAGAACGTTAGTTGTGGGCATTTAATGTGGAGGTGACAGTTCATCCTGGAATTGCTCCTCCACCATGCTTCCATGGCTGACACATTGTACTTGTTCTTTCTCTTGGGATGCTCTGGGAGGCTGCCTTTGATGGCCTGTTGCTTCTTCCTCCTATGGTCTTGGTTGGCCGAGGACAGGATTGTCCTCGGCGATGTTCCTGGGCAATTTGGACTTTCTCACTTCGTCCTCGGACGTTTCCTCCTCCTCGGCGTGGGCCCTGGGCTTGGTACGAACTGGGCCGGGGTTGCCTAATTCTTTGGCCCCACAATAGTATAAACCAAATTAATAAAAAAAAATTATTTTATTATATAAGAAGTTAAAATAAATAATAAAGTTATTTTTTAAAACTTTCAAAACTTTTGATAATTAAGTTTAGTTGGGTAGTATTTTAATTGTTTAAATATTTGATAATACAGTTTCACTTAAAGTAAAATATTTTAATAATTTAATATATTTATAGTGTATCATTGGCTATAATTTTAAAAAAAAAAAATTTGATAATACAGTTTCACTTAAAGTAAAATATGTTAATAATTTAATATATTTATAGTGAATCATTGGATAAAATGTTAAAACTAATTATATGGGAGGAACAAAAATCATAACTTCAAATCACAACTTAACGGGTAAGTAGAGTTAACGCATGCATTAGGTTACTTTGCCCCCAAAAAAAAAAAAAAAATTCAAGTTGTGTCTTGATATTTAGTGTTGTAAATGAATTAAGTTGTTTATGAACAATTTTAATAAGTTAAGTCTACTTGGTTTGACTCACGAAAAAACTTGTTTGTATTTTTTTATTTAAACAATGACCTAAGATTAAGCCCAATTTTAGATTCAACTATTAAAAGAGTTAAACACAAATATAATAATTTGCTTGTGAATAAACTTGTGAGCATGATACTCAATTTAAATATATAATGTTATATGTTTTATCAGAATTCATTCTGTCCTCTAACTTTGTTTTTGTTTATTTTAGTTTTCGAAGTATCAAGTTTATTCAATTAAGGTCCCTCCATAAACTTTTGTTAAATGTTGCGGTTAGTTTTCCTTGTCCAAAATTTTAATTTTTTTTCTTCAAATTTTTGAAAATTTAAAAAATTCATTTAAGGATTGAAAAATATTTTCCATTTTTTTATATAAAATATTTAACGGAATTTGAATAATAATATGTATTATTTAATATTTTTAAAAATAATATATGTGGGGGTAAGAGCCCAAAATTGTGTACCAAGCCTTGGGCCTTATTCGAGGATGTAGATATGTTCGAGGAAGAGCAAACGATTGGGAGAGGCCCCAAAGTAGAAAATCAGGCAAGAAAAGAATGGAGGAGTATAGTTCGAGGAGTACCTTCTTCTCGGATATATTGAATATCGTTCAAACACACATTTGGGTAATTTAGATGACCTTTCAGGTTGTTCCAATGATCAGGATAAACCTCAAGCACGAACAAAAGTGATAAGAACACAGAAATATCTAAAAGGAAAGCTGCTATCACTACATTAAATGCACTGCAGCAACTTTTCTGGCCGCATTTATGTGGAGAAGACCCCTGAATAGTGCAGTCTCAGCTACCACCACTCATAGAGAACCAAAAAAGATATTTAATGGGACATGTACTCAAGTGAAGGTTTAGATGGTTAACAAGTGTACGGTCAGAATAGCCTGAAATGAACTATATAATGTAAAAGACCTCCTATAAGAGGGGGGATCAGAAAAACAGAGGGAGAAAGGAGAAGAAAAGAACTATTGTAGCACCAAGAACTGTGTTAGTTTCTAGAAATATTAGCTCAATTCATAATTAATCTCCTCGGACGTTCATTTCGTTGAGTTTTCAGTGTGTTTTCATGCTTGTTCATCGTTCAAATCCTTACTAGCCGTTGTCCCATTCGCAAAAGGCCCAACTCTTTCACCCACTCTCTACAGATACATTGTACTAGGCTCATTGGGCTCATATCCTATACCTTTTGGGTTTGGGCTACAGATTAGGACCTTACAATTGGCGCCATCTGTGGGGAGAGCTTGAGTAATAGTGAACGCAATGGCTAACTATGGCAGAGCCAGGTCCACAACAAGCAGAGTCGAGGGCATCCCAACATGGTGATCCTTTCCTCAACCTTGAGCGGAGAGGTGACCGTGAAGGAAGCGTACACACCATACATGTTGAGAAGAGTCAACCTTGGGTTGGAAGCCATATCTCCCACGCAAGGAGCAACAGGGGCATGTAGCTGAAGATTGGCCAGTTGAAGAGAGAATTACGTCATGCAAAGAGGAAGTGAGCTTCCCCTGACAGTGACGTTTCTTTTGATGATAGAAGAGACACTAGTTATAAGCGGAGGTCCCGAACCCCGCCCAGTGAGTCTTTCTCTTACGAAGAAGAGCTCCATAACGAGCGGCGGTTTAAAAGTTCGCTTCACAGGGGTGTAGGGAATGATGCTATGAGCAGAGCCTTAAACCAAATCTCCAAGTCCCTATTCACGCTTAAGATTGAGGGGGTAAGGCTTCCCGGCGTTTTCATCAGCCAACATTCACCATTTACAACGGACGCACAGATCCTGTTGAACATGTGAGCCATTTCAATTAGAGAATGACTATTTATTCCAAGGACGAGGCCTTGATGTTCAAAGTCTTTCCATCCAGTCTTGGACCCATTGCAATGAGGTGGTTTGATGGCCTAAAGGCAGAGTCCATAAATTCCTTCTACGAGCCTACTCAAGCATTTGGTTCCCGGTTCGTGACCTGCAGCAGAGTTCCTAGGTCGTTAGCTTCCCTCCTGTCCTTGAGCATGCAAGAGGGTGAGAATCTTAAAGCGTACTGATGGAAATTTAGACCCCTTAAACACACAGATTGCGTAGCCTAGATTAATTAGTCAAGTTGTTACTTAGTCAAATTATGCAATTTCTAGGTTAAAGCAATCAAATAATCATATCCAGATATAAACAGCGGAAAATAAATAAACACAAGATATGATCACCCAGGAAACCACACGGTAAAAACCTGGGGAGGATTTGACCCACCGATCCTCAAGGCATAACAGAATTCACTATGAAAGAATTGAAGTTCTTACAAAAGGACTACAAGCTCCCCGCTCGACTTCCTAATGCTACCCACCAGTAGAACTTCCTGACACGACCACGCGCAGGCTCCGAATCCACGAACTACTTCTTTCTTGAATTCCTCAATCAGCTACAAGCTCCCCGCTTGCTTTTCTTTTAAGTTCCAATGGTTGCAACAGTAATGATCTTCAAGATGTTGAAATCATCTCTACCTTGAAAACCCTAAGTTTTGTGTAAAGGAAGTCTCCTCAAAGATCTCACACGAGATTCACACAAAACAGCAATGTATGAGCAACAAAGCAATATGGACAACCTCCAAAAACGTGGCTAGGGTTTAGTTTATATACCTAGGGTAAAAACACAAAACCCTAAATGTTTAATGAAGTAGGGCTGAGTTGGAAATTCTGCAGAAAATTCAACCTGTGCGATTTTCGATCGATCGAGTCTATTCTTCGATCGATCGAGCCAGGCCGAAAGTCCCAAGTACTTCTGCAGCCACTCGATTCCAACTTTACAATATTAAACCAACTTTGAGCAAGTCTAAACAAGACTAAATACAATGTTTTGATCATGGTTTGCCAACATTACAAATTAGAGTTCTAAATACATAAAATCCTAAGACCTTAGAACCTAACAAACTCCCCCTTTGGCAATCCGTGACAAAACCCTAATTAACAGCTCAAAGTTTTACAAATAAAAAGCCCTTTACAAAGGTAATGCTCATAAAATCAAATTCAGCCTAACTACTATCCATTAGTTGCAAGTGTAGACAGCAGCTTAGTTGAATCAACCTGTATATTCCTGAAATACTCAACAAACGCATAAACGTATGTGTGACAGAAAAGAGTAAAACAACAGGTATAACATTCTTGGAAGATTCACACAACACAAAATAAAGACATATCATAATGATCAAGTCATAGATATAAATCAATACGCAGTGAATCATAAAGCAACAAGAATCAATAAAAAATAACATGTATATCAATCAATGTTACTCCCCCTAAAATGAATAACCCAAAAAAATGATATACATAGTGAAGCACCTAGATACAATCTAAAAAAAATCTCCCCCTAACTACAAAATCTCCCCTACAAGTCAAAACTCCACTCCCCCTTTTTGTGACGAAATGCCAAAGAGCAATCACAAGTCGCCATCAAAAGGAGGTGGTGAGGGTGAATGAAGACGCGCTAAATCAGCTCGGAGAGCACGAATCTCGTCCAGCAAGTCCACCAAAATCTGACCATGAGCCGCCTGAACGGTCATGACAGTCTCCAAAGTACGACGAACATCGAAGTCGGCCGAAGGAGGTGGAGGAACATCAGCAGCAGCAGCATCAGCACCAACTGGATCAGGAATATCCTCACCAGCAAGACCTGCAGAAGAAGGAGGAGGAGGTACGCTACCAGAGGGCTCAGACCTAGGGTGTTTAGAACCGGCTCGAAGATGAGCGGCCCTCTGTCTAAGAAAAGACGCATCTAAAGGAGCTATCACATGAACGGGCTCAGAGGAAGGAAAGCCACTAAGATCAAGATAAAGAAGGATCCTATGAATGAAAATAGGATGAACAAGAGCATGAGTAGTGGATGAACTCCTATAAACATCGTTCAAAGAACGAAGAAAGAGATGGGGAAAACTGATAGGAGCATCAGTAACTAAGGCATACAAAAATACACACCTCTCAAGAGGAATGGTGTGCACATGGGAAATGGGCCAGATAGAATGGCAAGCTATCCTAAAAAAAAATGATAATGTAACCCGGAGAGCTCAGCAAAAGTGATCCGAGGATCAGAACCCCACTGGACAGTAGTACCAGTGATGTAAGACAAAACATCGCTCAGCTCGGGAGACTCATCATATGGATAGACAGGATGCTGAACCAATGGTACCCCTAGAGCATCAGCCACTACCTGAGGAGTAATGGTGTACTCTACGCCTCGTATCCAACTCTTTACTAAAGTGTTGGAATCATAGATGCGGATAGAGATGTTCGAATAGAACTCTCTAATCAAGGCAGAAGGTGGAGGAGGATCAGAAACATTCACCAGAGGTAACCAGCCTCGACGCTCAAAATTTGCCCTAATGGCAGGATCAAGCTCATCTAGCAACACAGAACGCTCAGCCCAAATTTTTCTCCTAAGGTTAAGCTTATCAAAAATCTCTTGGTTTTTCTCACTCGGAAACTTCTCACGGTCAAAGGAAGGAGGGGACGGAGAAGAAGAATGAATAGTCCTACGGGCTCTAGTTTTCCTAGGCATGATGCTAAGGAAAGGACAGAGACACAAAGAGAGAACCAAAAGAAAATACAAGAAAAACAAAACCAAAGGCAGACTGCAAGTTAGCACAAAAAAAATAGAATGAAAATCTATATGATGCATGAGCAGATACAATGCCATGATGCATGTACTAATGCAGTGAGCAATTAAGTTCAATTGAGATTAAATTGACAAAATTGGTTTGAGCAGGGAATTTTCTTAACAAAAACCCCAAAAATTTAACACCACTTGAAAATTTTTAAAACAAAATGATGAATTGAGCATCATAAAACACAACACATAGATTATAATGCTTAATTTCATCAATACAACAAGCCAATTGCATCAAATTCTACTCAATTTAACAAAATCCCCAAATCGGATTAATTAGGAACCCTAGATTTTTCAATTTCACACCAAACTCAAAATTGATCAAATTAAACTATTTAGATCATGTCTATAGCATGTCCCCACAAAAACCCAATGATCAATTGCATAAATTATGGCTTGAATCAAAAGAAAATTCCAAATATGCAAAGTGCGAAAATCGCCCCTTAAATGCATGAATTTATGCATGAAATGATGAAAAATAAATCAAAAGGAAGGGCAAAAGTGTCTTACCGGCTTGAGGAGAGAGAGATTTTGCAAAAACTTCGGAAGAAAACGACAAAAATCACAAAGTGGAGCCGTGCCAACGCGGAGAGAGAGAAAAAAGTTTGAAAAGTTTAGAATAGGAACTTTGAAAAAGTCAGAAAAGAACCTTTCAAAAACCTTTTTCACGATATTCGATCGATCGAAAATTACATTCGATCGATCGAATGTGACAGTCGTTTTAGAACAAACTAAGGCACTTTTTCGATCGATCGAAAAACAGGCTGGATCGATCGAAATGGGCAGAGGCTCACTAAATTTTTGAGAAAAAATCCAGTTTTGAAAGACACAAACCTAAATTTTTAAAACAACTCCTCAAAGCAGTAAATTGTAAAAACAACATGCATAAGTATGAGATGGAATGATTTTTCAAAAACCCAAAATTTGAAACCCAATTTTCTCAAAAACAAATTTCAATCATTCTTCCATTGAATTTTCTCAAGCAACAAAAATGTTGTGCACAAATCTCAAGATATTTTCAAACTTGGTTGGTCAGACCATAAACACACACACTAGTATGTACAGTGTTTAACAAAGAGTAACTTGTGTAGTGTGTGATACTAGCAAAAACTTGAGATACATGTGAGGTGATATGTGAATAGCAATCAAACCCAAAGTCTACACAATTCATCACATAGAATTTAAAAGAGACTATCACCTAAAGAGTTACATCATATAACTCCCACATCTCCTAGAACAAAAGCTTGCAATCATGTAAGTTTCTTGTATTTTTGCCTCTTAGCATGTGAAATATATTATGTGAAATGGCATCAAGCCTAATAATACACACCGGTTTGAATTAAGTGAATTGGCATCAAGCCTAATAGTACACACCAGTTTTAAGTATTAAACAATTAATCCGAGGCATCACCTTATGTTCTTTTTGTGCATGTGTAACAAGTACACAAAATCTTATGATATGCACTAAGGTGTTCATGATTGGCTAGTGAACAGTGGTGAGATGGTTATTTATGCCTTTCTCAAAAGAATCAAGTCCGACAGTCAAATAACATATGACTTCATGATTAAGACAAAGAGATTAAGAACCATACACATCTTTCCCACACAACATGCACTACGAAGTTTCAACTAGTCAAGTGCAATAAATAAGTTCATCAAAGTTAAACAAGGTACACAGAACATGATATGTGTCAAAAGATAGACCAACCTTGTTTTTCAAAAATCAAGAAAAATAGTGTCTAACATAATTTTTGCTTTCTCCTTTTCCTTTTTTTATTTTTTTTTTATTTTTTTATTAAAAGAGAAAACAAATAAATCCTAGAATGAAATGCATGAATGTAATGCAATGCAAGTCCTAGAACAAAAACAACAAAAAGACAAAAACCAAAGAACAATGGTCACCAAAGAATAGAGCAATTAAGCACAAGGATCATGTCAGAAAGACTCAGTTAGTTCGAGTCTTTTGCATCCAAGACTTTTTAGATGCACCACGAGCATTGGAGTTCTTATTCACATTCGAGTGATTCCCAACTCGAAGATTGGAATAAAGGTTTAACACCTTTACCAATTCACCAATTAGTGCCATAGGATCTTGTGCTTGAGGCACAGGCACTTTTGGTTTAGTTGCTCTCTTGTCAACTTGACACTTGTAACAGTTAGGATGAATGTGTCCAGACATACCACAATAATGACAAACCCAATCAGGTTTACCATGCATCTTGTCCTTAGATTTGGTAGGCTCCTTAGGTTTAGATTCTCTTAAGTCTACCCTAATCTTCTTAGGTGGTGAAACTTCTACAAGTTTAACTACCTCACTCACCGGTGGTTTAACAGTTTCACTCACAACCTTACTCACAAAAGGTTCATAAGAAGAAGCAGGAACAAAATTTGTGGAATGTGAAGTAGAATCAAAGATGCTTTCAACATATCCCAACCCAGATTTATCAGAAGGATACTTTTGAACATTCAACATGTGATCAAGTTTAGAACTAGCAGATCTAGCAACAGATAAATCATATTCTAAAGTTCTAACTTTATTAAGCAAAAACATGTTCTCAGATTTAACATTATTCAAAAGCTCATTTGCATCTAATAGTTTAACAAGCAAATTTTTCTTTTCAAGCTCCAGAGAGTCAATTTTCTTTAGGCCAAGTTCAACTTTCATAGCATCCTTTGTAGTAATTTTGCAAAGTTTGTTATAAGCCTCTTGAAGATTTGCATCTTCAGAGAGTTCCCTATCAGAAGGGTTCTCTTCAGCAGATATGCTTTCACTGACCATAGCAGTAGCTGTGAAAGCAATGAAGTTTCCATCCTCGTCACCACCGGACTCATCATCAGAAACCTCATTATCACTAAGGGTTACAGCCATAGCTTTACCCTTAGTCCTCAAGAATGTAGGACATTCAGATTTCACATGACCATACCCTTGACAGCCAAAACACTGAGGACCCAAAAAATTATTTGAAGATTGACCAACTCTTTCATTAGGTTTTTCAAAATTATTTACCTTAGTGGGATCATTCTTCCTAAAATTTCTAGGTTCAACAGTGTGAGTACCTCTTGCCTTTCTATTTGTGTTCCTAAGAAAGTTCTTAAAGTTTTTGGCAAGATAGGCAATCTCTGTAGCAGAGAGCTCATCATCAAATCCACCACCATCAACATCATCAACTGACTTAAGAGCCATTGATTTGGATTTGTTTACTTTAGGTAGGTCAGACTCATAGGATTGAAGAGATCCTACAAGTTCATCTACAGGAATGGAGTCCACATCCTTGCTTTCAGTAATGGCAGTCACTTTGGGTCTAAAGTCTTCAGTTAAAGATCTAAGAATCTTCCTAACAATTTTAGGTTGATCATAGATTTCACCCAAATTAAAAGCAGAATTGACAATATCATTCAGTTTGGCATAAAATTCATCAAAGGATTCATCATCAGACATCCTAATACTTTCAAACCTAGAAGTCAATTGTTGCAATTTATTAATCTTAACTGCCTTTGTGCCTTCATGCACAGTTTGGAGGATTTTCCAAGCAATATGAGCAACCTCAACATTAGAGATCCTCTTAAATTCCTCCATAGAAACAGCATTGAAGATGACATTCATAGCTTTGCTATTGAAGCCTGCTGCTTCTTTTTCAGAAGTTTGCCACTCACTCACAGGAGTAGTGGGCTTCTCCCATCCGTATTCAACGGAATTCCAAACCTTTTCATCAATGGATTTCAAGAATGCTTTCATCCTTACTTTCCAATAAGCAGAGTTGTTCCCATCAAAGTGAGGAGGAACAAACAAAGAGTGTCCATGCTCCATGACAACTGGGGTCAAGGATCAGCTCAGAGATAGAAATCTCAAACAAAAAGAGCTACCCGCTCTGATACCACTTGATGGAAATTTAGACCCCTTAAACACACAGATTGCGTAGCCTAGATTAATTAGCCAAGTTGTTACTTAGTCAAATTATGCAATTTCTAGGTTAAAGCAATCAAATAATTATATCTAAATAAACACAAGATATGATCACCCAGGAAACCACACGGTAAAAACCTGGGGAGGATTTGACCCACCGATCCTCAAGGCATAACAGAATTCACTATGAAAGAATTGAAGTTCTTACAAAAGGACTACAAGCTCCCCGCTCGACTTCCTAATGCTACCCACCAGTAGAACTTCCTGACACGACCACGCGCAAGCTCCGAATCCACTGACTACTTCTTTCTTGAATTCCTCAGTCAGCTACAAGCTCCCCGCTTGCTTTTCTGTTAAGTTCCAATGGTTGCAACAGTAATGATCTTCAAGATGTTGAAATCATCTCTACCTTGAAAACCCTAAGTTTTGTGTAAAGGAAGTCTCCTCAAAGATCTCACACGAGATTCACACAAAACAGCAATGTATGAGCAACAAAGCAATATGGACAACCTTCAAAAACGTGGCTAGGGTTTAGTTTATATACCTAGGGTAAAAACACAAAACCCTAAACGTTTAATGAAGTAGGGCTGAGTTGGAAATTCTGCAGAAAATTCAACCTGTGCGATTTTCGATCGATCGAGTCTATTCTTCGATCGATCGAGCCAGGCCGAAAGTCCCAAGTACTTCTGCAGCCACTCGATTCCAACTTTACAATATTAAACCAACTTTGAGCAAGTCTAAACAAGACTAAATACAATGTTTTGATCATGGTTTGCCAACATTACAAATTAGAGTTCTAAATACATAAAATCCTAAGACCTTAGAACCTAACACGTACTCCGAAAGATATTGGGAAGTGTTTAATGAGATTGAAGGTGACTTTGACGACGTGGCCATTAGCACATTTAAGCTCGGCCTTCCATCCGAGCATGGTTTAAGAAAATCCTTGACTGGTAAGCCTGTTACCATCGTGCGTCAGCTCATTGATCAGATTGACAAGTATAAAAGAGTTGAAGAGGACCAGCAGCAAAGAAAGGGAAAGGACAAGGTTATCCCTTAGGAGAGGAGGGATTTCAAGTCAGATCGGTACAGCAATAACAAACCGCGTAGGGATTTTGCTAGGCAATCAGGATCTGCAAATCTTCAAGCAGTCAACGCCGTGTTCCGAGAACCAGTGCATCAAGTTTTGGAGAAGATTAAGAACGATCCGTTCTTCAAACGACTGAATAAGATGATGGGAAACCCTGAAAGACATAATCATAACCTCTATTGCCAATACCATCAGGATCATGGGTATACCACAGAGGATTGTAGGAGTCTGTGGGATCATTTAGACCAACTTGTCCGCGAGGGCAAATTAAAACAACTCCTGCATCACTCCAGTGGCCAGGGGAGCCAGGCAAGTTCGGAATCTCGAAGAGATGATTCTTCAAGACCCCCCTTGGGAACTATCAATGTCATCTTCGCTGCACCGGGGAGAACAGGGTCCTGGCCATCTAGGATAATGTCCGTGGCCCGTCTATCCACAGAAGATGTTAATCGGGATCTGAAGAGGGCTAAAATGGAAGTTCCACCAGTCTTGGGCTTCTCGGATAAGGATAAGATTGGAACCATCCAACCCCATAACGACTCTTTGGTAATTACCCTCAGAATTAGAGGGTATGATATGAAGAAGGTGATGGTGGACCAAGACAATGGAGCTGAGATAATGTAGCCCGACCTTTATAAGGGGCTGAACTTAAAACCCGAAGACTTAACGCCCTATAGTTCCCCCCTAGTGAGTTTTGACGGAAAGGTCGTTGTCCCGAGGGACCAAATACGACTACCTGTGCAAACTGGTTCGGAGATAGTAGAGGTAGATTTCATTGTTGTAGACGCATATTCACCCTATACAGCAATCGTGGCCAGACCCTGGCTTCATACACTAGGGGCTATTTCTTCTACTCTGCACCAGAAGGTTAAGTATCCGTCTAAAGGCCAGGTTAAGGAAATTTTGGGAGATCAATCAGTGGCCAGAAAATGCTTGGTAGCTGCCATTCAACATAAACCCGAAGCTGAGTCCTCGGCCCATCTAGGAGAGGATTTATAGCAGTTAAAACCCCCAGCGTTGCCCATCAATAAATCAGCCGAGAAGGCGAAGTGTGAAGATTTGGTAAAGGTTGCTATCAGGGATGATCCGAAAAAGTTTTTTCAGGTTGGATCTCATTTGCCTCCTCAAGAGAAGGAAGAACTGATAGAATTCCTCAGAAGAAACATAGATGTATTTGTTTGGAATGCCTATGAAGCCCCAGGAGTGGATCCAAAGTTCATCTGTCATCACCTGAATGTCAACCCATTGGTTATCCCCAAGAAACAGCCTCCTCGGCGCCCATCCAAGGAGCACGCTGACGCAGTACTAGAAGAAGTGACAAAGCTTAAGCAAGCTGGAACTATTACGGAAGTGTTTTTATCCTGAATGGCTAGCTAATACTGTGGTGGTGAAAAAGAAGAGTGGGAAGTGGCGAGTATGCATAGATTTCACAAACCTGAATAAGGCGTGCCCCAAAGATCCATTCCCTATGCCTAAAATAGATCAGCTAGTGGATGCGACTGTAGGACATCCTCGGATGAGCTTCTTGGATGTCTTTCAAGGCTATCACCAAATACCTCTAGCCCTGGATGATCAAGAAAATACTGCTTTTGTCACCCCCATTGGGAACTACCACTATAAAGTGATGTCATTTGGCTTGAAAAATGCGGGATCTACCTACCAAAGAATGATGATGAGGATGTTTGAATCACAGTTGGGCAAAAACATTGAAGTATACATAGATGACATGGTGGTGAAAAGTAAGGTAGTCTCTGAGCATGTGGGCGACCTTTTGAATATTTTTGAAGTTCTTAGAAAGTACAAGCTGCGTTTAAACGCCTCCAAGTGTTCATTTGGCATGGGATCAGGCAAGTTCTTGGGTTATATGGTAACTCACAGGGGGATTGAGGTCAACCCCGACCAGATAAAGGCTATAAACAATTTGCAACCACCTCGAAATCCTAAAGAGGTCCAAAAACTGATTGGAATGGCAGCTGCGTTGAACCGATTCATCTCACGGTTAGCAGACAGGTGCAGACCCTTCTTCTTGTTGATCAACAAGTGGAAAGGGTTTGAATGGACTGAAGAGTGTGCCTTGGCTTTCCAGCAACTTAAAGAATACCTGGCTCGGCCACCTATCATGTCTAACCCTGAACTGGATGAGGTCCTATTTACTTACATCGCTGTGGCCCCTTATGCTGTAAGTTTGGTATTGATACGAGTTGATGGAGGTGTACAACGGCCAGTTTATTATGTGAGCAAGTCGCTGCATGAGTCCGAGATCCGTTATCTTCCATTGGAGAAAGCCATCCTAGCGGTAGTACATGGCACACGAAAATTGCCCCATTATTTCCAGGCACATACAGTTGTTGTCCTCACTTAACTTTCACTTAAAGCCATATTATGAAGTGCTGATTACACAGGGAGGATAGTTAAATGGGGCACAATTTTAAGGGCTTTCGACATCAAGTACATGCCTCGCACCTCCATCAAGGGCCAAGTTCTCGCAAATCTGGTGGCCGAGTTCACTGAACCCCCATTAGAAGAATTGGTGCCAACACAGAACATGGATGAAAAATCGGTTGGCATGATCTCTCAACGAGGCCCCTCAATCTGGGAGGTGTATGTTGATGGTGCAGCAAATCAGAAAGGTTCCGGAGTGGGGCTAGTGCTGATATCCCCTGAGAAAATCACCATTGAAAAGTCATTAAGGCTGGACTTCTCAGCTACAAATAATGAGGCCGAATATGAAGCTCTACTGATGGGAATGACCATGGTTCAAAAAATGGGTGGAAAGTCAGTAGAGGTGTTCTCGGATTCAAGGTTAGTCGTTGGCCAAGTAAAAGGAGAATTTGAGGCGAAAGATGAAAGAATGCAGGGATACTTGAGTCAAGTTAGATGCCTGCAATCAAAGTTCGAATCTTTCAACTTGCTGCACATCCCTAGAAGCGGAAACATGCACACTGATTCCCTAGCCATGCTTGCAACCTCCTCGGCGCAGAATCTGCCTCGGGTTATCCTCGTTGAGGACTTGTACAAACCCATGGAGATAAGAATTGAGACAGTCCTAGTTCATCAGATCAGAGCAGGGCCTAGTTGGATGGACCCTATAATTCAATTCTTGAAGGAAGATACTTTGCCTGAAGAAAAGTCTGAAGCTGACAAAGTATGGAGGAAGGCTACTAGGTTCTGGCTGTCCGAGAACCAGAAATTATACAAACGTTCATTTTCAGGACCATATTTGTTATGTATACATCCTGAGACGACTGAATCACTTCTCGAAGAATTACACGAAGGAATTTGCGGAAGCCATACTGGAGGTAGATCCTTGGCTCATAGAGCCATCACTCAAGGCTATTGGTGGCCAAGTATGCAAAGGAAGCCCACGAGTATGTGGGAAAGTGTGATTAGTGCCAACGGTTTGCACCAAACATACACCAACCTAGGGGAATCCTTAATCCACTATCCAGCCCGTGGCCATTCGCTCAATGGGGCTTAGATATTGTGGGTCTATTCCCCAAAGCAGTAGGAAACAAGAGGTATCTGCTGGTCGGCACAGACTATTTTACCAAATGGGTTGAAGCTGAATCTCTAGCTAACATCAGAGACGTGGATGCAAAGAGATTCGTTTGGAAAAACATTGTCACTCGGTTTGGGATTCCTTAGACCCTCATCTCGGACAATGGTTTTCAGTTTGATAGCAAAGCATTCAGAAGTTATTGTTGTGAATTAGGGATCATGAATAGGTACTCTACCTCTGCTTATCCCCAAGGGAATGGACAAACGCAAGCTGTTAACAAGGTCATAGTAATTGAATTAAAGAAGAGGCTAGATGACGCAAAGGGCAAATGGGTGGAAGAACTGCCACATGTCCTCTGGACCTATAAGACTACACCTTGTAGATCTACTGGGAAGACCCCTTTCTCAATGACTTATGGGGCTGAAGCTGTCATCCCTTTAGAAACTGGTTTCCCAACGTTAAGAACTAGTTCATTTTATCCGAGTGGCAATAATGAGCAGCTTGAGAAGAGTTTGGACCTAATCGAAGAGAGAAGGGAAAACGCAATGGTCCACTTGGCATATTACCAACAAAAGCTCAAATAGGATTCTGATGCCAACGTAAAGCTTAGGCCTTTAACACCTAGTGATTTGGTGTTAAGGAAAGTTGTGGGCAATGCAAAGAACCCAGCTTAGGGAAAGTTATGACCCAATTGGGAAGGACCATACCGTATTACCTCAGGGGCTGGCATCAGGGCATATTTTTTAGAAGATTTAGATGATCATGTAATACCACGCCTATGGAATGTAAGCAACCTTAAAAGGTATTATTATTAACGAGTTTTTCCCTTGATCAATTTGCTTATCTATTGCATAAAGGTTTTGTATTTTCCTCCCTTGCAATTCTCATAAGTGTTTAAACTTAAATTCAATCATGCCTGAAGTCCTCAAACCCGATGATATGAATTAGTTAGCACTCCCTTGCAGTTCTCATAAGTGTTTAAACTTAAATTCGATCATGCCTGAAGTCCTCGGACCAGATGATATGAATTAGTTAGCACCCCCTTACAATTTTTATAAGTGTTTAAACTTAAATTCAATCATGCCTGAAGTCCTCAGACCAGATGATATGAATTAGTTAACACTCCCTTACAATTTTTATGTGTATAAACTTAAATTCAATCATTTCTGAAGTTCTTGGACCAGATGATATAAATTAGTTAGCACTCCCTTACAATTTTTATGTGTATAAACTTAAATTCAATCATGTCTGAAGTCCTCGAACCAGATGATATGAATTAGTTAGCACTCCCTTGCGGTTCTCATAAGTGTTTAAACTTAAATTCAATCATGCCTGAAGTCCTCGGACCAGATGATATGAATTAGTTAGCACTCCTTTGCAGTTCTCATAAGTGTTTAAACTAAAATTCAATCATGCCTGAAGTCCTCAAACCAGATGATATGGGTTAGTTAACACTCCTTTGCAGTTCTCATAAGTGTTCAAATTTAAACCCAATCGTGCCTAAATCCCCCGGACCAGATAATATAGGTTGGTTAACATTTTGTTATAATTTTTACGAATGTTTAAACGGATCCTGGATCATGTTAAGCTTCTCGGATCCCATACTTGGGTTAATTTAACGCTCAATGTTGTTCTTTGTAAATGCTAGACAGAACCCAATTCAGGCAAATTACTTAATTATGTACTTAAGTATCAAAGAATATAAAAGACGCCTTTATCTTCCATTGTCTACTAAGTTCATTACTAATTATTATATAACCCAGTTTTTGCCAGTAATTATCTAAGTTATCTGCATCATTAGCAGGATATTGTTGTTGAGCCTGCTCAGGTTAAAGTAGCTACAGATCAACATTAGTTGCAATGACAATAAACCTTATAAGGTGTACAATGAAGATATAGAAAATAAAAGAAGGACACTTTCATTGATAAAAAAGAAAGTATTTCTCAGTCCCTTACAACACTAATTTTAAAAAAAAAAAAGAAAAAAAAAAAAAAAAAAAAGAAAAAAAAAAGAAAAAAAACAACATAAAGGTCCAAAAATCTAAGCCTTCTTCTCGAAGACTAAGGGGTCAACAGTCTGGCTGGACTGGGTAGCAGCAGCATCTGGGGTTTGATCCTTGGGTTCAGAAGGAGTTTTCTTCTTATCTGGACCCTTACCCTGTCCTGAAGATCCTTGGCTGTCTTGCCTTGACCACCGGCTTGAGTAGACTCCTTAGGACCTTCAAGGAGAGCAGGAGGGGTTTGGCCAATCAATGGCTGCTTTGATACATCTGGGACTTATTCGGGGTGAGAGGAGTTAGGAACTGGGAACTCATGAATCTCAGGATCATAATAGATGCTCTCAGGTCACCTCAAGTCAGAATCTACAGGGACTCTAGCAGCATCAAGGGCTTTACCCCAGGTTACATCACAGTACTCCCTGCAAACTGCAGAGAGCTCCTTTATGAGTCTGACTTAAGTCTCCTCCACCCCAAGCTTATATGCTGCTTGCTTTTCGGTCTCGGTTGCCTCCTTGGCCAGTTGGGCAGCATCCCTGGCCTTCTGAAGCTCAGCACGAAGATCCTTCACCATTTGTCTCTCTGTTTCCAGATTAATTTCAGTTATATGCAACTATCGGCATTGATCTTCGGCCTGCTTTTCAGCATTCTTGAGGCCTGCATCAGCACTATCCCTGGACCTAATTGCCTCTTTTAACTGCTTGGACAGCTTAGCGTAATCCTCTTTAAGATTACCTAAAGTCTTCTCAGTCTCGGACCAAGAATGGGCCTTCGCCTTGGCTTCATTGCGGGCATCTTTATTCCACTCTTCGGCCACATAAACTTGTTGGGTAATCTACATAACAGAATGAAAAAATTTAGTGTAAAATAAAGAAGAGGGATGAATAAATATGATCAATGGTTTACTTAGAGAAGCAGAGCAAATCACTTACCATGGCCAGGTCCCTTTTAAGGGATAGGAAAAGTTCTTGCTGATTGAAGCACCTGTAAGCGTCCATATCTCTTGGTAGGAGAAGTGGTTGCTCTAAGGCTTCAGCAATAAGACCTACCTTCCCCCCTTGATAATTCCTGACTGAGGTGTCCCAAAGGAGAAGGGCACCATCTAGCTCCAGCTTAGGAGACCACGTGCGCTGTCCTCGGCGCATATCAGCCACGAGAGGATCCTCTCAGCTTTCAACAGAAGAAGACCTTCTGCTTCGTTGGTCTTTAACAGTTTTCTGTTGCTTATGTCCCTTTGAAGGGCCCATTTCGCCTTCCTCAAGGGCTTCGTGTTGTCTTTTCTTCCTAAGTTCAGGGATTGGTTTCAGCCCAAGATCGATAGGAAGCTGAGGAGGAAGAAGAGGAGGAGGAGGAGGAAGGTTCATTGGAGGTTTAGACTTGTTGGTTTCTTGTGGGGTGGGCACTTTATTCCTCCCCTTCATAAGCTCCCTTAAGCTCTTGCCATCTGTTTTTGAAGCCATGTTTTCTGCTTCTTCGATTGAAGTGTCTACCAAACAAGTGATCACAGGGGTAGGGGTGTGAGCACTTGAATTTCTATCTGATTCCTCTTCGGCCTCCGGTATTAAAATCGCTTGTGTTTCCTGTGCTTCCTCTTCTCCGAATTGAAATTTGTCAATTTCCCCTTCGAGCGAGGAACTAGAAAAGGTAACACCTTCTTCGACTGCTGCTACTCCGAAGGGAACTTGTTGAATCGGGGCGACGACCAAAGGAACACCCTCTGGGACTGGATGTGGTACAAATGGAAGATCGTGAGGAGCTAAAAAATGTGGCTGAGATATGTCTATCCGGTTTATTCATCGGTCAACCGCTTTTATTGCGTTGCCGACCTCTTGATATGTTTCCGAGAGAGGTTTGAAGTCCAAGATTAGATGGACAGCCCGAAGCTCCATGTCTTCTCAAGGTAATTACCACTTGTAATGGCTACTCATCAAATGTCAAATTAGTATGTAAAGAAAGATGTCTGGTTACTCACCTTGACTTATATCAAGTGGTAATTACCTTGAGAAGACATGGAGCTTTTCATAGAGCATCAAGTAATTAATTATATTTGAGTACCATGTACATAGATTACAAGATGATCCAAACTATTATAACTCAGTGATGAAGCATTTGTTGGGGTGGGAAGGGATCATCTTGCTTTTAATGTTTTCTATTGACTATTAAAGAGTTAAAGCTCAGGGATAGTAAGCTACAGAACTTATTGGGTACTATATTAGCAGATAGTAGTTACAAAATCTGCTTTTCCAATACTCTTGGGTATACATGATATACGTTGTTAAGTATATGTATCAATGTAAGCATATTACTACTTATAATGTATCTTTTCTGGCAGGAGTGCTTTCATGAGAAAGATTATTTGAATTATCGGTACCATGCGAAAAGGTGCCTACACCTTTCCATAATCAAGAAGTACTTGAAATTTTCCTCAGTTAAGCAAATATTATTTGTGTTGCAGCTACGGAGCCTGTTGGACTTCCTAGGTTTTTTTGTAAGGATAATCCCTACAACAAACTCCCTGTTTACAATATAAAAGTTGAACCTGAAACGGAGTAATATACGTGCTTTGACTCATGGTAATGAGTTTTCTTCAGTTTTAGCATGTTATTGTTGTGGTGTTTTCACCTAAACTGTTAACTAGTTTTGTGATTTTATTAAAGGGGGTATTCCATAGGCTACACCCAAGTACAATAGTAGTATTTTGGAAGACATGTTTTTAGAAGATACTTCATAACTTATTAAGAAGACTTTTCTTGGATGGAAGGAGTTAGGAGAGACTTCAATTTTACTGAAGGTATAATTCTAGAGTATCAATCATTTTAACAATTAACGTAGTAGCTTTGTATTGGGACATGGAAATATGAGTTTTTACTGCTGATGTAGGTTTGGGCTCGGCAAATAAGCTCGATTTATGTTCATGATTGCCTGAATGGGTTTCTAATATCTGTCATATTGTCATACCTTGCAAGTCAAAGCAAGATTGCCAATTCTATGAGGGCAATGCAGATATTTCGTGTTACATTGAACTTCATTGGTATAATTTGTTTTTCTTTATGCCCTTATTGTTCAAAAGTTTTTCTTTTTTTGACTCTAACATTTATTCTTCATGGTTGTTGTCATATGTATGGTGAAATTCATTCACATATTGAACTTGAAGCTATGAAATAAATAGTATATTTTAATTGTAGAATTTATATATGAGATGAAGTAATTTATTGGTATGTAGTTCAATAGACTAAACTGTAATTTGTGTTAAGACAAGTCGTGCTTATTAGTGGTTAATATGAAGATAATATCAGTCTGGTTGTTCAAGCAAGTGATTTTAGGTGTGCAAAATGTTGAACTGTACTTGAAAGAGAAAGCGGCTTGTTTGTTTTGTCAATCAGGGAAAAAGAATGAATTGGGTGCTTGTTGCCGTATTGGATTATTTTAAAACTCGTTTTGATTTTGTGTTATCTTTTGTGATATTCTTTATGAATTGTCTCAAGACTTTTCTTCTCAGTTTCAGTTTCCGGCTAGATTTAATTTGATGTAGGCTTCACAGTTTGAACACTTAGACCAATTAATTCCTTTTACAGGACAGAAAAAGGGGGAAAAGAATAAAATAAATCAAATGACCGGTAACCAGAGTTATTGCAGAAGATTAACTAGCCTTTAAAGTGTTTATTAGTGTTGTACTTAGGCCGCTATCTTTTTAATGAAATAAGGAAAACCAATTTCTTTCATCTTAGGTGTTGTACATGGTCAGTATGGGAGAGCAATGCAGAATAAATGGTTTGGAAGTACATGTTTAAATGATTAAGTAGTATAATTTGGAATCATTAGGATTGGGTCGACTTTGTGCATCTGTGGAAGTTCTTGTGGTTGGTATTCTTATTACTAACTATTGGCTCTTTGGGATGTAACTTGTTTTCATTTAGTGCATGTTCATAACAATAATGTCTACTAATTGATTTGCAGCCACTGCAAAAATATGGAACAATGGACTCTACTTCAGACAGGAAGGCCAGAAGGGTATTCCACAAGAGGTCTACTGCTTGCTGATCCTATGTGATATAATTTCTACTTTTCTTATTGTTCTTGTTTTGTGCTCTTGTATTGCAAGTATAAATCATCTCTTGTTTCTGTTTTTGTATGTTTTCAAAAATTGATTGTTGAAGATTTTAAAAAACACAAAAACAAAGAAGCAACTACAAGCAGGGGTGAATTATGAATTATAATGAGTGCCACTATGAGCCAAATTATATTCTGGCATATTTCTGCATTGAAACATGAGAGAAATAGGTCCATGATGGAGTCTTTTGATGTGTCTGATCACTTGAAACAATTAAAGATTTTCTTTTTTCTTTGTGTGTATTTTTCATTGTGTTTTTTTCTTCATTATTAGTGTCATGGAAAATGCAATATTGCTCATCTTCTTTATTGTTTATATATTTGTAATTATGCACTTTGTTGTTGCAGGAAAGGGTTTCATATAAAGAAGCTTTTCCAATTGTTATTTGTGATCCATCAGCACCCTTCAATATGTCATTTCGTATATCAAGGATTGGTTTCGTTCAGGTGCTATTTGCCAGGACATTGTGGTCCATATGTACTAAATCGAAACTTTGAATATCTTGTTTAAGTTTTATTTTAACCCACATTAAACTTTTTTGATGAAAATTATGTATATATGCACACATTTTTTAACATTTCAGCTCCAAGACAAGGCTGCTTTGACACTTAAGTGCATAGAGAAATGCAGAGATGGTGGATTTGAGGAAATTTTTATGACCAAGGTTGACTTTGCTGCTAAGTATGACTATTGCATAAGGTAAATCTGTTTAACTAATATCTGTAAAGTTTGTCATTTATTGCTTAACAGAAGACTTGTTTAAAGATGGAATGGTGAAGTGATGAATTATACTTTCTTAATGTTCCTGCTTGCGATTGAATAGTTTATTAAATGTTATTCTTGAAAATTGAAAGAGGTTTTATATTTCTTAATATCAAGTTATCAACCAAGAAAGGTGCATAATTTTGGTTTTGCAAGCATGCTTTACGCTTTCCTACTTTAGAAAAATATAATTGCATGGCATTTATTATGTGGTGATTGAATGTTAAGATCACTTTATAATGCTACTGTGTAACTGTTGTATTGGTTTGTACAAGCTGATGGATGTATTAGTTAGTTGTACTTGTTAACTAGGGCTTAACTATGGTTAATACTATAACTGTGATTAGTTAGGTTGAGATTTGTTATTGTTGTTAGTTAGGATGAGAAGGTCAGTTGGTTAGGGAACAGAACACGGCAGTTATGCAGTCATAGCAGGGTTGTACTCTTGTATAAAGGTCAGGATGGTCATTAATGAGAACTCAAGCAAATTGTCATTGATTCAACCTAATTCCTATCTCTATTCTCTCATTCCCGTTCTTTCTATTCTGGAGGGAGAGCTGTCCTCGAACTCAGCTACCCACAATTACTTCCATCCTTAATCTCCTTTACTTCACTATCCTTGCAATTGGTATCAGAGCAAGCTTTCCTCGGCATCCATGGTGGAGACTTGTGCTTCTGCTGCAACCAACGAGGCTATTGCTTCACTTCAAAGTACAACTGATCATCACACAAAGGAGTTCCAAGAGATGAGAACCATAAAAGAAATTCATACACGCACGATGAATGAAATGAGTCAACAACTGACTACAATCTTGCAGAAATTGAGTTCTTTAGATCAAGGTGGGTCTTTTCAATCTCAGAGAATTGGGGAAAATCAAAGCACTAATTCTTCATTGTTGCATGTGTCTCGGCCCATGAGGTTGGAATTTCCCAAATTTTCTGGTGAAGAACTGGCAAGTTGGGTGTATAAGGCTAATCAGTATTTCAGGTACTATAATACCCCCATTGGAGAGAAATTGATATTAGCTTCATTTCATATGGAGGAAGAAGCACTGATTTGGTTCCAAGAAAGTGAAGAAACGGGTGTGTTCTATGACTGGGAGTCATTGATTCAAGCTATGCAAGTGAGGTTTGGTACGATTGCATATGATGATCCAATGGAAATGTTAACCAAGTTGAGGCAAACAGCTACTGTGGCAATGTATAAAGCTCAATTTGAAGTATTGTCAAATAGGATTAAAAGGTTATCCCTTGCACACAAGTTGAGTTTTTTTCTCAGTGGCTTGAAGGATGAGATAAGGCTCCCTGTTCGTATGCTCAATCCTCAATCATTGAATGAGGCCTTTGGATTATCCAAGATT
The DNA here is from genome assembly GCA_019022515.1 of Quercus aquifolioides. NCBI lineage: Eukaryota > Viridiplantae > Streptophyta > Magnoliopsida > Fagales > Fagaceae > Quercus > Quercus aquifolioides. The sequence goes on along the minus strand of CM032325.1, from coordinate 1,297,216 downwards.
CAAGAGGAGTACAATTGGAGTTGTAAGAAATCTTCCAAGGTTCAGATGGATCAAGGTAAGCCCTCAATTCTTGGTCCACCCAAAGCCTTTCCTTTGATAGATAATAAGTCTAATAAACTGCCAATTAGAAGAATATCACCTGCTCAAATGGAAGAGAGAAAAAAAAAAAAGGATTATGTTATAATTGTGATGAAAAATGGGGTCCGGGGCATAAGTGCAAAAATGCTCTGTTGTTTCTTTTGGATTGTGTGGAGTTTGTGTCCAATAATGGTTCAGGAATAAGAATTGCTGAATTGGAAGAGGGAGGTGAGAATTCTGTTACTGATTGTTCTTTGAATGGTCAAGAGGGTAGTGTTGAAGAAGCTGGAATCACATTTTATGCTCTAAGTGGTACTCCTACTTCTGGTACCATGAGGGTAATGGGGAGGATTAAGCACAAATCTTTAGTAATTTTGATTGACTCATGTAGCACACATAATTTTGTTGACGCTTCACTGTTTTCTCAGTTGCACATTCCTGTGGACACTTCACAAGTTTTGGAAGTGAAGGTAGCTAAGGGGGAGGTGCTTAGGACTCAAGGGTTGTGTGAGGCAGTTTCCCTTGGTTTACAAGGGCACCAATTTGTGGTTCAGTTACATGTATTGCCCATGGGGGGGTGTGATCTGGTGTTAGGGACTCAGTGGTTGAGTACTCTTGGAGTCATTCAATGGGATTTCAAGCTACTAACTATGTGTTTCACTCATGGACAAAAGGCTATGCTCTTACATGGGTTGAAGGAAGTAGGTTCTCACATTCAAGAAGGCAACCAGTTTTTGTAGGAACCTGTGAAAATAGGACTGGTATTGCAGATTGCATGTCATACCATTGCTAATTCTACAAATCAGACTACCAAAACTCCTACCCAGGTTGCTGATTTGTTGCCGGAATTTGAGTCAGTCTTTGCTACACCGGTGGGTTTACCTCCCACCCAAGGGCATGAGCACCAAATTCAGCTTAAGGAAGGATCTCAAGCCATTTGCTAGAGGCCTTACAAGTATCCTTTTTATCAGAAGAATGAAATTGAAAAAATAGTTCAAGAGTTATTGTCAACTGGTTCAATTAGGCACAGTTGTAGTCCATTTGCTTCACCTGTTCTTTTGGTAAGGAAGGCTGATGGATCTTGAAGGAAGTGCATAGACTTTAGGGCCTTGAATCAAGACACTATTAAGGACAAGTATCCTATTCTTGTCATTGATGAGTTGTTGGATGAGTTGGGAAGGGCTTGTGTGTTTTCTAAGTTGGACTTGAGGTCTGGATACCACCAAATCAGAATGAAAGAAGAAGACATCCCTAAAACTACTTTTAGAACACATGAGAGTCACTATGAATTCTTGGTTATGCCCTTTGGCTTAACTAATGCCCCTTCCACCTTTCAATCATTGATGAATGACATTTAGCTCGAAAATGTGTTGAAAAACACAAGAGCTATTTAGACCCCCAATTAAAAATTACGGCTCGATAGATTTTACACAAACTTAATACAAAGTACGGAATAGTGTAAATGCGAGCGAATGAACAAGTGAACTACTCTAATCCATAAACTAAGCAACACAGCAGTATAATGGAATAAACAAGAGTAGGGAAGAAGGATGCAAACACAGAAAACACCGAGACGTGTTCTCAAAGAGGAAACCGAAGAACTAGGCGAAAAACCTCTCCGCCGCCCTCCAAGCGGAAATCGATCCACTAGACAATCAGTTGGGATACATGAGTTAGCAAGAGACCCTCCAAGCCTAATCTACCCGATGTACCTAAGCCCTCCAAGCTCCTACTCCAACAAGGCTTCTCGGAACCGTGTCTTGTCTAGCACCCCGAATCCCGCAACAAGCTCCATGTTGCATCTGCCATTCTAGGCTTCTTCCAATGCTTCCCAGCAGCACCAAAATGTCACTCAACACTCTCAAAGAATGTGGTAAGTGTTTGGGCTATTAACCTCTCAATGGTATGGAGAGGGAAGGGTTGAGGAGATACCACAAGCAAGTGTATAGAGAAAAGTGGGGATGACAATCTCTAATTCCCAATATGTTTGGCTAGGGTTTTCTCTCTGAAGCATTTCTCAACATTTGTGGGTAGTGAGGGTATATATAGGATAGGTGCAAAACGTGTGAGTCAGTCAGTACAGGCTGGCAGAACAGATTGTCTCGCGGGTGTCTCGCGGGAAGGCCTTACCCGCGAGATACTCGCGAGACACAGCTGTCTCCACCTGGCTTGACTCTTCGCATTCCAGCATGTGCATGGCACATGTTTCACTTCGCGGGAAGCTAGGTCGCGACATACCCGCGAGAATCCTTCAGCCTCCAAATGCTTGAATCTTCACACACTCTCTTTATCACACAACCCTTACAACAAATCCCACAATAAATACAGGGTATAAACGATTGAAAATAATTACAATCAAATTTGGCACGGAATAAAAGCCAACAAAAACATAGTTGTAAATAACAACTTTACAATCTCCCCCTTTGGCTATTCCGTGACAAAACCCTAAAACAGACTCTAAACTTAAACGTGAGTTTGGGAACAAAGGCAAAACTCACTCACACCTAATTCTAGATTCTGATAAGCTCTTGAAACATATGAACAAGTATCTCCTGAAACACAACAACACAATAACATCATTGTATGCAGAAAAAAACTTGAAAAGCATATGAAGCAATAAAAGCATGATCAAGCAAAATGAAATAGAAATACTAAATCATGGCAAGATCAAACAAGTAATCACTATACAAAAGCGATCACTTTGCTCATTCACACAAGGAATGAACATCCGGATATGCAAGATGATAAGCTCATTTGAAGAGTATCATTTGCAAATTCAACACTCAACCAATGCGAAATATACAAAGTATTTGCATCTAGGAACAATCCTACAAGGGCACAAGAGTGTTGTACTGAAGTAGAAAGTATGACATTAAACTTCAAGTACACATGCATAAAGGCTGCATAAACAAGGTATTGCATATGCATGGCACAAACCATAAAAGCCTACAAATCATGCAATGAAACAAACCCTTAAAGCTTACAAAAGCAACATGGGTACATGCAAAGTATGCTACAAAGCATAGAGAATATCACAAAAGAAACTTCAGACATTATACTAAAAAAATATTGTATCAAAGTTTTAAACCAAAAGCAGTAAAACAGTTATAAAGACTAAAAGATACTGAATAAAACCGTCTGAAAAACCAATAACCAATGTTACTAAGTTTCTAAACTATGCTCCCCCTAACGCTGTGCAAGCTCTTCTCCAGCTCCCCCTCAAAATTTTCTCCCCCTTTTTGACCGGAATGGCCAAAGGGCTAGAACTGGTCTGACTCTGAATCCGAGCCTTGCTCCATAGATAAGTCTTGTATTTGGGAAGAGAGCGCGGTAATCTGTCCTTGAAGGTATGCAAACTGGTCCGCGGTGTGCTGTACATGAGAATCCAGCACTGTAGACATTTGATCCATTTCAGCCAGCAATAAATCAAGTTTGCTCAAGCCTTGTGGTGGAGCAGAAAATGATGGCTGTGCAGATGGCTCTAGAGTCGAGGTGAACTTATCAATCTCCTCCTCTGTATCTCCACCCTCATCTTGCTCAACACGAGGCTGTGGGATGGTATGCACACCAGTCTTGGAGCCCTTGATGTGTGCAGTGCTCCTAGTCAGTGTATGACCACCAATGGGGTAGTCCCTCTAAACAACTGTGAGGCCACTGGGTAGCTTGAGCTTTGCCTTGGCAATCAATCCCATGATCAAGGAGGGGAACGGCATCACAGTCCGTGAATTTTGCTTTATGATACTCTTCTTCAGGACATGCATGATATGGCCACAAATGTCAATCTCCTTATGAGTAAAGAGATCATACAGGAATCTTGTTCTCGGAGCAGATAGAGTGGTGAGATTGGTGACCGGATACAGATTATGAATTATCACATAGCTTAGGGTCCTCATTTCCGGAGAGAACTTGATGGTGTTCATGGATGATTTCTTCGGTTCACCACCAAGGAGTGTAATCATCTCAGCAGTAGAACCCAATCTGTCTTCATATGCAACTGTGATTGGCTGAGATGGAGGACGAGTTTCCAAAAAGTCTTGGATGATCTCTCTTGTGATCACAAACTCCTTGTGTCTTACCCAGCACTCAATACAGTCTCCGTTGACAGTGGCATTAGAGAAGAACTCCCTGATAATCTCTGAATAAACCACTCCAGTCGGGTTTAGCAGCTTGGTCCAAGTTCTATCTTTGAATACTTCAGGGATGAAAGTGTCCTCAAGAGTTTCTAGTTGAACTACTCTCTCCATGATGATCGTCCTGTCCTTATAGCAGTCATTGTACTTCATATCTGCTTCCGCGGACTTGAAGTGATCAGAATCAGTGCGTGCACGCTTTGAGGATGGTTTCTTCTTAGCTACATGCTTGGTGGGAGACATCTGCACAATTTCACAAAGCAGACATGGAACAAGTGCACAAACACAAACCATAACCCAAAACTTGATAAGATTCAAGTTAGTTCCAAATCAGAGTTAAACTAACTGAAAAACAGAGCATTGCTGGCACTTAACAACATGCTTAAAGAAACAAACCTATAAAGCATAGGCACAATGCATAAAACTAAGTAACTGTGCATGTATGGGTATATGTGTGCATGTGCTGATGTGTGTGTGTGGCACGGGATGCATAAGGGGTGCCTAAGTGAGCCTAGTTGTGTGCCAAGAGTATGCAACATGAGCAAAGTGTATGAAATACGAGATCAATGACCAAACCAAGTAAAGTAAGGTTAAACAAGATAAAGTCCATAGATTGAAATCACTTTATTCCAATTTGGCACAAAAATGTCACTCGGACATTTTGACAAACACCTAGCATGCACAAATGCAAATATAACATGAATAATGCATGAACATGGGAAAATCTACCCTCAATACATGATAAAATGCCACAAAGGGGCCAACACAGATGCAGAAACAACAAATGGGACACAGTCTAATAAAAAATTTGACAAAAAATCACCCAATTTTGAAAACCAACCCAAATTTTCGAAAATCCCCAAATATCAAAAACCTAACACAAAACTCTGCATAATCTAAGCAAAAACTTAAAAAGAATTGTTTATAAAACATACCTTGAAGAAGAAAATGCAGAAAAGATGCTTGGATTGAAGGGGATTGAATGAAATAGTGATTTGGATTGAAAAGGGTTCGAAGGAGTTTATGCGAGGGAAGTGTTTGTGATTTGAAAAACTGTCACATCGGCAATATAAAACTGAAAACACGCGTTTTTCGCGAGTTAGGGAGTAGCGAAATAGTCGCGAGAACGGCCACTGAAGCACAAAACTTTCGTGAGAAGCACTAGGTCGCAAGACAGTCGCGGTAACTTCTGTCTGAATTTGGAAAAATCCAATTTTTAGCCAAACAGCATTTCGCGAGAAGCTTTTGGTCGCGATACAGTCGCGATAGTTTCTGTGTGACAGGATGAAAAAAAATATTTCCCTCAAGCCCTTTTCACAGGAAGCTCTAAGTCGCGAGCTTCTCGCAAAACAACCCCTGAACCAGTTTTAGAAGGAAGACACAAAAATGCATTTTGAACAAAAACAAAAGACATGAAAGTATAAAATCACTTTCAAAAACAAATAAAACACTCAAAAATCTTTTTGGGTTTGATCAACAAGTTCATGAGCACACACATCACATTTGAACATATACAATCACACAAATGAGATAGGCATCAATTGAATCAAAGTCTTGTGTGTTGTGTGTGAGTATCAAATGTGAAATAGTCCTTAGAACAGAGCGAAGCTTCAATGATCAATTCAAACGAGTCATACACAACTGATACGAAATCAAGTGGACTATCTCCATTATAGAAATGAGTATATATGACCTCCCACACATTGAATACATAACTTCAGAAGCTTTTCATTTGGCTTCTGCCAAAAAACATAGCAATTGGTCCATTTTATTTTTGATTGGACAAGAAAACAACATCTCATTTTGAGATTGGTGCTTGAAATTTATGATATTTCAACATTGATGATTAGCCTTTGGCTTTTTGAGCACCAGACAAAACACATTAAGAAGAGTCGCTTTCCCTTTTTCCTAGTCGAATACTAGTGTGTGCGACAGGATTTTGCAGCTCAATATCTCTTTTCATTTGGAGATTTACATTTGGTGAGCTCTTTTTGCAAAAACATAAAAATAAAGTGGGAAGAGATATAGACACAAGTCTATGCAAGTATCAAGACCAACAAGACTATTGACCAATCATTCATGACAAGCTTGAAGATCTATTTACAACAGTCACATATAGTGTTCAAGATTTCTTCCACATAGAAAAGAGTGCATACATAACAAGCCAAGATCGTAAATGCACTACGCCATTAGTACGAAGGTACTAGGCCAAACTCACATGTGACATGCACAAAACATGTGATCAAACTTTTGAGATTTTTCAATTTTTTATGGGTTTTTGAATTTTTTTTGAACACACCCAAAACAAAACAAGAAAAGAAAGATCAACAAAAACAGCTGGTACAAACCAACCAGATAAAAGAACAACAGTAAAATGAAAGCAATGCATGATATGATGCAATAGCAAATGTCCCTAAACATTGGAAGAATTTATGCATGGACATGTTATAATGCTTATGCATGAGTACCCCTCTTCACCCACACGTCACGTGCATTCGGGGTGATATCCTTTACGGATCGGGTACGAGAGTTTGGACTTTCAAACCTTCTGGTGAAACTCTCCAAGCAAGTGGTGAAGGCGCCGATCATTTTCATCACGTTCGTCATTTCGGGATCACGGTTTTGACTTCTTGGTTGCTCACCACCCCAAGACCTCATGTCATTTCTCCTTCCTCGTGACCGAGGTGCGTTTGCATTGTTGTCTGATCTCAGCTTTTGACAGTTGGGTTTGGTATGTCCTTGCAATCTGCAATAATGACACACATAATCCGTTCTAGGACCCCGTTGAGATCTCGGAATTGATCTTCCTCTAGCTTCATGCTTGACGGCAGATTGATTTCGGGGCTTATTCACCATTCGTTGCTTAGTCACATTCTTCTTCTTTACATCCTCAACTTTCTCAAGAATGGGCTCTTCTACAACCGTCTCGTTTGCCTTCACAAACTTTACTTCTTTGGTGACTTTGGCTGATGAGCAGCTTCCTCCGGTGTATCCCAACCCGGACTTGTTTGAAGAAGGTTTTTGAGATGATATAACATCTTCTAGCTTCTGAGAGGAGACTCTCTCTATCTTAGCATGAGCTTGCACAACCTCTTGCTCGAGAAACCTCACCTTCGTATAGGCTTCAGACAGCTCGCCATTCAATGTCTCAATCTCACACTTAGCCTCTTTATATTTGATCAAGAGACTTCTGTAATCTTCCTCAGCTTTCTTCATTTTCCTTACGGCTGCCTTGGCTACTCTGGAATACTTTCCCGACTTCTCAAGTAGTAAGGAGTAATTTTCTTGAAGATTAGCTGTACTCTCTTCCTCTTCAGCATCTGATTCTTCCACAATCCCAATAGACTCTGAATCGGAATGCTCACCAAGCTCCTTCACAAGTGCACCCAAATCATCTGATGACTCCACATGAGCAATGGTCATGAAGGCGGAGTAGTTTCCCTCTCCGTCACAGCTCTCTTCCGAGTCAGAATCAGAAGAGTCTGAATCACTGAGCGTAGTGGCGTAAGCCTTGCCTTTTCCCCTCAGAAAATTTGGACACTCCTTCTTTAGATGTCCATGGCCATTGCACTCATAACACACAATGTCTGAAGGAGGTTGAGAATCCCTCCCTTCTTTCCTCGTAAACTCTTTCCTATCACCTTTTGAAGATGAAAATTTTCCTCTGTTGAATAGTTTTCCACTGCTCTTCATCTTTAGAAATTTTCGGAAGTTTTTCGCAAGGTATACTACTTCCTTCTTTACTCCATCTTCTTCGGAAGGATCATCCATTCTTTCGGTGATGGTTTTAAGAGCAAGCGATTTACTCGTCCTGTGGGAAGGCAGTCCAAGCTCATACGTTTGGAGTGATCCAATGAGCTCTTGGATCTTAATTTCATCCAAATCCTTGCTTTCCTCTATGGCTGTGACTTTTGCCCGAAAGCTCTCCGGTAAGGACCTCAAAATTTTTCTCACCACCTTAGTCTCTTCAATCTTCTCCCCAAGATTGAGTTTAGCAATTACAATTTCATTGAGCTTCCCATAGAATGAATCAAATGGTTCATCATCCCCCATCTTGAGCTCTTCAAATTTGGTGGTAAGCATCTGAAACTTTGTGTCCTTAACTTTCTTCGTACCCTCATATGTTGTCTCCAAAATCTTCCAAGCTTCCTTGGCTACCGTCATATGAGAGATCCTGTGGAATTCATCAGGAGACACACCACAGAAAATAGCATTTAAAGCTCTACTATTAGCATTGGCGGCTGCGAGAGCTACCTTATCCCAAGTGGACTTAGGATCCTCCGGCTTAGTCCAGCCTATCTCAACCGCATCCCACACGGTATCATCCATAGAACATAAAAATGCTCTCATTCTGACTTTCCAGAAGGCATAATTGTTCCCATAAAAAAATGGTGGAACATTGAGCGATTGAGACCGGTCCATCTTAAATAGGGTCAAGGATCACACTCAGGTATTTAAACCACAACAAGTGTACCCGCTCTGATACCAATTGACAGCTCAAAAATGTGTTGAAAAACACAAGAGCTATTTAGACCCCCAATTAAAAATTACGGCTTGATAGATTTTACACAAACTTAATACAAAGTGCGGAATAGTGTAAATGCAAGCGGATGAACAAGTGAACTACTCTAATCCATAAACTAAGCAACACAGCAGTATAATGGAATAAACAAGAGTAGGGAAGAAGGATGCAAACACAGAAAACACAGAGACATGTTCTCGAAGAGGAAACCGAAGAACTCGGCGAAAAACCTCTCCGTCGCCCTCTAAGCGGAAATCGATCCACTAGACAATCAGTTGGGATACACGAGTTAGCAAGAGACCCTCCAAGCCTAATCTACCCGATGTACCTAAGCCCTCCAAGCTCCTACTCCAACAAGGCTTCTCGAAACCGTGTCTTGTCTAGCACCCCAGATCCCGCAACAAGCTCCATGTTGCATTTGCCATTCCAGGCTTCTTCCAATGCTTCCCAGCAACACCAAAACGTCACTCAACACTCTCAAAGGATGTGGTAAGTGTTTGGGCTATCAACCTCTCAATGGTATGGAAATGGAGAGGGAAGGGTTGAGGAGATACCACAAGCAAGTGTATAGAGAAAGGTGGGGATGACAATCTCTAATTCCCAATGTGTTTGGCTAGGGTTTTCTCTCTGAAGCATTCCTCAACATTTGTGAGTAATGAGGGTATATATAGGATAGGTGCAAAAAGTGTGAGTCAGTCAGTACAGGCTGGCAGAACAGATTGTCTCGCGAGTGTCTCGCGGGAAGGCCTTACCTGCGAGATACTCGCGAGACACAGCTGTCTCCACCTGGCCTGACTCTTTTCATTCTAACATGTACATGGCACATGTTTCACTTCGTGGGAAGATAGGTCGCAACATACCCGCGAGAATCCTTCAGCCTCCAAATGCATGAGTCTTCACACACTCTCTCTATCACACAACCCTTACAATAAATCCCACAATAAAAACAGGGTATAAACGATTGACAATAATTACAATCAAATTTGGCACGGAATAAAAGCCAACAAAAACATAGTTGTAAATAACAACTTTACAACATTTTTAGGCCCTTTTTAAGGAAGTTTGTTCTTGTTTTTTTTTTTTTATGATATATTGGTGTATAGTAAAGCCTTGTCTAATCATCTTGGTCATCTTAGATTGGTTTTGGAGACCTTGGTCAAGCACCAGCTATTTGCTAAGAAATCAAAATGTATGTTTGCTTGTGGGGAGGTAGAGTACTTAGGTCACCTCATTTCTGGTGAGGGAGTGAGACCTAACCCAAAAAAGACTACTGCTATGTAGCAATGGCCTATACCTAGAGATGTTAAAGCCTTGAGGGGTTTCTTGGGTCTCACTGGTTACTATAGGAAGTTTGTGAAGGGCTATGGACAAATTGCTGCACCCTTGACTGCTCTACTGAAGAAGGACTCCTTTGTTTGGACTCCAAAAGCTGCTAATGCATTTCAGAAACTTGGGGGCTGTCACAAATCCTCCAGTGTTGGCTTTGCCTAATTTTACCAAGCCTTTTACTGTGGAATGTGATGCTTCTGGTGTGGGTCTAGGGGATGTCTTAATGCAAGATCACGGGCCTATTGCCTTCCATAGTCAAGCATTGAAGGGTAATAAGCTCTCACTTTCTACCTATGAGAAGGAACTCCTAGCTTTAGTGGTGGCAGTCAAGAAATGGAGACCCTACTTGTTGGGAAGCCCATTTGTTATTAAAACAGGTCATCAAAGTCTCAAATACCTCTTAGAGCAGAGGGTGGGCACACCGGCACAGCAAAGATGGATTACGAAGCTCCTTGGTTATGCTTTCATTGTGGAGTACAAACAAGGTAAAGAGAATGTGGTGGCTGATGCACTCTCAAGAAGGTCAAGTGATGAAATTTCAATTTCTGCTTTTGTCCAATCTGATTTGCATGTTTCTACTCCAAGTTTGTCAGCTATTTTAGATGTTTCTCCTGCTTCAGAAGGCATTTTGTGCATTATCTCATTCCCTAGTCCATCTTGGTTGTCTAATCTCAAGAAAAGCTATAATTCAGACCCTAAGATACAGTCTATTATGCAGGCCATTCAATCAGGTTCTGATGCTCATCCTGGGTTTACTCTTTGCAATCAGTTACTATTTTATAAAGGCAAGCTGTATTTGGGTGAGTTTAGTGGTGATTTGAAGTCTATGGTCCTACATCAGGTGCATGACAGCCTTTTGGAAGGCCATTCAAGCTACCTTAAAACATTGCAAAGGCTTCAGAGAGATTTTTACTGATCTAGCCTGAGGAATGACTTGAAACAATATGTGAAGGAATGTGATGTTTGCCAAAAACTCAAACATGAGACTTGTTTTCCAGCTGGGCTGCTGCAACCCTTGCATATTCCAGAAAAACCATGGTTAGATGTAAGCATGGATTTTATAGAGGGGCTGCCTAAGTCTCATACACAGTCTGTGGTATTGGTGGTAGTAGATAGGCTTACCAAGTACACTCATTTTATGGCTCTTTTCCATCCTTACACTGCTGCCAAGGTGGCTAATGTCTACCTACAATCTGTGTTTAAATTGCATGGTATGCCCTCTACCATTGTGAGTGATAGAGATCCTATATTCACTTCTTCTTATCACCCTCAGACTGATGGCCAAACTGAGGTGGGAAACAAGAGTTTGGAACACTACCTAAGAGCTTTTGCATCTGACAAACCGACTACTTGGGTTGAGTGGTTACCCTTGGCAGAGTTTTGGTTTAATACCAATTTCCATGTTGCTGCTAAGATGACACTCTTTGAGGCTTTATATGGTTACCCTCCTCCTAGGGTACTAGATTATATAGCTGGTACTACAAGGGTTGGGGCAGTGGACTTGTTGCTTAAGGGAAGACAGCAGCTTCTATCCTTGCTTAAGCAGAATTTGTGTGCTTCTCAAGAGAGGATGAGGTAGTTTGCAGACAAAAAAAAGGGTGGAGAGGTCCTTTACAGTAGGGGAGTGGGTGTATCTAAGGTTGCAGCCATATAAGCAGTTCTCAGTGCATCATAAGAAGCTTGGAAAGTTGGCTCCAAGGTACTATGGGCCATTTCAGGTCATTCAAAGGATTGGGGAGGTGTCTTATAAATTGGACTTACCCTTAGGGTCTCTCATTCATCCCGTGTTCCATATTTCCTGCCAAAAAGCTAAATTGGGAGACAAGGTGGTGCCTAGGCCTACACTGCCTGCTGTAAATGCAGATTTGGTTCCTACCCCAGAACCTGTGCTAATCTTGGACAGAAAATCTATTCAGTTAAGAAGCCGGACTGTGAACCAGGTTCTTGTCCAGTGGCAAGGTGAGTACAAGGAAGATGCTACCTAGGAAATCCTTTATGATTTGCAAGCCAAATTTCCTCACCTTGTGGGCAAGGTGCTCTAAGGGAGGGGATCTTATTAGGATCACTTTATAATGCTACTGTGTAACTGTTGTATTGGTTTGTACAAGCTTGTACTTGTTAACTAGGGCTTAACTGTGGTTAATACAATAACTATGATTAGTTAGGTTGAGATTTGTTATTGTTGTTAGTTAGGATGAGAAGGTCAGTTGGTTAGGGAACAGAACACGGCAGTTATGCAGTCATAGCATGGCTCTACTCTTGTATACAGGCCAGGATGGTCATTAATGAGAACTCAAGCAAATTGTCATTGACTCAACCTAATTCCTATCTCCATTCTCTCATTCCCGTTCTTTCTATTCTGGAGGCAGAGTTGTCCTCGAACTCAGCCACCCACAATTATTTCCGTCCTTAATCCCCTTTACTTCACTATCCTTGCATTGAACATAGGTTAAGACACAACAACAATATTAGAGAATCATTTGGTTTCGTGCCAGGTCTATCTACCATGGAAGCTATTTTTTTTACTTAGACGTCTAATGAAAGATATAGAGAAGCCTCTAAAGATCTACATGTGGTTTTTATTGACCAAGAAAATCACATCAGGAGTATTGCATGATCCCAAAATTCCTATTAAGTTAAAAGGGGAAGTTTTATAAGAATGTTATAAAATTAGCTATACCCTTTGGTACTAATTGATGCGCTATTATAAAATGAGTGAGCTGGAATGAGAATGTTACGATGGATAACTGAAAATACAAGAAAAGATAGGCTTCAAAATGAGGAAATTTGCTTAAAAACAAGTTTGACTCCTATTAATGAAAAGAAGAGGAGAGTCACTTGAGATTGTTTGGTTATATGTATAGGCAATCAATTAATGCAATAGTGAGAGCCTCGATTCAAGTCAATGGAAAAAAAAGGTAGAAGATTGTTTGGTACTAATTGATGGGCTGTTATAAAATGAGTGTAGCTGGAATGAGAATGTTACGATGGATAACTGAAAATATAAGAAAAGATAGGCTTCAAAATGAGGAAATTTGCTTAAAAATAGGTATGACTCCTATTAATGAAAAGAAAAGGAGAGTCACTTGAGATTGTTTAATCATATGTAAAGGTGAGCGATTAATGCACTAGTAAGAGATTGGATCAAGTCAATGGAAAAAAAAAGGGTAGAAGAAGACCCAAAATACCATTAATAGTAGTTAAAAAAGGCATGTCAATTAAGGAGTTGACAAAGATTATGACTTTCTTTGGGAATCTAACTTGAGCTTATTAAACCTGCTCTACAGTCATTGTCTTTATATTGGAGTAAAAAAAAAACCCCAACAGAAGCTAGAAGATCAGATGGCCCTCATCCTGAGAAATGATTGCCCAACATTTGAACTTTAAGTGAATGTCTGTGTTTTGTTAAGGTGATGGTCAAATAGGGTGCTGCCTTTTAATCTCAGCTTAAATTGTTCACATTTGTTGGTTTAGTTGGGTTTTTTCTTTCCCCTCTCAGGGTTATGGAGTCAACAATCGTGTAGATTTTCAATTATTCAAATTATGGTTTATTTCTCCTCAAAATTTAGTTAAGTCAAGAAAATGTTTCTTTGATCTTCCACTTGTTTCTTTCTTCAATAAATTTTTTTTATTAGTGCCTTCAATTTTTGAAAATTTAGGCAGGTTGGTAGTGAATATGGATAATGTTGGGGCATTTATATTGTAGTAGATTACTTCCCCCCTCCCCCAATAAAAAATTAGTATAGTATGATTGTGACTTCTCAATCTGGGCACATTTTCCATGCATGTGATTTTGGACTGGTAGTTCTAGAAAGTCTCTGGTCTACATGTCTACAACTTTTATGTTTTGCACAATCTATTCTTGTTAATAGTCATTGCTTTCATTGGATTTTGTTGTGATTTATTGCTTGGAATTTTTTAAGCTACATTATATCTCCATTGCCCTTTTCATTTACACTTTTGCTTATTCAGATTGGACTTAAAGGGGAAAAGGGACGTTCATGCATCGGGATTTTGCTTGGATGATGAATGTTGGAGACTATATGAGCAGAAGGTGCAGAGTCTTCTGAATCAGGGGTTGAATAATAGAGCAAAGTTGATTCGTGTTACCTGGAGAAACACATTGTCAGAATGCAGTATAGAGAATGTATGGAATCAAATTTTAACTTCAACTACCCATTCCATAGTTTGCTTTTGGTTTGGATCGACATCTTCTAATCAGCTTATCACTTCAGGGCTTTTCAATATTAGATAGAGAGCCATTGCTTGTTGGAGTTTCAGTGAGCTCTATGGAGAATGCTTTCAGGGTTGTTGATATTGGCCCAAATGCTGAAAATAAGGAGGAGGTATTTGGGTTTTCTCTTTTAGATTTTTTTTTTTTTTGGGGGGGGGGGGGGGGGTTCTGATGTTTGTTGATATTACTCATGATTTGCACTAGGCTCTCAAATTCCGAAAGTTTTGGGGGGAGAAAGCTGAGCTTAGGAGATTTAAAGATGGTACAATTGCAAAAAGCACAGGTGAGGTATTCCTTCATGCTTCTTTTGGTTGCTGGTAATCAAGTTTAGTTGATTCTGGAGGTTTTGCATGCTTTTTACCCATTTGGCTAAGATCAAGTGTCAAGATGATAAACCTGATGGTTTTTTTTTTTCCCCATTTTTCATAGTATGGGAATGTGAGCACTGGAATAGACATCTCATTTTGAAAAGAGTTGCTGAATATGTACTTTTGCGGCATCTTTCTTTATCAAAGGAGAATATTGTGCATATTGTGGATCAACTTGATTTCTCTCTACTTCATGGTGTTCGCGGTAATGAATTGGCCACTGAGTACTTTTAAATTTTGCCAATTCTTTTTATTGTTCTTTTCTCTTGGAATTGCTCAATGCTTTGTAATAAGAAAGTGATAATTTTATTAGATCCTATATCATTTTCTGGAAACTTGCTTGAGGCACTTGAAGTTTTATCAAAGCGCCTGCGTCTTATCGAAGACATCCCGTTGAAGGTATCTAGTGTGCAGCCCTTAGATCCAGGTACCTTTTCATAGCTGGAAATCTTTGTTTAAAAGATTTTTTTGTTGCTTATAGAAGTTTTAATGGTAGCTTAGCTTATAAAACTCTATCGAGAATTTGGGTTTGGATTGTTCTTATACAGAGTTTATTTTGTAATTAAGGAAAATTCTTGATTTGGCTTATCTTTTATAGCCAATTAACCCTCCTCAACCAAGAATTATTGTCCTGTGCACTTATCATAAATTGCAGCTTTCAGGTTTACTTCTGTCTTCCCTCCCGAACCTCATCTACTGGCTATTGACAAGGGTGATGTTCCAAGGCTACAAAAGCTCATGCCATCCTGCATTCAGCCTCTCGAAGTTATGATTCAGGCATGATATCTTGTTTATCTGTCTTGCTTTCTTTATTTATTCTTGTTATTTAATTTCTGAAAGTTATAATTTTCTCTGATCCAGTTGGAAGGCTCTGGGAACTGGCCAATGGATGATATAGCGATTGAGAAAACTAAAACTGCTTTCCTTCTTAAAATTGGAGAGAGGTAGGTCATGCTGGGGTTCTTTATTCACAACAATGGCTATATTCTTTTTGAAAGGTTTATCTAATGATACTACTATGGCAGTCTTCAGAATTCTTGGGGGATGACATGTACTGCTACTGAGGATGATGTTGATGTTTTCATGTCTGGATATGTATTTCGTCTTAAAATTTGGCATGAGAGGGGCCTGAGTTTGTTGAAAAGGGAAGGTAAGAACTCTAAGTCTAACATATGACTACATATATATGGGTCTGCTTGTCAGACTTTTAGGATGTTGACTTGATTAAACCAATTAATTTGCAGATGGAAGTGACCAATTTAAGTGGGTCAGCTCTATAGACAAAGAACTTTTTGTTCGCAGTCAGCATTCTAGCATGATTAATGGATTACAGGGTCGTTTTCCGCTATATGGACCTGTAGTTAGGTGAGCTTTTATTTTTGCATACTAAATTATCTTTCTGGTTCAACCCCCAACTCTGAATAACTTCCTTTTGTTATTTGTGAAGGATTGCAAAACGATGGGTTGCCTCGCATCTATTTTCATCTTGCTTAGTAGAAGAGGCAGTCGAGCTATTGGTTGCTCATCTCTTTTTAAAACCTTTACCATTTAATGCTCCTTGCTCTCGCATCACTGGATTTTTAAGGTTGGGTTATCTGTTCCTGTGTGTAAGGAATTTTAACTAATTAGTAACTGTGTAAATTACATGCTTGATTTTGCATCTTAAATCATAGATATTAACTTAAAACATTATGAAGAAATAGATTTTCAAGAAACCTTTCTTCCAGGACTTTATAACATGTAACTCTATTGAATTAGAAACAGCTAAACTAATTCTTCTGAATTCAATTTTGGTTAATATAAACTATGATGGATCCATATGTGGGCCTATTTAATATATGGGTTGCTCAGACTATTATATCTGCAAACTAGTTAGTCTCCTTGGGCCTGATGATGTTCTGTCATATGTATTCCAACTTCATTAATAGGTTCCTCCGATTACTATCAGAATATGACTGGACCTTTTCTGCTTTGGTTGTTGACATAAACGAAGATTTAAGCACAAAAGACGAGAAAGAGATAAGCGTAAGTTCTGTATTGAGTGAATTACTATTGAATAGTATACAATAATTTTGGTTCATTCTTACTTAAATTTGTGATCTTATTTTTCACTGGATGTCCATTATCATTTTTTCAAAATAACTTTATGTTGACTAGAAAAGGTTACGAAGAAAACAAACAAAATGTAAGTGCAGCAATGTTCCTGGCTACAGCTTATGACAAGGCATCTGAGGCTTGGACCAGATTCTCTCCAAATGTATCGGTTGGTAGTTCCTTTAAATTCAACTTGGTTGCCTAATTGTTTAAAAGCTGAAGCATCCTCTCATATGTTCGTGCTTGCTAATTTATGGCATCGGTTGGTAGTTCCTTTAAATTCAATTTGCTTGTGCTTATTTGACAATATTGTTACCTTTTTAATGGATATTCCTTTTCCATTAAAACATTTCTTGTGAGTTGTATTGTGAGAGTATCTTGGTAGCTTTCTGCAAACATTGACTTAGCCAAGAAGAAATTCTTTGGTATCTTGATGTTCTTGCCTCTTTCGTACATTTCCTATGTACGGGGCTATGTTCTTTCTATAAACTTTTAAGTTACTTATCAAAAAAAAAAACAATTGACTTAGCCAAGAAGAAATTCTTTGGTATCATCTAGATTTTGCTCAGTGGAGACACTCTCGACATCTATTTGCCTGCATCCAGGGGCGGAGGCACGTACAACATGGCCCCCCCCAAAATTTTAAAATTTTTTAAAATATATATACAATTATTTTTATGTTTTCAAAATTTAATCTAAAAAATAAGAGTTGGCCCCCCCAAATATTTGAATTAGTCCAATAATGCTCTTAAAAAAAATAATTGGTCTAATAGTTATAAAGATATAACTTTATTTTTCGCAATTCTATTTTTTATTGTAAAATATGCTTTTATATCTGTTAAATATTTGATAAAATTTGGTATCAAACACGTTTAAATCTATATTTTTCAACCCGTTATGTAACGATTAACAAGTCATTGACTCATTAAAAAAATTTTGTCACTAAAACTACACATGAAATGTGTCTTTAGTTGCCATATAATGTGTTAAAGCAAGGTAGCTTTAAATATGTTTGGTGCCTAACTTATTTCTCCAAGTTTTGGATCATTCATGTTTTTGAAAATTTTATTAGTTCAATTGAAAGATTTTTTACTTACTTTAGCATAAAATTTGATAATTTGTGTTTAAAATGAAACTTTTTAAGATTTTGACTATGAAAATGGAAAAAATGAATTTTATTTTATGAAATATTGCCATCAAAAATAATTTTGATTGAAAATACTAAGATCTTTTTTCTTCTTTTTTTTTGGTGTGTGTATATATATAACTTCTCAAATAAAAAAGTGTGTCTATATATGTGTGTATATATAATAAAAAAGTGCGCGTGTGTGTATATATATGTGTGTGGGTGTGGAAGTTGTCTTGATAAATATATTAGCGTCGCAACTTGGCCCCCCAAACAAAAATTCCTGGCTCCGCCCCTGCCTGCATCCAGTTCTTGTTTTTGTATGTGCAAATAGTGTTAGATTTAGTATGGATCGTGTCCTATTCTATATTGACACATGGAAACTGTTTTGCTCAAAAGGAACTTAAAAGGTTGGTGGCTTATGCTAGAAGCAGTGCAAACTTGTTGAACAAACTCATCTTGCAGGACCAGATTGATTCCTATAAATGGGAGGTGAGTCTGAAACATTTGTCAGGTTTTAGAGGGTTATGGTCTTTTAATTTTTTGATTTCTATGTACATGAGTTGTTACAGCATCATTTTTTTCTTGCAGTGCCTTCTCCGAACTCCTTTGAACAACTATGATGCTGTCATTCTTCTCCACAGGGACAAATTACCATACCCCCAACGTCTTCTCTTTCCTTCTGAACTAAACCAAGGTAAACTTCTGCAGCCTTTTTCACTAGCATTGCTGAACTTTTTAGTAAATTAAGTTCCATAACATGCATATCCTGGGCAGGGAAGCATGTGGCTCGGGGGAATGCTAGCAAGGTTTTCCAACCCTTCATGTCGCCTGAAGACTTTAAGGGTAGCTTAGAGGAACTGAAAAATAAGCTGTTGGTGAACTTTGATCCACTGACGTTCTTCGTTGGAGATTTAAAGGCAAGCATTTTCACTGGTTTGACGTTAATCTTGAAATCATTGCTCTCCTTATTATTTACATTACATTTTCTTTTGACACATGCAGAAAGAGTTTTCCAACGTGTTCAAGGTGCGGTATGATTCTCTGGGAGGAGATGCTATTGGCATAACGTGGGACAGATTTTCTTCCAAGGTATAGTTCAATATCTTTCCTAAGTTCTGATGAGAAACTTGATGAGATGCAATGTGCATAGTGTACTGATCTTATTAACTTGAATCTTCTGCCCTGAATTTATATATTATTCTAGAAACGGGGTCGAGAGGAAGGAGAAGATCCAGGGGCATTCTAGCATTTTACCCCCTTTTATTTTTTTAATTGGCAAAATGCCCCTGTTTCGAAACTATATAGGTGCGTGCCCCTGTTTCGATACTCGATGACCCTAAAATCGAGTTACTTAAAGTACTCGATTGGTTTAAAATCGAGTTATGCCCGATCAAACTTTAAAAAAAAAAAAAAAATTCATGAAACTCGACTAAATGAAAATCGAGTTCCAAAACGTCACTATAGGGCTTAAAAACGTCACTATAGGGATAAAAAACGCCGCTATAGGGCCACTGAAACCTGGTATAAAAAAATTTTCCAGAAAAACGCCACTATAGGAATTAAAAAACGCCGCTATAGGGCCACTGAAACCTGGTATAAAATTTTTTTCCAGAAAAACGCCGCTATAGGGCTTAAAAACGTCACTATAGGGCTTAAAAACGCCGCTATAGGTCTCCCTGAATATTGGCCGATCACACTTGTAAAATTTTTTTGCATGGAACTCAATTTCCCTAAGCTCGAGTTACATGCAATTTTTTTTTTTTTTTTTTTTTTTAAAGTTTGATCGGGCATAACTCGATTTTCTACAAATCGAGTATTTCATTGAAACTCGATTTTAGGGTAATCGAGTATCGAAACAGGGGCACGCACCTATATAGTTTCGAAACAGGGGCATTTTGCCAATTAAAAAAATAAAAGGGGGTAAAATGCTAGAATGCCCGAAGATCCAGTTGACGTATTAAAATCCGTTGGTCAATTCGGTAAAGGATTTGTGAGGAGTGTTTATTCCCTGAAGTCTCCAAGGCTTATGAATTAACTATGAACTCAATGAGTAATGACGGGACTGACGAACTCATTTACCGAAGACGACGACCATGATACCGTCGACCATGATCCCTAGACGAGCATACTAATACCCACGTCACTGACGAAGGCAGGAAGGCCATTCAATACAGCCAATTAATACATAGGGCAGTTACAGATCCAGCTGTGTGAGCCGTTGGAGCACATTGAAGCCACATTATGAGGCAAGAAACGTTACTAAGAAGAGCATTAAAACCACCTTAATTGCCCCAACGGCTAGGAGCTGGAACCGCATATATAAAGCCTCCACATTGCCAAATGCAAGGTACAGACACACATAGACACTAAGAGATCTCTTTCATTCTGTTCAATTACATTGTTTATTCCTAAGAGAACTTCTTATACTGACTTTGGCATCGGAGGCATTGTGGCAGGCACCACACCGGTGACCACCTTTGAGAGTACGTTCATACAGGCTGAGGATTGCTTCCATCTGACCAACTCGACTGACAAGCTTATGCTTCATCAGTATAACTCTACTGACGAACTTACTCTACTGACGAACTTATTTTACTGACGAACTTACTCTACTGACGAACTTATTTGACTGACGAACTTACGCTTCATCAGTTTGGCGCCGTCTGTGGGAAACGACGTTTTCGTGTTCAATCTCGAAAAAGTAGTTTCCGATCAACTATTTCTCTCAGATGGAGTCCAATCATGATTCCGCAGCCCTAGCACAACAAGTTCAGGCTCTTGCAGCCACCGTTGAAGAACTGACCAGACAAAATCAGGAAATGAAGCTACGGCTTCAGCAGAAGGAGAATCGGTCTAAGGGGAATCAGGATGACGAGGGAGATAGCCATAGAAGAAGTGACCATCGAAGGCCTACTACTCCAACCGAGCAGAACTCGGACTTGCTCCAGGAGATGAGGAGGGAGATGGACGAACTTAGGAATGCCATCAAGGAAAAAACAGAACGGAGCGTGGATCGAATGGTCAGGGCAACGGATTCGCCGTTCACCACAGCAGTCCTTGACTGTCCAGTGCCGTCGAAATTTCGGCTACCTCAACTTTAACCCTTTGATGGGCTAAAGGACCCTCAGGATCACCTTAACACCTTCAAAACGACACTAGGACTCCAGCAGCCCCCAGACGAATTATTATGTCGTTCCTTCCCAACCACTCTCAAGGGAGCTGCAAGGGAATGGTTCACAAAGTTGCCAACATCTTCCATTGACACCTTCGAGCAGTTGAGCAACGCCTTTCTGCGTCACTTCATTGGAGGACAACGTCCAAAGAGGACCGCGGATCATTTACTCACCATCAAACAAGGAGAAAAAGAAACCTTGAGGTCCTATGTGAAACGCTTCACTCGAAAAACCCTGGAGGTGGACGAAGCTGACGATAAGGTGCAGTTGACGACCTTCAAAGCGGGACTGCGATCTAGGGAGTTCGTTTCTTCACTCGCAAAAAATCCTCCAAAAACAATGGCGGAGATGCTCCTGAAAGCACAGAAGTACATGAACGCAGAAGAAGCACTGGCTGCCATAAGGGACGTGGAAAAACCAGGGAACAAGGAAAGAAAGGAGGACGAACGTAGAGGACAGAAAAGGGACCGCTCAGATCGTCGGTTCAGTGACGAAGGTAAGTCTAAATGGGGTTTCTCCCGTCGGGGTTCTCGCTGTGGTTCCGTAAGCCCACATGGGAAGGACCTTACCGAGTCACCCACAACTCTAGACAAGGTAGCTATCACCTGGAAACCCTAGACGGACAGAGGCTCTCGAGGCCATGGAACATCGAGCACTTGAAGAAATACCACCAACAGATGTAACAGAAAATGTATTCGTCATTGAAATTAATAAATGAACTATTTAGCTAATGTCTCCATAACAAGCAGGTCTGAGCAGCTACAAGTCTAAAAAATGGCTAAGTAACAAGATTCCGCCTTGACGGATGTAAGTTACTGACGATGACAAGATTCCGCCTCGACGGATGTAAGTTACTGACGATGACAAGATTCTGCCTCGACGGATGTAAATTACTGACGATGACAAGATTCCGCCTTGACGGATGTAAGTCACAGAAGCCAAAAATGGCAAGTAACAAGATTCCGCCTCGACGGATGTAAGTTACTGACGATGACAAGATTCCGCCTTGACGGATGTAAGTCACAAAAGCCAAAAATGGCTAAGTAACAAGATTCCGCCTTGACGGATGTAATTTACTGACGATGACAAGATTCCGCCTCGACGGATGTAAGTTACTGACGATGACAAGATTCCGCCTTGACGGATGTAAGTCATAAAAGCAAAAAATGGCTAAGTAACAAGATTCCGCCTTGACAGATGTAAGTTACTGACGATGACAAGATTCCGCCTCGACGGATGTAAGTTACTGACGATAACAAGATTCCGCCTTGACGGATGTAAGTCACGAAAGCCAAAAATAGCTAAGTAACAAGATTCCGCCTCGACGGATGTAAGTTACTGACGATGACAAGATTCTGCCTCGACGGATGTAAGTCACAAAAGCCAAAAATGGTAAGTAACAAGATTCCGCATCGACGGATGTAAGTTACTGACGATGAAAAAATCTTTAAAAGGGGGTAAGTCACAAAAGGTACTGACGAAGATAAGGGGAGAAGTTTAGAAACAAAGGCTCAGAAAACTGAAAACTAGCAGGAAACCCAAATGGTCACACGAATTGGAGTTATTTACAGCCCAAAACCTTTCACATTCTACGGTCGTCATTACAAGTCACGACGACCACAGAATCGGGGGGCAGCTGACGGGACTGACGAACTCATTTACCGAAGACGACGACCATGATACCGACGACCATGATCCCTGGACGAGCATACTAATACCCACGTCACTGACGAAGGCAGGAAGGCCATTCAATACAGTCAATTAATACATAGGGCAGTTACAGATCCAGCTGTGTGAGCCGTTGGAGCACATTGAAGCCACATTATGAGGTAAGAAACGTTACTAAGAAGAGCATTAAAACCACCTTAATTGCCCCAACGGCTAGGAGCTGGAACCGCATATATAAAGCCTCCACATTGCCAAATGCAAGGTACAGACACACATAGACACTAAGAGATCTCTTTCATTCTGTTCAATTACATTGTTTATTCCTAAGAGAGCTTCTTATACTGACTTTGGCATCGGAGGCATTGTGGCAGACACCACACCGGTGACCACCTTTGAGAGTACGTTCATACAGGCTGAGGATTGCTTCCATCTGACCAACTCGACTGACAAGCTTATGCTTCATCAGTATAACTCTACTGACGAACTTACTCTACTGACGAACTTATTTTACTGACGAACTTACTCTACTGACGAACTTATTTGACTGACGAACTTACGCTTCATCAAGTAATAGTAAAGAAATCACAAATAGCGTGTTGTAAGTTTTTTTTTATTATTTATTTTTAATATATAAATATTTATTTATTTATAGTTGAATAGCATTCCCCATTTTCCAATTGACAAAATAGTTTTGAGGAGCATTGTGCTGTGATTTTTGTTTCTTGTTTCTAGATTTTGGTTGGTTAGAGAAATAAGAAATAGAGGGGAAAGAGAGGGGAGGGGGTACAACTGTACAAGGTTACCTTCCATGCTACATGTACTGGTGACTGCAACACGTAGGAGTTGAAAAAAGGAAACCGTTCGGCAATATTTGTGTATTTTTGCTTTATTAAAGAAATAATTTGATTTGTAGTATTAAGCTCTATTTGATATCTTCTTACCAATAATATATGGAGATATCTTGATGAATGCATTACTATGGGGCTGTGATCAAATACCTGCACCAATATACGGATTCAATCAAAACTCTGTACTGAAGCTTTAAAAAGAAGATAAATGCTATATTCACAACATTTTTACCATGCTCTCACAACAAATCTTAAGTCATAATTAAGTTGTTACTAGTTTTGATTTAAACTCATTGTTGAAATTACTTTTTTTGCTCATCAATAACAATAAAAAACAACTTGTCACTTAAAATTTATTTTGAAAATGTTATGAACATAACATTTTTAAAAAATAATGGTAAATTATAAATTACACCTTATTTATTTATTTATATGTTATCAATTCATTGCTTTTAACTTTGACTGGTTTTCAATATAGGCTCTTTGTCTAAATTGTTTAGTCTTTTAAAATGATGTAATTTTGAAAAGTAAAAAATGCTAAAAATAAAAAACCCTAAAGAATTGAATTGAGAATAGGTCAAATTCATTTTATGAAGTAGCGAGGAAAAAAAGGGTTCAGAAGTGAAGAGAAGACAATGGGTTATGACTTGTGAGCATAGTTATTAAACCCAGATCGACTTAGCCGATTGGACTGAAAATCTAATGACTCGGCACCTAGATTGGTCTGGGTATTTAAATGGATAATTTTGCATATGACCTAATCAAACTTAGTCAAACTCGGTGGGTTTGTGGCAACTTGAGTAACTTTGATTTTAAGAAATCTAGAACTAATTATAAGGATTTAAAAGAGATAAAGTGTTAGAGATTAGAGTAGTCCAAGATGTGAAGTGCAAATGATTTTGGTTGAGTTTTGATGAAGAACAAGGTTTTGGGAAGTTGGAGTAGTAAGAGAGAAAAAGACAAAATTTTAAAAAATTGAAACTACAGTGTCCTTTAAAAATTCAATTTCTATGCATTTCGTGAGTCAAGTGACTCACGACAGAGTTGCGACATTACTCACGAAAACAACAAACCTGGAGATTTTACATTGAAAATCTCACAGGTTAGGGTTTACTCGCGACACAATTGCGGTTGACTCACGGAGGCTACTATCCAAAACTTGAAGTTTTTAGGAAAAAGTTTTAGTAGCACGCAACTTGGGTGAATCATGAGACACTCGTAACATTATTTGTGAAAACACCCAAACAACAGTTTTTCAAACACAAAAACAACTATAAAAACTTCAAAACATGAGTGATGAAAATCACTTCCAAAAACAAATATAAAGACCAAAAATCTTTTTGATTTAATCACAATAAGCTTAAGCGCACATACATCAAATTCAAACACTTATAATCATACAAGTGGAATAGATATTCATTGAACGTCAAACTTGTGTTGTGTGTAAATATCAAGTATGAATTAGTCTATAGTTTGGTACGAGACTTTAATGATCAATTCAATCAAGTCATACACCAATGACATGAAATTAAGAGACCCGTAGTATGCATATAAATGAACATATATGACTCCTCATGAAAAGGATTTACATTGATTGAAGCTTTTCATTTAGCATATTTTTTCATACTTTGAACAAGATTTCTCAAACTTTTTAAGTAAAGATGCCTTGAAATTTTTTATATTTCTTTGAGTAATAAGCCTTTGGCTTTGGCATCATATTTTTAAATATGTTTTGCTCTACCTTTTACTAGTCTAACTAGTTTTCGAAGCAAAGATTTTGCAGCTCTCTCTCTTTTGAGATTGAGAATTACCTAATCCAACTTAAGTTAAGTAATGATTTAGACCCCAAATCTTCAATTTATGCCATAATTACTTTTAAGCTAAATCAAAAATTAATGCTGAATTTAAGTGATTTCAATGTTCATGGACATCAAGGTAAACAATTAAAAGCATATGAAGTACATAAAAGAAGCCGACCACAAGGGGAAAAAAAACTACTAGATAACACCAGATCTATTATTGAAGAAAAAAACCAAGAACTTGGCAGGAAAACCTTTTTGCGGTATTTAAGCTAGAAATGATCCACTATGAATACAAATTTGCAGTACAAATTCAGCTCTTGAATCCTCAATCCAAACAAAAAAAGATCCACAAAATGCAAAATATTTAAACATGATTACAAGTAATATGCCAACACAATATGAAACTTAACATCTGGCATAATATTTTTCAGTTGATAATAAAAAATAATATTCTTTTGTTGTGATTTTTGGACTTTGATTTCTGGTAGTAAAAGGCTAAGCTAGGATAAGGATCAGTCGATAACCCCTTTTTATCCACATTCTTTTTTTTTTTTTTTTTGCTGAATTTTTTATCCACATTCTTGAAGGATAAATCTTGCACTTTATAAAATTTCTCACCCTTCCTCTCTCTCTCTCTCTCTCTTAAGGTTCAAGTGTAAATAAATTGATTTCTTATTAAGAGAGAATCAATTAAGGTAAGATTACAAGAGGAACACTGTTGCTATATATGTACCATTCCAAACTAACAAACTATGCGGTATTATTATTTACACGTGTACTATTACAAACCATGCGGTAACCACTTGAGCCACGTGTTACTACTGGATTAGCTTTGGCACCATACGCGAGAAAGTGAGTTACAATTCTGTTATAACTCGTGTCTAGTACTTATCAAAACGACCAAGCTTTATCACACGTGTGACTCGCATGTCCTACTTATTCTTTAGTGGAATGCAATTGTTTGGTGTCGTGTATTTTGGCTTTATTAGAATGACATCGTATGCCAGACATTTCTTCATTAACTTGAAACGAAGTTGTTTTGCTGGTATTGTTTACATTAAATAAAAGGATGCCATATTAATAATATATGAGTGAGGTAAATTTCTGTCTTTCTAATGTTGCGATATTAATATTTTGGTTTCTAAGACTTTGTTTAACAACTACAGGAGGTGGAGAGCATTGTTCCTCCCAAGGTTTGGGGATTTTTAAACAAAGAGAGATTGACTCCCCGAGAATTGTTTACAAAGAACCACAAGGACACGAGGAAAGACAGAGAGCAATGGATGAAGGAAATAGCAACATCTTGTACTGTGGTGGGTGCTCTCATTGTTACCATTATGTTTGCTACTTACCTGCCTTGAAACTTTGCCAATTCCAATCCCATTCCCCAAACATTCCATGATACTTAGTGCCATTATTCTATTCAAAGGCAGTCTCCTCACACCCCACGTTGAGCCCACAAATTGCCTCAAAAGTCACTAGTCAATGTTGGCGATAGGCTATTTGTCGGCGTTGTTTGCTCTACCCATCAATTTGATATTATCTCTTTTATATATCTCTTTCCTCTCTCTTTATTATTATTTTTTGTTTTTTAATTGATGGTGGGTTTATTTTAGGTTATTTTAATGCTAATGCTAATGCTAATCTAATTTCAATTTTGAAAAGAATAGTAGCAGCAGGGAATGGTCAAAACTTTTGTCATTATTTATTTATTTATTTGTTAGGTTTTGTTTTGTTTTGTTTAAAAAAAAAAATGGAACTTTTGACTTTTGAATAGTATTTGTTTGGACTTTTTGCAGAACGGAATAATCCTAGGGATATACCAAATCTTACGTCCAATTTAAGAGATTTTTTTTTGCTACATTGCATGGAATGTGTGTTATTCTTAGCATATGGGAAGGAACGTTCACTTTTCTGTACAATTGATATGGAAAGTGGCTTATAGCAAAGAAAAAGAAAAATAAAAGGGCAAGTGATAAATAGCCTTATAGCTTAATTATTAACATTTGCACCCCAAAATTCAAATGCTCCAATATAAGTTTATAACTATCGAATTATTAAAAGAAAAATGGTAATTACACTATTTTTTTTGAGGTTTGGTGGAATGACATTTCACTCTAAATCTTGAGGGAAAAATATTTTTTTCCCTTTACATCCATTTGACTGACCTTTGTTAAATTAATATTTAAAATGTTGTGTATTAATGCCCAATTTGCTAAAGGACAGGTTTCCAAAGTAAAAAAGAGCATTTTAAATTATTAAGTATGACCTTAGCTTCTTTTTTTTTTTTTTTCAAAGGATTGTGGAGAAATTTGCCATTTCAACTTTTAAGTCTTTTAATACTTGACAAATTTTACATTTTTATTTTAAATTTATTAGTTATGTTTATGATGATGTTGTAAAATATGACGTCTCTAAACTCGTCCATATGGTTCGTCCAAAGGAAAGGGTTCGTCCAAAGGAAAGGAATGGAGAGATGGGACGTGACAAAGTCGTCCTCAGAAGCCTCGTCCGTCCTCAATAAAGGATGGACATGACCTCGTCCGTCCCTAGTAATGGACGGATGAGCATTTTGGACTTGGCAAATATAATACTTGCCTAGTGAACCAAAGCCTCCACTAACTGCAATGAAGCACCGGTCCAACCAAGGTAACTTCCACGGGAATTATGGTAGTTACCTCTGAATTTGCTGAATTCCTTGACAATAGGAGCGGTTATTAGAGCAAGTAACCGCTCCAAGTGCATTATATAAACATTTTCTACGAAGAGGTATTTCATTCAGACATTTTCTAACAGAAAGTGAAGTCCTAAGAAGTATTTTCCCTTTCTACTTCAACCCACTGACTTTACCATCGGAGGATTCCAGACCGGCCTCCACCGGTCTTCTCTGATTTTATTTGATTTTTCAAGACTTAGCCTTCAAGATCATCAACGCCCGGAGACTTTCAGCCCACTGATTAATTTCCAAGGATCCATCAGTTGGGGCCGTCTGTGGGAAAGAAATTAGTCACCCTTGAACTTCATTTGTTGAGTTCTGTGGTTTCTTTCTCCAACAAAGGGTTGAAATGGTTCGGACAAGATCAAAGGCTACTAGTCCAAGCCCTCAAGAGAGTAGAGACGCATCCAGTAACCCCCATCGTAACCAACAATCGGCGCCCGCCATGCAGCCTCCATTTGTCCAACATGTACAGTCTATGGCCGCTGCCGTGGCGGAGTTAACCCGCCAAAATCAGGAATTGAGAAGGGAAGTTAGTCTCATAGGACAACGGCATGAGGCCTATGGAGAAGAGCAGGGCCAAAGCCAAGGAGACGGAAGAAATGCAGAGCCAGAAAGCCAATCGAGGGGTACTACACCAAGGAGGGTGCCACACTTAGAGAGGGAAATGGACCAAATAAAAAAAGCTATGGATGAGATGAGGGAAAACATGAGAAGAACGAATCCTGTAGAAGACCTAGTTCATCGAACAGATTCTCCCTTCACGGCTTCCATCAATGGCCACCCCTTGCCTCCAAAATTCAAGATGCCTTTGCTGGATTCATACGATGGAATGCGTGATCCATTTGATCATATTGCTACTTTTAAAACCACAATGCATCTTCAAGGAGTCCCTGATGAAATTATGTGTAGAGCCTTCCCCACCACCCTCAAAGGGCCCGCGCGAGTCTGGTTCAACAAAATACCCCCGAACTCAGTAAGTTCTTTCGAGGAGTTAAGCAAATTGTTTGTTAATAATTTCATTGGGGGACAGAGACACAAGTGTTCCTCGTCCAGTTTGTTAACCATTGAGAAAGGAGAGAATGAAAGCCTGCGTTCCTTCATCACACGCTTTAACAAGGAAGCCCTGACCGTGGACGAGGTAGATGACAAGCTACTGTTGGCAGCCTTCCATAATGTGGTTAATTCTGACTTGTTTATACACAAAATTTATGAAAAAGAGCCTCAATCCATGGCCGAACTCATCCATTCAGCCCAAAATTTTATGAACGCAGAAGACGCGATCATAGCTAAGAAGAGGAAGAGAGCTGAGAGACTGGAAACAAACCCCGCTCGTCATTCCGAGCAAGGTCCTCGTCCAAAGAAGGGGCGAACAGAAGATAAGAGAGACCGAGATAATAAGAAGCCAGGTTCTTCAGCGTGGAATCAACAATATACCCCTCTGAACATGCCACTTGAGCAAGTCCTTATGCAAATCAAGGACGAGCCCTCCTTGAAGTGGCCGGAGAAGATGAAGGGAGATCCCAACAAGCGCAATAGGAATAAGTATTGTCGCTTCCATAGAGATCATGGGCATGATACGGACGAGTGCTTTGATTTAAAGCAGCAGATTGAGAATCTCATAAGGCAAGGGAAGCTGAGAAATTTCATTGGACGAGACCACAAGGACGAGAAATTGAAAGGGAAGGTAGAGGAATCATCATGACCACTGCTCGGAGAAATAAGAGTTATCATAGGGGGAAGTTCAACAGGACAGTCATCCAAGTCAAAGAAGGCATACTTGAAAGTAGTGCAGAGCGTCCAACTCTCTGGACGATCACCGAGAGCAAGGACCACGGACGAGCAAGCAATCACTTTCACGGACGAGGATGCCGAGAGAATTCACCACCCTCACAACGATGCCATTGTCATCACCCTCCTTATTGCTGATTACAAGACTAGAAGGGTGCTGGTAGATAATGGAAGTTCAGCTGATATTTTATATTATCCAGCTTTTCAGCAGATGAGGTTGGGACGAGACCGGCTCCGTCTAGCGAGCTCCCCCTTAGTAGGTTTTGGTGGGATGAAGGTACAGCCTGTAGGCACTATTTCATTACCAGTGACAGTGGGGGCATACCCGCAACAAATCACCAAGGATGTGAACTTCCTTATGGTAGACTGTTCATCCTCATACAATGCCATAATTGGAAGGCTGTCACATCTACTTATCACCTGTCGGTTAAGTTTCCAACAGAGCATGGAGTAGGACAAGTGCAAGGAGACCAACTAGCAGCAAGAGAATGCTACCTGGCTATGTTGGCCATGGACGAACAAATTCAGGCCATGAATATTGAAGAAAAGAGAGGTGTGGCAGAACCCGCTGAGGTGTTAGAAGATATTTCCTTAGGTGAGAACAACCTTGAGAGGTGTACTAGGATTGGGGCAGATCTGGAAGAAAAGATTAAGAAGGACCTCGTCCAGTTTTTGAAGAAAAACACTGATGTATTTGCTTGGAGTCATAAGGATATGCCGGGTATAGATCCTAGTGTCATCACCTATCGTCTAAACGTATGTCCTTCCTCGAAGCCAGTGCGGCAAAAGAAAATGGTGTTTGCCCCTGAGAGAGATAATGCTATTAAAGACGAAGTTCAGAAGTTGATAGTGGCGAAATTCATACGAGAAGTGTACTATCCAGATTGGTTGGCCAATGTAGTAATGGTCAAAAAGGCGAACGGCAAGTGGAGGATGTGTATAGATTTTACTAATCTAAACAAGGCTTGCCCCAAGGACAGCTATTCATTGCCGCGCATTGATCAATTGGTGGATTCTACCGTAGGCCACAAATTACTTAGTTTTATGGATGCTTTCTCAAGATACAACCAAATAAGGATGGATGAGGCCGACCAGGAGAAAACGTCCTTTGTTACTAGTCAAGGCTTATTCTGCTATGAAGTAATGCCCTTTGGCTTGAAAAACGCTGGAGCAACATACCAACGACTAGTCAACCACATGTTCCATCCTCAGATTGGACGAAATGTAGAAGTCTATGTGGACGACATGTTGGTGAAAAGCCTGGACGAGGTAACACACATGGACGACTTGCAAAAGACCTTTGATACACTCAGGCGGTACAACATGAAGTTAAATTCCAACAAGTGTGCTTTCGGAGTGGCGTCGGGAAAATTTCTTGGATTCATGGTTTCACACAGAGGGATCGAGGCAAATCCAGAAAAGATTAAAGCAATTCTAGACATGAAGCCTTCGCAGAATATCAAAGAAGTCCAGTCTCTTACCGGACGAGTTGTTGCCCTCAACAGGTTTGTTTCTAAAGTAACTGACAAGTGTTTACCATTTTTCTAGGTTTTGAAAAAAGCATTTGAGTGGACGGACGAGTGCCAAAAAGCCTTCCAAGACTTGAAGATGTATCTTGTAACGGCCCCATTGCTAAGTCCGTCCGTGATAGGAGAAGAGTTATTTTTATACTTGGCGGTGACCTCTCATGCTGTGAGCTCAGCATTGATAAGAGAGGAAGGAAAAGTACAAAAGCCAGTGTATTATACTAGCAGGGCATTAAGGGGAGCGGAAGGACGGTATCCACTAATGGAAAAGCTTGCTTTTGCGCTTATCACGGCTTCCAGGAAGCTGAGGCTCCAAGCCCATGTAATCAATGTTATGACGGATCACCCGCTCAAGAAGGTCATGAACACGTTGGAAGCTGCAGGACGATTGATCCAGTGGGCTGTCGGCTGCTCCGGTGCTCGGTGCTCCCTCCCTCAAGGTATTTCTCTCTCTTTTTCTATCTGACTCTCTCTTAGTTTCTCATTCTCTCTCTCTCTTTATCTCACTGAAATGAAAAATATGAAATGAAAGTAATGAATGTCTCTCTCTCTTTATTCTAGTCTAACTCAGTAACTCTCTCTCTCTTTTGAACTGTAAGACTGTGATTAGCTGGCTGAATCTTTTTTTTTTTTTTTTTTTTTTTGAGAACCAATCTTTACTCTTTAGCTTTATTAATATTTTTCTTTTTACCTGTTTTTTGACTTTTTAAATTTGGCTTTATCTTATCCGTTGTTGTTGGTCAGTGTGTGTTGGTGTTTGTGAGATATTGATTGTCTTTTAGTGTATGTGTATTGTGATTTGTGATTGTAAAATTTTCAAATTGGCTGTTTGTGATTGGGGGCATCAGGCAGCTTGTGCTCGTTTGTTGAGTGGGGTGGGGGTAGATGGGTTGATAGGCACATGAGGCCGGGTAAAAAATAATTAAAGCAGTGTAATGTGCTGCACATTACACTGCTTTAATTATTATGCTGCATATGGGATGTATAATGTCTGGCTCTTTTAGTGTAATGTGCACAAGGAACTAAACAATATAACAAATTAAAACAGTATAATTAATGACAAACAAATTAAAGCAATATAGTTTATTGTTACGCTAAACAACAATAATTAAAGCAGTATAATTAACCAATACATTATAAAAGACAAACAAATTAAATTATGTTAGACTAAACAACAATTAATAATTTTATAATTAACGAAACAACAATATAACAAATTATAGTTTATAAAAGACAAATAAATTTATGAAACAACTAAATAACAATAATAATAATTTTATTAATATTTCAAATGAACTTATAGTTTATTGTTTATTCTTTTGCTAGAATTATGGACAAATATTTGATAAGAAAACCACGTACCCAAGATTTATCTCCTGTGCAAGATTCATCTTCATCTTCTAAGCGAATTCGTGTTGACTTTAACTTAAAAAATTTTCTTTCAAATCCTAGGCTACGAGAAAAGATATCATCTTATCATCCTAATAATCATGATGAAATAAGAAGATATTATTTACAAAAAGGCCCTTGTCAACCTGTTTTACAAAGTGATGATTACCCTATATTATATTTTTCTGAAAAGCCCCATCGATTTATATCGAAATGGTATGAAAAGAGATACTGGTTGGAATATAGTATAGATAAGGATGTAGTATTTTGTTTTTATTGCTACTTATTTGGGCAAGATGTTGGTAAGCAAGGAGGAGGTGACACTTTTTTAATGAAGGGATTCAAACTTTGGAATCAGAAAGAGAAGTTAAATGCCCATGTTGGAGAAGTTAATAGTGCTCATAACCAAGTTGTCAAGAAGAGTGAAGATCTATTGAAGGAAAAGCAACCCATTCAAAGTGTTTTGGTTAAGCAATCAAATCAAGATAAAATTGAATATTGGGTTCAATTAAATGCAATAGTTGATTGCATAAGATTCCTTTTATGCCGAGGATTAGCTTTTCGTGGTCACGATGAATCTCAAGGTTCAAGTGATAAAGGAAATTTCCTTGAGCTTCTACAATTTTTGGGGGATCACAATGAATCTATCAATGAAGTGTTGCAAAAAGCTCCGAAAAATTGCAAGCTTACCCACCCTGATATTCAAAAAGACATTGTGAATGCAATTGCACGTGAAACATCTAAAGCCATCATCAAGGATCTTGACAATGGGTTCTTTTCAATATTAGTTGATGAGTCATGTGATATCTCAGTGAAAGAAAACATGGCTCTCGTTCTTCGTTATGTGAATAAAAAAGGAATTATTATAGAGCGGTTCCTTGATATTGTACATGTAGCAAGTACTACCACTTTGTCACTCAAACATGCTATTGAATATTTATTTTGTGAACATAATTTGAGTTTATCGAACCTACGTGGGCAATGTTACGACGGGGCTAGTAATATGCAAGGTGGTATCAATGGTCTCAAAACTTTAATTTTGAAAAAGAACAAGTCAGCATTTTATGTTCATTGTTTTGCTTATCAACTTCAATTGACATTTGTTGCTGTTGCTAAAAATCACATTAACATTGCTGAATTTTTTTATGTGGTTAGTAATTTAGTAACTGTTGTTGGAGGCTCTTATAAGAGTCGAGATGCTTTTCGAGATACACAATTTGCCAAAATTAAAGAAGATTTAGAGAATGGTGTACGTAGAAGTGGGCAAGGTTTGAATCAAGAGACAAATCTTAAACGTCCTGGTGATACATGTTGGGGATCATATTATGGGACTATTCTCAACTTGATTTTGATGTTCTCTGCTGTTGTTGATGTACTTGAGATTATTGAAGAAGATGGCCTCTCCGACCAAAAAGTTGAAGCTCGATCTATTATGAGGTCAATTCTATCTTTTGAATTTGTCTTTGCTCTACACTTGATGAAAAACATTTTAGGGATCACAAATGAGTTGTCAATAGCATTGCAAAAAAAAAAAAAAAAAATCAAGATATAGTAAATGCTATGGATCTTGTTAAAGTGTCTAAGCAACGGTTGCAAGTGATGAGAGATGATGAATGGACATCTTTATTGGCTGAAGTGTCTTCATTTTGTACCTCACATGATATTCCTATCTTGAACATGGAAACGATATTTGTACTTAGTGGGAGGCCGCGATGCAACACCCAACAAAATACCTATTTACATCATTATCGTATTGAGCTATTCTACACAGTCATAGATATGCAACTTCAAGAGCTTAACAACCGTTTTTTAGAGGCGAATACCGATTTGCTACTTTGTATGGCTTACTTGAATCCAAGTAATTCATTTGCGGCTTTTGATAAGGAAAAGTTGATACGTCTAGCTGAGTTCTATCCATTTGGTTTTCTTGGGACAGATATCTTAGCACTTGACTGTTAACTTCATAATTACATTTTTGATATGCGCAGCAATGGCTTCTTTTTAGAGCTTCAAGGAGTTAGTGAACTTGCTGAAAAGTTAGTTAACACAAGGAAGCATGAAACTTATTCATTAGTCTATATGCTTGTGAAGTTAGCTTTGACCCTTCCTGTTGCTACTGCAACAGTAGAAATAAGTTTTTCAGCAATGAAATATATAAAAAAATGAAATGCACAATCGAATGGGAGATCAGTGGATGAATGATTGCTTGGTTGTGTATATTGAAAAAAATGTAGCTCGTAGCATTGATAATGAGACTATCATGCAACGATTTCAAAATATGAAAACTCGTAGAAGACAATTGTAAAATTTATGTATTTGCAAGTTTTTTTTTATTGTTGTTGTTGTCAATATATAAAATTTTCTTTTTATTAGATTGTGTAATTTGTGCTTGTTAAGGAACACCCTGGAAAAAATTCTTGGAGTTGCCACTATGGACATAACATTTTTTGTGTAAAAAATGTTAAGAGATCTCGATGTTGTCACAATATTTTCAAAACTGCTGAACTGTCAATTCTTTACAAGTTAAAATAAAATTTAACAAAATTATAAAGGTATTATGAAAATGTTGCGTCATTCTGTTGTGTTTTTAGAAATTTTTTGTTGGTTTAATCAATTTTGTTGAGCCAAAATTCACTATTCCACATACAATTTTTTTGGGTTGACTTTTTGTATATTTTTTTCTTTACACACTATTTTAAGTAAAAACACATGGTTTTGCACACAAAAACAAAAACAAAAACTTAGGAAAAAACGATTTTTCATCCTTTATGTTTGGGGTAGTTTACAATTCTTCCTTAAATCATGCAATTTTTCCCTTAATATTTTGGAAAAGAGCAAATATGTCATATTGTTATACTCTCAGTTAAACCCTAATGAAAGCTTATGATTCTTAAAATATTTTATTGTGTAATGTCTAAATTACTCCTGCTAAATTTTAACATCCTAAAAATTTTCTTTATGTATTTTGAGTTTTAAATGATAAAAATTCTTAGAAAGTTAGAATGATGATATTCGATTACACAAGCCTTTTGTTATCTTTTTTTTTTTTTATTTTAAATTTCTTAGCAAAACTCAGTTGTTTATTGTTGGAAGATGATGATATTCGTTATCATTCTTAGAAGTTTTTAGAGAATAGATATATTGTCTTTAGCAAGTAGGTACTAAAAAACTATTATAGTTAAATAAATATTTATATGTTAAATAGCTACCCTAACTTTGTGGTTGATCAAAATTCTTAAACGAATGAGATTAACTTTTTTCGACATAATTATCAAAATTCTTAAAATTAATGTCTTTTTTTATTAATGTAAATCTCTATATACTTTAAAAATCAAATGATTCATATCTTTGTTTTGTAATACAAATAAAATCTAGAATTGACCTTAATTACTACAGTACTTTTTTTTCACGGCAAGCACGTGCCTTGCACGTGCTGCCCTAACTAGTAATTAATAAAGTTGCGTGATTAGGTCATAGGTAATTTTTGTCTTTTTGTTTAATTGAATAATTAATTTCAAATGACATAAAAATTCAGTGCATTATGAGAATAAATAAATTTATTATATGGTTGAATAAGTAAAGATTTTTAGATATCAAAATACCAAAGTGCATGCCAAAATAATCTGATTACAGTACAGTTAAAAACATAGATTTAAAATTGTAAATATGTGTAAGAAACATTCACGTTATGTCCAAAATAAATGGCTTTTCAAAATAAATTATGATATTTTTTAGAGTGCGTGTTGCTTAACAATGATATGATATTCATAAAAGATGCCATGTATAAATAAGTAACCAATCAAATTTTAATATATGTCTCAAATTGAAATAGACTGCCAACCACAATTGACAATAGATTATAAAATTAATTTTTAAGATCGTAAATTTCTTATATGGTTTTATTCTTTGTCAAATGAATTATCCAATAAGTCATTTGTAATTTTGTTTTATATTTTGAGATGTTGATATTGTATAGAAATAAAACTTGTGTATTTGTTTTACTTATCTTTGTGTTATTTTGTTTTAAATAGCAATGTTAGGATTTGTATAGTTTTAAAATTATTGAATAAATATTAATAAGTGTAATTCATTCTTGATATAAGTGGTAAATTTAATTTGTTGCATGATTTTCTAAATGGCAAATATATGTTGTGTTCTTTAAAAAAAAAAAAATCATGTGAAAATACGGGTCAGCCCGACCTAATCTACAACCCGATTGACCTAAACCCGTTTTTTAACCTGCTTAAAATGACCAATTTTTAACCCGTAACCCGTTTGACTCGCAACCCAATTAACCCGACCCGACCCAAACCTAACCTGACCCACCTGTTTTGCCACATCTATTGGCTTTGGTGATCGAAATGAAGCTGGGGAGTTGCTTGGCCTTCACCATGCGATAAGTGCTAAAATCACAAATGGGGGCAAGACAGCTCCTCAGATTGCGGACATGTGCATGTAGTGACAGAGTTGGTCTCACAGCTCTAGCTCAAGCATCTTCAAAGTTTGTCTTGAAGTTAAGGTGGTGTTTGGTAGAGAGTTGAGTGTCTTTGATATACGTATGGAAAAAAGTGTGTAATATTATTTAAAAATGTTCAAAAGTGAATTTTTTAGAATTTATGTGATTAAAAAAACTAAAGGAAAGTGGAAAAGCCATGCGTGTCAGTCATTTTTTTGATTTTATTTTTACGGCCTTACGCGTTTTAAAATTTGAACATCTAAGAAATTTCCAACCCCGTTCACTTTTCCCACTTTTTTCTCATCACGCATGCCTAAGAACCGAACCCTCTTTTCTTAACCTTTCTTCGTTGGTTCCCTCGCAACTTCTCTCTTTCCCCTTTATTTTTATTCCACTAGTTTTTCTCTCTCAGAGTCTCGGTGATTCTTTATTAATCTCTCCTTGGTTCTCTCTCTCAGTGACTTTTATTAATCTCTCCTTCTCCTTTCTTTTTTGGTTTTCACACCCATTCTTTCTCAATCTTCAAGAGTTCCTCTTGTCACCAGTTCCTTCTAGTATCTATACAAGGGCGTGTTTGAATCTTGCCGTAAGTACGTTAGCAACTCGTCATTTTTTTCTTTTGATTTTTTGTTCATATTGTAAGGCATTGTTTGTTGGTCATTGAATTTGTGATTTTGTCCACACAGTTTTTTTTAAAACAGTTTTGGTTTGTTTCTCGCCAACCTTTTCTTTTTTCTTTTATGTTGTTTCCAAGAGAGGAGGCCACGCCACCGCTCCCAGCAGGCCGATCGTCTTCGCCGTGTCGCCGCTTCATCACTGGTATTTCTTCTCTTCTCTTCTCTCTCTCTCTTTTAGATATGATCTACTTTTATGGTTTCTCTCTCTTTCGCACTCTCTAATCTCATCTCTAGCTCAACTTTTACCACCTTTGTGACCTTTTATCTTAGCGTCTGTGTGGGTTGTGACTTTTTTGATGATCTGTGGGTTGTGACTTTTGTCTGAGCGTCTTTGTGCCTTTCTTAGTTCTGGTTTGAGGCTTTATTTACTAGTAGAACTTTTTTTTTTTTTTTTTGGGATAAACTATTTACTACCACAGAACTGGCAGTAAAGTTTTGGAGCATTTTTATTTGATTGGTTAATAGTGCCAGCAAATTGCAGAGTGTGGGTCTGTGGTCGAAATAATTTTTTAATTAATAAAGTTGAGTGATTTTTTTTTTTTGAAAGCATAAAGTTGAGTGATTAGGTCATAGGTAATTTTTGTCTTTTTGTTTAATTGAATAATTAATTGCAAATGACATAAAAATTCACTGCGTTACGAGAATAAAAAAATTTATTGTATGGTTGAATAATTAGTTGCATGAGTGATGTTAAATATATTACAAATTTTATTATATGGATTCGTTTGGATATAGCTTATTTGGTTGAAAATTAAAAATTGAAAATACTGTAGTAAAATAATTTTTAAATGTGTAAATAGTATCGTAGGACACATTTTTAATTAAAAAGTTGTTCAAAAGTTAGGTTTGTAGATCTTGTGAACAGTGCATATGACTCACTAGTGTTGCTGAAAAGTTGCTGAAAAGTCAAATATTATGACTAATTAAAAAAAAAAAAGTGAAACACAAACGTTGGATGTGCAAACACTCAATCCAAACGCTGCCTATGGATCTTGTAAATTGATGAGTCACAAGTTATAAAAGGTACTACCTTTGTTTTAGTTTGCTTGTCTTCTATTTCTTTTTGGAATGTCTCAAAATATTGTCCTATTTCTAAAAATAAAAATCATTAATTTACTAATGTTTTTATTATATTCTTACTTTATTTTCAAAACTATTTGAAAAGAAAACTAATAAATATTTAAAAAATCAATTTAATTGGGCACTTTTTTAGTTGCCTCATTAAGAATAATTTTTTTTTATTTAAAAAAAGCTGATTAATTTATTTAAGGATAGTTTTGTAAACTTAATAAACTAATAAACTAATAATTTATTATTTTATTAAAGTGACATGACACCAATCACATAAATTGATACACAATTTTGTAAGTTTTTTTATAGTAAAATTTTTAGTAACTTTTAGCATTTTCCAAATTGCATAATATTACACAAAAAATTAATTACATTTTTTTTTTTTGAGAATCAAGACTTTGCGTATTATTACTGAAGGCCCTTTAAATCAGCCTGAAAAACATCAAAAACATCTGGTGGAACATCTTCCATCCAGACTAACAAATGAGGATGTTTAAGTGCTCTTCTAGCTAGAAAGTGAGCGACTTTGTTACAATCAGTGCCGGCTCAATGGTATAAGCCATTGATGCGGTCGCCTAAGGCCCCAAGTGAAAAAAAAGGCCTCTAAATTTTAACCAATGGTATTAATTAAGCCGAAATATTAACAAATAAATAAAATAATATTTTCTTATCTAATGAAAAACAAATAAAAAATAGAAAGAAATGTTATATTCACAACATTTTTCACAACATTTTTACAAAAAAATCATAAATAGCAGATTGTTAAGGGATGTTATTGACAGCAAAAAAATAATTTTAGTAGTAGGTTCAAATAGAAAACAAGAAGTAACTTAACACCTAAGATTTGTTATGAAAAACATTGTGAATGTAGCACTTCTAAAAGAAAAAAAAGAAAGCAATCCACAAAAAAATCCACAACATTCTTCACAATAGTCGAGTTAGCAAACTTTTACTAGTTTTCAACTAAATTCACCACTAACATAATTCTTTTACTTACTACCATCAATCTGCTACATCAACAAATTTAAAAATTTTTATCAAATTTTTGTGTTCATAAAATTTAAAAAAAAAAAAAAAAAAAAAAAAAAAAATCTGCGTGGTTTATGTTAATTAATAGTAATTTTCCATATGAAACAAGATAATTAATTTTCGCCTTAGGCCCCCAAAAGCATCAAGCCGCCCCTGGTTACAATGCCTACGCACATGAGAAAACATACATTTTTGGAAGCATGAGGCAAGGTATTTGACATCCTCTGCTAAGTGACCAAAGTGAGCCAAGGAGTGGTTAGTGCTTTGAAGCGCATTGATGAGAATTGTTGAATCCCCTTCAAGAAATTAATTACATAAAACAAGAAAAATTAAAAGTTTTAATTTGAGAGTAATTAATGCATTTTTGCACATTGCCCACATTATTGTATTGAGTAATGTCAAATTATCTTATAATATGTTTACAAATTATTGATGTGACAAATTTTTTTTAGTTTTAATTTGGGTCCATCATTAACATTATATTTTTATTTACCAATAATTATTGAGTCTAAATTTAATAAGAATGAGGTGCAAAGTCCACGCACAAAAAAAAAAAAAAAAAGGAAAAAGGCAAAAAAGAACAAAAGAAGAAGAAAAGATCAACGAAAAGTAGCAGAGGAAATTGAGGAAAACGACAAAACAGAAATAATAAAATGACGAAAATGAAGAGAACAAAGAGAACCAAAGAAAGTTGTTAGCAGGACATTTTTGTCCAGAGATTTATGCTCCTTCCTTTACTCCCCAATTTAGGAAAATAATGTTTTGGTGGGAAAACGCCAGGGCTACCAAAATATATCTAGTTTTCCCTCTTCAACCAAAAAACTTAGGGGATATTTGCAGATCAGCCTAGAGAGGGGATATAATATAGTATGTATAATTTTTTTTTTTTCAGGTCAGGGTGGCCTAGGACCACCCTGGCTATAAGGTGGCGCCACCCCTGAGTGTAGGCTCAAGCCAATCCTACCTTTTTGTATAATATA
Organism: Quercus aquifolioides; assembly: GCA_019022515.1. Lineage (NCBI taxonomy): Eukaryota > Viridiplantae > Streptophyta > Magnoliopsida > Fagales > Fagaceae > Quercus > Quercus aquifolioides. Next base: position 1,256,206 of record CM032325.1, on the reverse strand, counting down.
TTAATCCCGTATTTTTGGGTTTTTCTATTTTATACTTTCACTTTTGCACCTATTTCAGCATATTTAATGTGATTTATTTCTAACAACTAGTATTTCGTCTCTTCTCTTGTTCTCTTGCTTCTTGGGCTCTCCCTCTCTCTTAGATTTGATCTAGTTATATGGTTTCTCCCTTTTGCACTCTAATCTCATCTAGCTCAACTTTTACTGTTTTTGTGACTTCAGTACTTTACTGTGATTTTGTTTGGGTGTCTTTGTGCATGGGGAGGTGTCTATTCAGCTATAAGGCCTTTGGCGTCTTTGTACCTTTCTTAGTTCTTATAATAGTGGGTCTGTGATCGAATAATTTTTTAATTAATAAAGTTGAGTGATTGGGTCATAGGTAATTTATGTCTTTTTGTTTGATTAATAAATAATTGCATATGACATAAAAATTCATTGCATTATGTGAATAAATAAATTTATCGTATGGATGAATAATTAGTTGCATGAGTAATGTTAGAGATATTACAAGTTTTGTTATATGAGTCTTACAAATTCATGCATCACCAATCAAAAAAGATAATTAATACACTAATAATATATTATTTAATTAAAGTAACACCAATCAAATAAATTGATACAAAAGTTTATAAGTTTTTTATGTTAAAATTTGCAGTAACTTATAGCATTTTTCCAATTGCATAATATCACACATAATTATTTACGTAATAATGAGAAAAATTAAAAGCTTTGATTTGAGAATAATTAATGCATTTTTTGCACACTGCCTACATTCTTGTATTATTTGTTACATTTTAACAATAAATAGTCTTTTTGCTAGAATATTATTGGACAAATAATTAGATAATCGATATAAAATTATTATTTGATTTGTAAATTAAGAGAAAATCAACTACAATATGTAACCTTTTGAAAAAAATTATTTTAATATGTGAATTTTTCAAAAGAAAATACTTAAATTATTTAAAATTCAATGCTAGTGTAGCACCATGATTTTAAAAACTGAACTAGTCAAAGAATTGTAAATGGATTGATTATTAGTTTTTAGGTCTGATCGGGATTGGACCCATGATCGAACCGATGATGTAATAAATAATTTAATTAATAAATATATAATTAATAAATATATAATTATAAAGCAATAAATTTAAATATATAATAATTTTATAGCTATCAATATTTACTAAAAAAATAGATATAACATTTTAGAAGTATATTTATGTCAAATTAAAAGAAATTAAGATAAACAAACTATCAAATAAAATAAGGTTTTGGTTTTAAAGTTTTATGAAAACGGGTTTAAGGTTTTATATTCATATATAATTTTCTTTACTTTAAGGTTTTAACAAAAACATTATTTCTTTAGAAAAAAATTTACCAATGTTAATATAATTTCACACCTAAATATTTCTCCCAAAATTATTAGTCTCTTCTCTGTATATTAAGAGGATTCAAAAAGTTAGATATTGTTTTTTTGACTTCCAAAAATACCTCTAATTTAATTAACTTATCTTTATTCCTAAAACATAAAAATGAGGTTAAAATTATAAATTGACAAAAATTAAAAACAAAAAACCTATCCATGTTTATAAAACTACCTCATGTTCTATAAAACTTCCCACTACCCCATCTATACAACCAAAACTACCCCATGTCCTAAAAAATAAAAATAAAACTACCTAAAGTTCCTATTAAAAAAAATATTTAAAAAAAGAATCTTATTATATGCACAAAGCATGACAAAACTAGTATTTGTTATGTAAATATTTTATACTTGTCTGGCAAAATATTGTATGCTTGTCTTACCAACGTTATTATTGTTGCTTGTATTTACGAAGTGCAAAGAAAAAATTAAAAATATGGGAGTCAAAAAGTGGTCCCCACCTAACCATCAACGTGGCGAAACAACATCCAACCACGTTTATGCTTAACTTTTTTTAAAAATAATATCTTCTCCTCTCCTTAATCACCCTCAAATAAAAAAAAGAAAGCTTTAATAAAAAAGAAAAAGAAAAAAAAGAAAAAGAAAGAAAGCTTAAATAAAGTAGATCTAGAAAAAGAAAATTGGTCAGAGCTCTCTCTCTCCGAAGAAGTAGCAGTGGCAGTTTAAATTCCTCTCTCTCCTCGAAGCCCAGTTCGGCAATTCATCCTCAGTCGGGTCCTCACTCCTCGCCCAAACCAAACAAATCTGAGATATTTTCTAATCATTTTCTCATATTGCTTTTCACACATTCTCAAACAAATATGAGATTTTCTCTAAATTAAGAGTCTATTTAGAAACAATTGAAAATTGAAAATAATGCAGTAAAATAATTTTTGAACGTGTAAATAGTATCAGGAGACTTATTTCTCCAAATTTTCCCTAATCCCAAATCTGAGGTTTTACAAAATAGAGAAGAAAAACTTGCACCTTCCTTGTCAAAAAGCCAATAAGTCCAGGAAAATTTTGCTCAGTGAGAAAACCGCTGAAAACCGGTCGAATCGTTCAGGTTTACGGTTTTACCGGTTTAACTGACGATTTCCAGTTTTTTTCACATTTATTGATATTTTCGATTTTTAGATAGAACCGAACTGGACTTAAGTTCGGTTCTTAATTAAATCAGTTGAACCGGTAGATTCAGTCTGGTTTTTTAAACCATTGTTGCAACACTGCCCACCACTAATTCCAAAAAATGTCGATATGACTTCCAAATTATTATCAAACAAAATTTTAAAAATTTGAATTCGTAGCAGATACGATACAACCAAATCTACATTTATTTTCTTTCAGACACAATTTGGTTATATTGACAGATCAAACATGGAAACAAAGCCTGCCTTGAGTGCAGCCGTTGTTGAAGTTCTTAAGCAAGACAATTATCTGGATTGGAGTGTTCGAGTGAAGACATATTTGATGGCTCAAGATCTTTGGGACATTGTTGAATCTAGGAGCGATTCTCCTACACCGGAAAATGAAGCTGCCTTTAAGGTTTGGAGCAAGACGAATGCCATGGCTTTACATGTGATCCATATTTCATGCGGGCCGGACACATTTTCTGATATTAGGGAAATTACTTCGGCCAGAATTTCTTGGGAAACCTTGGCAGGAAAGTACAAACCTAAAGGTCCTGACCCAAGTGGCAGGTAATTTAGATCATTCAATTCGTTAATTAAAAGTCAAGTATCTCTCCCTCTCACGTGATTTTGAAAACCGGTTTTGCTTAGGACAGTATGGCTTCAGTTCCTTTAGAAGAAGACAATCTTGACTCAAGTACTGAGCCAGGTACTTCTCTCTCTCTTTTATTTTCTGTGTGTAAATTAGGCTAAAAGATAACCAAGACAATGACAAACTTACAGAAAAAAAGCTTGAAAGATTGTGAAAATATAAAATAGGTTGTGATTGCGTACAACCTTGAGGTCACGTTCTAGGAGGAATGTTCCGCCCATCCAAAGAATTGGAAAAGACAGTGACGTGCCACGTTGGAATTAAGGTCCAAATAGTTCCCATTGTCACCATCTCCTTCATTGTTTTGTTCATTTGTTGTTTTTGTTTAGTACAAATCTTACAAATTACACTTTGCGCACAGTTAATGGTTAACTTGCTAGCTATTTACTGGGTTTTTGTTAAAGATCTTGTGCTTACTATATGTTTGTCAATATTGCTCTGCAAAAAAGTGTCCACTAAACTGTCATTTTGATTTTTGATTTCATCTTGATTTATGCTTTATTTTCACATTGTTTCTTACGGGTTTGGTTTGATTTGAAACGAAGTGGCTTTTCCCATTTTGTTTCTTTATTTTTAGCATCAATATTATTATTCATTATTTGTTTGTGGGTCGTGGAGGATTGGATAAAAAAAAAAAAAACAAAAAACAAAAAAAGCATAACAGCGATAACAATGGTGGCAGTCAAAGGTAAGCTGGCCGACAACGGTGTTTCTTTTGGTTTGATTGTCTCTCTCTGCCGGTTCAGTTTACCAAGGTATTTAAAAGTTTCACATGAGATGCACATGAGCATTCCGTTTGTGATTTTAACGGAAGATTAACAGAAGTGTTGATTTGACAGTTGTATAAAGTTTATGGAGTAAATTGGCCGAAATAAAAGGGTTTAGGGGCTGTTCTGACTACTAACATAAAGTTAGGGGTGAATGAGCATATTTTTCCCCTCTTATTTATTTATTTATTAATTTTTCGAGTGTACGCGTTTTGAATGCTAGGAAATTTCCTTCCCCGCTCATTTTTCTCATCATACATTTTTGAAATTCAAAATCAACAGACATATCAACTGATAGTTGACATGTAGACATGTAGACATTAGAATGGTTTCATTTCATTTTATTCTCTGAAAAAAAAAATATAAATAAAGCTTGGCAGGAGAAAGCGACATTAATGCTGGCGTTGAGATCGGTGATTGGAATGAAGCTACGGAGTTTCTTAATGGCCCTCCCCGTGCAATAAGTGTTAAATCACATGTGTATATAGTGGAGTTAATTTTTCCGGAATTTGTGTATTTAAAATATGTTATTTTGCTTCACTTTTTATGTTGTTCTTCTAAAAAAAACATAAAAATACAAGAAGAAATAAGATAAAAAAGAATTTAGCGGAACACTTTATTATGAAATTTCAAATCACAAGTAGGTAACGGTCAAACTTCAAACAGGTTAAGTGTTAAATTTTAAATCACATATAAGTAGCTTAAATTTCAATCAAATCAGTAAGTTATAATTTACCCATAAAATAAAGAAATGTGAAAACGGCATGTGTGTCTTGTTAAAAATTAATACTATGTCCGTTTGGCAACGTTGTTTATATTTTTTGAAAATATATAAGTGAAAAAATGTGTAAAAATACGTGTAATTTTATTTAAAAATTAAAATCATGTGTTAACCTTTTGTACTAAACGGCCCATAATTCTCGTCTTTAGAAATTTGAAAATTTTAAAGTTTTACGCAGTTTGTCTCTCTGGAATTCTCTGGAGCTTAGTTTAAGTTCAGTCACACATTTTTAAATTGTCTAGTAGGTTTGAGAAAGTCATTATTTTATTGTCAATAAAATATGAAGCTAGAAGCTTCAAGATGGTTTCTTAACCGGATCCGGATCCTCTCCATTTCCCTTTGAAATGGAGAGGCTCCAGTTCACGGTGGGGATTTCGTCCAAAATGATCCACGCTCAAAAATGATCCACGTCATTTAAAATGTACTTAACTGGGGTTTAACTCAACCGGACAAAAAAAACCCCTTTCCTCTCACCAGTTCAAACTCTCTCTTTCAAAATTTCAGAGTTCAAACTCTCTCACTCTATCCCACTTGTGATGGTTTGTGTTAAACTACACAAAGACCTCCTTGACTATTGTTCCAAGGGGTCAAAAATCCAATCCCTCCTTGATGGCATGGTAAACTTGAGAGATTTCCTGTACTCTATTCCTTGCCTCAATTCACATCTCTTTTGTGAGCAGAAAGTTAATGGAATCAGCCCATTTGGAGAGTAGCTCGGAACATTTATCAACTTGACGAATCTCCCTGAAAACTGCAAATCTTCCATATAAAATGGCTTAGCATTAAGCCATTAAGCTTCAAAGTTTCTAACAGTTATTAACTTATTTTCACAAACAATTTTTGTGCATTTCCAAAAAAAATTAAAATTAAACAAAATAAGGAACTGCTACCAATCCCAAACCACAATGTTCTTTGGCATGCCCTGTAGCAATTAAAATTTACAATATTATACATGCTTAAGATCAAAGCTGATACACAAATATAAATTTTCTCATCATTTTTTTAGGGTAAGAATTGAACACACACTCACAAGTAACATAATAGAAATTTGTTATATGCATATACAAATGCTAGCATTGGTGTGTGCCACAACAGACATTGATGTTTACCTTCAATAAAAAGGAAGCTCAAGGGGGATTTCATGTTTTAGCTCATAAATTTCCAGACAAAGAAACCATGCAGATAGAGATCTCAATGGGTATTAACACACTTAGATATAGTTCGTTCAAGGTTTTATAGCAAAAGTTTAAACATGTAGTTGAAAAATAAACAAGCATAGATATCTTAAGCTTGGCTTTATTCAGATAAGCATAAAAATATTCAACTAATGGTAAAGCTCAGCTAAATATAAAGATAATGGTGAAGTAGTACTGAAGTAGAAGAATTCTACAGCAACTGCATTCCTCGTGTGGCAATGCGTCCAACACCATATCACTATCCCAAACACAAACTAAATGTATAACAAATAACCCAAGTAATCCTTGTGAGCAACACCCATAATTGTCACCTTTCAACTTGTTATTAGCCAGGTCCCATCTCAGAACATCATAAGGAGATATATGTTGAACATCAAAAGAAAAATTGTAGACCAAGCACTTGAAATAGAACTCCAACAAATAAATAAATAATAATAAATAATCAGAGAGCAACCTGTTTCCTTCGCAAGTGGGGCAAAGGCAAGGATTGATAGCTACAGGGTCATACATAGGCGACCACTCTATGGTGGCATTTCCATTGCACAGTTTGCATTTATAAAACCCTTTTCCTCTGCAAACCCCACAAGGCAACGCAACCTTTCTCTGCACAAAAAACCCACCAAGAAAATCAAACTTAGAAGCAAAAAGACTAGCAAAAGGGAAAAAGAGAGAAAAAAAAAAGGTTTGGGAGCCAGAGATGGTTTGGCTTTTGAGCGTGGATCATTTTGGACGACAACAGCAAACAAAGTGAAACTCACCACCCACACAACCAACACGACAACCCCCGCCTCCACCACCATCAATCATCCCCCACCACCACCACCACCACCACCACCACCACCAAACTCATCCAACCCAAAAACCCACCGATAAACCCATTAACAAAAACCCAAAATTAAATCAAATCAAAGTTAAATTCTTAAAAAAGAACAAAAATACAATGTGGGATTTTCAAAAGAACCTGCAAGAGATTATCAATGGTTTCAACAGTGGCGAAGTCACACCCATACCCACCTACACCCACACCCACACTCATCAAACCCACCACCACCAATGGTCCACCAAAGTCCCCAATCCAAACGCAACCACACCCACACCCACACTCAAACTCAACCAAACCATGGCCAAAACGATCCATGGCCAAAATCGAATAGCCACCCATGACCATGCTGATCTCGCCGCCGCAACAACCATGTCATCGCAAACCACCAGACCCACGCAAAACGACCCACGCCATCAGGTACTGTGACCTCCCAACCAGAACCACCAAAGTCCTTGACCATGTCGACTCGCCACAAAAAATCACCCTTGACCAAACCCAAAAACCTTGAATCTCGGTTTAAAGAAAGAGTGATAGAGTGAGAGAGTTTGAACTCTGAAATTTTGAAAGAGAGAGTTTGAATGACTGGTGAGAGGAAAGGGGTTTTTTTTTGTCCGGTTGAGTTAAACCCCAGTTAAGTACATTTTAAATGACGTGAATCATTTTTTAGCGTGGATCATTTTGGACGAAATCCCCACCGTGAACTGGAGCCTCTCCATTTCAAAGGGAAATGGAGAGGATCCGGATCCTAATCCTTCTTAACCGACATGCATCTAGTATAAATAGATGCAATGATGGCTAAATTGGTGTGTGAGAGACGTGTGAAGTGAAGTCTTAGGTGAAGTAAAGCGTGTGAGGTGAAGTTGTGTGGAGTCAACAGCTTGTGTGTGAACTGTGAAGTATGTAGGGTGAAAAGTGAAGTAAAGTAGGAAAATCCATAGTGTCAGTAGTGTCAAAGAGTTGGTGCGTGTCCTGTAAAAGTTAGTGTGTTGGGATTGTAAGAAGCCTTGCCGTGTAGTGTTCTTTGAATCTACTGTTTGTGTCATACGTGGAAGCCCACAGAAGGCTTTTCATTAGTTAAAGTGTCATTGGTTAAAGTGTCGTAATTCAAAGAATAAAAGGCCCGATTGGTAATATTTAAATGTTTAAATAACAAAAACGGTTGTTTAAGTATCTTAATATATATTTTCACATATTTTTACATATTTTTTTACTCATACATATTTTCATAAAATTTTAATAATATTACTAAAAATCTCTTACCAAAATTATCTTATATTTAAAAAAAAGAACTCTGTTCGTTTTTTTGTTCAACATTTCAGTCATTTTTTTAATATATTACGGCTGTACACGTTTTACAGTTTGAACAGCTAAAAGAAATTTCCAACCCCGCTCTCATTTCCCACTATCTTTTCTCATCGGCATGCCTAACCCTCTTTTCTGAACCTTTCTTCGTTGGTTCCCTCTCAATTTCTCTCTTTGCCCTATATTTTTTCCTAACTAGTGTTTTTCTTTCTCAATTTCATTCCACAAACTTTAAGAAAAATAAAAGGGCAAGTGGTAAATAGTCATACACCTTAATTGATTAACATTTTGCCTTTAGAATTCAAATGCCCCTATATATTTATAACTATCGAATTCTTAAAAGAAAAGAGTAATTATTTTATTTTACTTGAGGTTTGGTGGAATAATTCTTCCTTGACATTCATTTGACTGAATTTTGTTAACTTAATATTAAAAATGTTATGCATTAATGTGCTCTTCATAAAAAAAGAGTATTAAAGAGCTTTTTAAATTATTAATATTAAAAATGCTCATTATTAAAGTGCAGGTTTCCAAAGTTGAAAGGAGTATTTTAACATATTAAGGTTGCATTTAGCATGATTTCATAAGTTAGCTTATTTTTAATTCTAGTTATGATTTTATTGTGCTTTTTGGTACTATTTATAGGTTTCACTAGATTATTTCAGTTAACTTTTATCTTCATCTACAGTATTTTCAGTAAAATGTTTTCAGTTTTAGCCAAATAAGTTATTTTCAAATGAACATTAAGTGTGTGTTTGGCATTGAAAAAAACTGCCAGCTTTTTTAACTATTCAGCTTATTTTTCTTACTATTTATAAGTTCTACTGTACTTTTTGTTACTATTTATGGGTCTCACTGTATTATTTCAGCTAATTTTTACCTTTATTTATAACATTCTCAGCAAAAAGTTTTCAGTTTCAGCAAAATAAACAAATTCTAAACAGACTTTAAGAATGCCTTTTGCTTTTTTTTTTTTCTTCTAAGGATTGTAGAGAAATTTGCTGTTTCAACTGTCTTTTGATACTTGACCAATTTTACATTTTTATTCTAAATTTATTAATTACGTTTTTATTAACCATTGTTAAATTTTGGTAAAGAGAATTTTATAAAAATTCAAAGTATTTAATTTCTAATATAATCATAAGGGTAGAGTGTTATTATTATTATTTTAAATTTGAGGTTGAGTTTCTAAAATTTTAAAAGGACAATGTATTTAAAAAAAAAAAAATTGAAAACATCATTTGCGTCAGCCTTTTTTATTTTTTATTTTAAATTTTATGGGCGTACGCGTTTTGAACGCTAGGAAATTTCTACTATCTTTCTTCGTTGGTTCCCTCTCAACCCCTCTCTCTTTCCATCAGTGACTCTTTATTAATCTCTCCTCCTTTCTTTTTTGGTTTTCACACCAATTCCCGCTCAATCGTCAAGAGTTCCTCTTGTCACCAGTTCCTTTCTAGTATCTATACAAGTGCGTGTTTGGATCTTTGGGTAAGTAACTCCTTATTTTTTTTTTTCCTTTTGATTTTTTGTTCATATTGTAATGCATTGTTTGTTGGTCATTGAATTTGTGATAACCACACAGTTCTTTTTTTTTTTTATAAATAAATTCTGGTTTGTTTCTCCTCACCCTTTTCTTTTTTCTTTTATTTTGGTTACAAGAGAGGAGGCCACGCCACCGCCGTCAGCAGGCCGATCGTCTTCGCCGTGTTGCCGCCTCATCACTGGTATTTCTTCTCTTCTCTCGCTTCTTTCACACACACTCTCTCTTAGATCTGATCTACTTTTATGGTTTCTCTCTCTTTCTTTCGCACTCTCTAATCTCATCTCTTCTCTAGCTAAACTTTTTTCGTCTCTGTGTGGGTACTGGCTACTGACTTTTGTCGTGTCTTTGTGCCTTTCTTAGTTCGTAGTAAAGTTACTAGTTTGAGGCTTTATATACTAGTGGAAGCGTGGAACTGGTAGTAATGTTTTGGAGCATTTTTATTTGATTGGTTAATAGTGCCAGCAAATTGCAATGGGTGTGGGTCTGTGACTCTGTGGTCGAAATAATTTTTTAATTAATAAAGTTGAGTGATTAGGTTATACCGTTATAGGTAATTTTTGTCTTTTTTGTTTAATTGAGTAATTAATTTCAAATGACATAAAAATTCAATGCATTAAGAGAATAAATAAATTTATTGTATGGATGAATAATTAGTTGCAAGAGTAATGTTAGAGATATTATAAATTTTATAGAAAAAATGTTTTTAAATTGATGGATCACTCGTCATAAAAAGGTAATTAATACTCTAATAATATATTATAATGATTTATTATTATTTTATAAAGTGACACCATTGACCTAATTTGTAAGTTTTTATAGTAAAATTTGTAGTAACTTTTAGCATTTTCCTAATGGCATAATATCACACAAATAATTAATTACATAATGAGAAAAATGAATAGTTTTAAAATTTTAATTTAAGAATAATTGGTGCATTTTTGCACACTGCCCAGATTATTTTATTATTCTTTACATAGTAACAATAATTAGGCTTTTTGCTAGAATATTATTAGACATAAAACGCGATAATCAATATAAAATTTTTATTTGATTTGTAAATTGAGTGAAAATCAACTACAATATGTAACCGGTTGAAAATAAAATATTTTAATTATGTGAATTTTTTAAAAGAAAATATTTAAATTATTTGAATCAATGCTAGTGATGCAGCACTGCCGACCACTAATATCCATGTATCAATCTCTAAAAATTTTGACATCTCAAATCCAAAAAATGTCGATACTGACTTCCAAATTATTATCAAACAAAGTTTTAAAAAGTTGAATTCGTAGCGGAGATAAGATACAACCAAATCTTCATTTATTTTCTTTCGGACACAATTTGGTTATATTGACAGATCAAACATGGAAACAAAGCCTGCCTTCAGTGCGGCTGTTGTTGAAGTTCTTGAGCAAGACAATTATCTGGATTGGAGTGTTCGGGTGAAGACATGTTTGACGGCTCATGGTCTTTGGGACATTGTTGAATCTAGGAGCGATTCTTCTACAACAGAAAATGAAGCTGCCTTTAAGGTTTGGAGCGAGACGAATGCCATGGCTTTACTTGTGATCCAGAATTCATGCGGGCGGGACACATTTTCTGATATTAGGGAGATTACTTCGGCCAGAATTGCTTGGGAAACCTTGGCAACAAATTACAAACCTAAAGGTCCTGACCCAAGTAGCAGGTAACTTTGCTCATTCAATTCGTTAATTAAAAGTCAAGTATCTCTCCCTCTCACGTGATTTTAAAAACCGGTTTACTTGGACAGTATGGCTTCAGTTCCTTTAGAAGAAGACAATATTGACTCAGGTACTGAGCCAGGTACTTCTCTCTCTTTTATTTTGTGTGTGTAAATTAGGCTAGAAGATAACCAAGACAATGACAAACTTACAGAAAAAAAATCTTGAAAGGTTGTGAAAATATGAAATAGGTTGTGATTGCGTTACAGCCTTTAGGTCACGTTCTAGGAAGAATGTCCCTCCCATCCAAAGAATTGGAAAAGACAGTGACGTGCCACAATGGAGTTAAGGTCCAAATAGTTCCCATTGTCATCATCTTCTTGATTGTTTTGTTCATTTGTTGTTTTTGTTTAGTACAAATCTTTCAAATTACACTTTGCGCGCAGTTAATGGTTAAAATTTTGAAAGTCCTCTCCACTTCATTAGAAATAATTAGATTCTCATATATTTATTGTTAGGGTTATGCTAACGAGTGCCCTTTAGGGCACTGGTTAACAATTTATTTTAGGAAAGTTTTGTCACTACTTTTATGAAAAATGGAAAAAGTTGTCAAAATTTTAGTTGTTTTTTTTTTTCCTCAGAAAAATTTTCTTTAAATGGATTATTATTAACCAATGCTCTTAAAGGCATCTTTTAGCATTTCCCTTATTGTTATATAAACTATTTCATTATTTAAAATTTTAAATAACATGATATTAGATATAATTTCTGGTAAAATCTCTAATAGTTGTATAAGAGATCTGGGGTTCAATCCCCGCCTACACCAAAAACTGATTGGTGTCTTGCTCTGATGATAAAGAGCAATCATTAGGAGCGGATGCTATAAGTTGAAACTCTCTCTAAAAAATAAAGAAAAAGATATAATTTAAAATTTGTAATCTTTAATGTGTGAACCATGAAATTGATCCACTTTAAATGATGTAATTAATGTGATTTAATTTACATAAATTAAATTTATTGATGTAAAAATTAATCTAATTGAAAGATTAAAATAATCTTATTAATTTTTCTTATATTTTAAAATAGCCATGTTTATTTTTCAACTTTATCTTATTACAATTTGCGAGACGCTCAAAAAAAAAAAAAAAAATTATTGCTAAACGTACAATGGATGAGCTTATGGAACATTTGAAGACAAAATAGTCATGCGAGCTTATGCAGGATAGTCATTCAACCTTATTTTCTAAAAAAACCCCTTAGTAAAATTAATTATAAAATTGAGCCCATAAACAAATTACTTAAATACCCCTCCTTTTATTTTTTTTATTTTTATTTTAATTTTTGTGGGTTATACGATCCAATCAGTTCATTCTTGACATTTGGCCTAGTCTTAAATAATAGTTTTCAAACTAAGAATATAAATATATAATAGACATCAGAAATAAATTGGCGATCTATATTTTCTAAGTAAATATGAACCTTTACTTTTTGTTTCAAAAGAACTTCATTTGAGTTATTGAAACTTTGAAAGTAACATTTTCAGTTATTGGTTCATCAAAATCTAAAAAAAGCATTATATATATATATATATATATATATCTTAGACCCCATAAAATTAATTTGGCTTTGACATTGTTCCTAGCTCTATTTGTATACTACTTAATTCCTTAGTAGAATTATATTTATTCAACCTTTCACATTTATTATGTAGGTTTGATTCCTAAACAGTAACTCATCTTTATTATTGTTATGTTAGTACTAGCCTCATCACACGCGCTTCACGTGTGTGACGAGAATTTTTTCTTTTTAAGTGGTCCTATTTTGTATAAAAAAAAAACCTATGATTTTATTATATATATAATTTTTATTTTATGAATCTAATTTATCTATACTACTATTTAAAGAGTTTTCTCTATTTGGACCAGATTTTTTTTTGCTCCAAAATATCTCTACACCTAGGTTTAAGTAAAGACAAAACAAAAGATAGTATGGTAAAAATACATATCTAACTTGCGCTAAAACATTGCCTACAAAATAGGAATCCCCTTCCACTCACTTACTTTTTCAAAGCAACTATACGTTTAATGTTTTTTTTAAATAGAAAAATAAGTTAAACACCTCACATTTATCCAAAAACAAATCTAAATATCAAAAAAAAAAAAAAAAAAACTAAACTAATTAGATATATACACGTTATTTTATTTTATTTTTATTTTTAATTTTATAAGTAGGTATATCTTTAACTCCCGTTAAAAAATTGTCTACAAAACTTGACTACTCTCCTAAAAATTTTCAAATTACTTTATTCATTTATAAAAAAAATTAAAATTAAAGCAAACACGTCTCTTTATAAAAACACATCTGCCGTATTAAAAAAAAAATCTACCGCTATAGAAAAAAAAAAAAAAAAAAAAAACCAGCCTTACACCCACTTTTGAGTCACACAAACAACTTCAAACTTCTACCAAATAAATTTAAATCTCCCCATTATCACCCCTATGTATTCTTGTGATTGGAAAATGTAATAATCTCAAATTATAATTTATTCAAATTATTAACCTTTACATAAAAAATAGAAGAGCTTTTGAGCACGTGCTAGTAAGTGGAATAAAGCAATTTAAAAATCAACAGGAGAGTGGGCCTAATTTTTAGGCCATGTTTTAGTGGGAGTTTTGTATTTTAACTGAATTATTCTTTAGTTTTGTCTTTACTTAAACGTAGGGGTGTAGGGACAGTTTTGAACCAAAAAATAAGAATCCCAAGCAGGTGAAGTTCTTTAAATAGTAACTAGCCTTATCACACGCGTTTTGCACGTGCGATGAGGCTTTTTTTATTTTATTTGTTAGTGGTCCTATTTTGTATTAAAGAAAAAACTGTGTTTTTTTTATTTTATATATATATATATATATAATTTTTATTTTGAAAATCTAATTTATAAGTAAATAAATCAATTTGAAAATTAATAAAAGAGTGGTCCTAATTTTTTAGGCAATGTTTTAATGGGAGTTATAGTTGCATTTTTACCAGATTATCTCTACTTAAACATAGATGTATAAGGACATTTTTTAACTAAAAAATGAGGAATCCAAATAGGGAAAGTCTCTTAAATAATAATATAAATATAGAAGAATCATATTTAATCTCTTATAGATTTTTTCCCTCAAGTTTCACCAAACTTTATAGGGATGTTTTAGGCTCATATTGCACTTGCTTTGACATAGCCGTATGGCTTTGTCTGTACTAAATCCAATGTCTCTAGGTATTTAATTAATATTGAAATTCAGAATCAACAAAAAGTATCAACTAATAGTTGACATGTAGATGTGAGAATGGTTTCATTTCATTTTATTCTCTGAAAAAAAAAAAAATCTCTGAAAAAAAAAAAATAATCTAATAAAGTTTGGCAGGGGAAAGTGACATAGAGGGAAACATTGATTTTGGCGTTGAGAAGTATAGGTACTTAAAGAATGCTTTGCAAATTGGTTATTGGAGTGCTGTCAAGGAGTTACTTAGTCACTTTGAGGATGCATTAAGTGCAAGAATCACAGTTACGGAGAAGACCGCACTTCATGTTGCTGCTGAAGCTGGACATTTGCATATAGTGGAGGAGTTGGTAAAGCAAATGTCTGCGGAAAATTTGGAAATAAGAGATAATGAAGGTTTCACAGCTCTAGCTCGGGCAACTTGTAATGGAAATTACCGTATGGCGGAGTTCATGCTTAGAAAGAGTGCGAAATTGTGCACTATTCAAAATGACAAAGGAAATATTCCAGTTGTTGTGGCTCTTTACGATGGGCATGTAGAATTGGCTCGTTATCTCTATTCGCTCACTCCGCTAGAAATTCTAGAGGCAGAAGAGGGCATGATGGGGGCTACAGTTGTTTGCGAGGCAATATATAACAAAGCTTTGGGTAAGAATTAACTCTTCGATAACAAAAGCTCGTTATCAGTATTATTTCCTGAAATTTTAGCAATATAATTCTGTATGATTGATTAATTTCTCTGTCCATATGGTACAACACAATATAGATATTGCTTTGGATTTAGTCAACCGTTGTCCACGTTTGGTTGTTGCTCAAGACAGAAATGGTGACTCCCCTTTTTATGCACTGGCTTGTATGCCTGATTATTTCCTAAGTGGAAATCGGCTCGTATTTTGGAAACGATGGATCTATACCGGTTAGTACCATCCCTTTTACTCTTCACTCTTGTTTTTCGTTGACTTGTTTTAGTATTATGCAAATAATGGATGAATTTAATTATATCAATGTGAATTATGTGGTGATATCCCTTAAAAAAAATCTATGACAAAGGGGGCCCTTGAGGCCCAAACCCATGTCCTTCGTTTGTGATAGTTATAATAGAAAATGACATATTTGAACTTTAGATGCCTCTATTAGAAGCATAAAGAGGTGCTGGCAAGTGCTTTGTAGCTTAATTGGTTTGCACCTTCTCACCTAAATACCAAATAATAATTCTAAAAAAGTAAGTTAAGATTAAGAGTCTTAAACATTATTTGAAATTAAGAAAAGTAAGATTTTACGTTGATAACTTGGTCTCTTCAATAGCATTGGAAATGAAAAATAAGTATATCGAAATATGAATTTTGACATGCTTATGGAAAAAACATGCAAGAATTAGAAAACTTAATTAAGAGGATTTTTGTAAGAAATTATTTCTATAAGAGACTATTTCTATTGTCGGTAATTGTGTGGATCTGTTTTTGAAATAGATAGTGCTAATTTAATATTTTAGGAATGACCAATTAAACTAAAAGAGTCTTGCCATATGATCAGTTATATTTTAAATTTGTTAGAATTCTTCGAAAATTGTTGCAGTTAAAGGAACACAAGTGAAATGACGTCATTTTCATTATTAGAGTATACTTATGCTTATGCAAAGTACTGGTTAACTAATATGAAAGCTATAGAAAATATTTTAATAAAATATTTGAAATTAAAAAATTAAATAGATAATAGAATTATAAGGTTTAAGATATAATTTTTCCAAATTATTTAAACAATATATTGTGTAAGTTTAGCTTTTATCAAAACCAAGAATTATTGTAGATTATAATTTACAATAAATGGTGATGCTTCTTTAAAATTTTTGATAGATTTTGATGATTAAATTTTAATTGGAGTCGTTTTATTTTTTTATTTTTTTTTATTTCTTTAAATTTAAGTGGAGTTTAATTTATATAAATCTATCTTACTAATTTTAATTTTATAGTACAGTACATTGAGAAAGCACGTGCTACAAAGGATAATACTTACGTCAAGTTGCATAGCACAAGCACAATGCCCACTTTTTATTATTAATACAAAAAATTGTTATAAATGATCAAAATAAATTAAAATAAATAATGATATTTTTAGATTAGAATTTTTTTGATGATAGAATTTTAAAAAGAAAAGCATTTCTAACCTCTTAAAGCTTTGATTATAGGGTTTCTATAATTTTATTGTGCTTATAGTGTGTCCACACAGTGAAAGTATATTTTATGACGTGTACATGTAACACTTACATCAAACCAAAATCATATTGCACAAGAACAACTTAAATCAATGTTGAAAAAAATTAACTTCTTCTCATATATAACATTCTAATAATTTACTATTTTTAGACATGAAAAAGAAAGTGACAGAAAATGTGAGTCAGCACATACAAAATATAACTAAGATTTATTATAAATTAGCTTGTTTATATCTTAACCTTGTAATTATCTTACTTTAAAAAAGTTTGGATAAATATATTACTTAAAAAGTTGATTCTTATAATAATAGTAGTAATAATAATAATAATAATGACAATAACAATATTCATTTAGAAAGTTATATTAATATGTCCGTTTGATTTGCTTATTCCTGACAACTTATTTTCATAGTATTTATCAAATGTGTTGTATAAGGCTAAAGTTGCTTTTAGCACCAGCTTTTTATTGGCCTTTTGCTAAAACTTATTGCTTTTTGCCCATGCAAGGCCCACAAAAAACCCAAGCTTATTTTGGTTGAAGTTTAGGATTCTATGTTATCTGTATTCTACTGCAAAGTTTTGGTCAAAAAGTTAACAATCAACTATTTATGGGTCGCATTTTATGATTTTTGCTCATAATACTAAGTCTTTTTTGGCTTGTTGCGGGTCTAGTGTTTCACTTTACATTTTGCTATAGTACTTTCAACAAAAAATCAATTAATTTTTGTTATTTTTTAATAAGTTTTTTTTTAAAATTTTTTTTATAAGTTTTTAGCTTTTAGTTACAGTACTTTTAGTAAAAATCTTTTAATATCAACTTTTATTTTTTTAGGTTTTAGCTTTTAGCTACAAAACTTTCAGTAAAAATCTTTGAACAAAAAGCTAGATAAGTTGTTCTTATAAAACAAATACTAAAAACTTATTTATTTCAAAAAATGATGAAAGCTAGATTATTTGCAAAAAATTTGAAACAAAAAATAGTTTTTCTATATTTGCCCATGTATGTAAATGGGTAACGTCATTGGATTGTATTAATTTTAACTGATTTTAAGAGATGTCTGTCTTATCTATAAATTTATTGAATTAGTTTTGAACCAAAAACAATTCCAATAGTACATGTTAAAATGGGTAACGGCTTGGCCAAAAGTTTTATAGTTTTGACTTGTACCGTCTTATATTTCCAAAAAAGAAAATTAGGATTTAAACTTCCTTTCAAACTATTAAATTATACAAAAACTAATAAAAATTAAACAAAAAATGGGTAACACCCCACAAATGTTAATGGGACGCTCCTACTAGTTCCACAATTATAATGTAAGTCCCTTACTTAAAGATTTTAATATTTTTTATAGTATTACTTTTGTAAGTCCCTTACTATAATGTAAGTCGCGTTTAGCGTTCCACGTTCCACGTATTCTACTGCTAAGTTTTGGCTAAAAAGTCAGCTCCAATTAACTCTTTGCTCAAAATACCAAGTCTTTTTTCTTTTTGTTTATTGTAGATCCTAGTGTCCCACTCTACTTTCTGCTACAATACTTTTAGCAAAAAATCGATGAACTTATTTTATTTAGATTTTGGCTTTTATCTAAGGTACTTTTAATAAAAACCTTTTAGTGAAAAACTAGATAAACGGTTAAAAACAGACATTAAAATCTCATTGATTTTTTTAAAAAACTAAAATATAGATTATTTGAAAAAAAAAAAAAAAAGTAAAAAATTTTGACACAAAAAATAGGTCCTTACTATATTTGCCCATATATGCATGGCTACCTTGAATGTAAATGGAGGGAAGGGGGAGTCTTTGGACTAGTTATTTTAACCGAATTTTAGAGATGTTTATCTTATTTATAAATTTATTAAGGCAGTTAAAAGTACATGTTAAAATGGATAACATTTTGGCCAAAAGTCTTGTAACTCGTACATTTTTATATTTCCAAAAAGAATTCTGAATTTAAACTTTTTTTCAAATTATTGAATTATCAAAAAACAAATAAAAATTAAACATAAAGCAGGTAGCACCCCATAATTGTTAATGGGACGTTTGCCACAACTATAACTTTATTTTTTTGAAAAACACCACAACTATAACTTATGTCCCTTACTTAAAGATTTTAATATTTTTTATTGTATTACTTTGGATTCCAAATTTTCAAGATTTAAATGGTGGCAATCAATTGTTGTAAGAAATCAGCCCCCTAATATAATCTATAGCTGTCTTGATTGTATATGTGTTGAACGTTGCAGTTTAGTAATTTAGGAGAAGAGTATAATTTTTTTTTTGAGAAGAATAAGAGTTAAATTTGTTGTACACAAACTATTTTATAGTTTTACATATATCTCATAAGTTGGAAATCGTGATTTCATGTCACCATTTCAATAACTTTTTGGGATGGGTGTAAAAGTGTATAAAATAGTTTGTATGTAATAAACACTACTCCTAAGATAAAGCCAAATTGTAATTATTTCTCTTTTCAAAATATCAATTTATCCTAGGATATAGTGGAGCTTTTTTTTTTTTTTTTAATTATTATTTTAGAAACAGATATAGTGAAGCTTGAATTATATAATTTTGTGCTTTTTTTTTTTCTTTAAAGGTATTCATATTCAATCAGGAGATCCCACCAATGAAATTCGTTTGAACATTCAAATCGCTGAGGTAAATGAAAGCACTGATAACGAAACTAGTGGATCAGGTATGTCATTGTCCAAAGTTCTTTTTCTCAAAATTTGGGTGGTGAAAGAGCAGTTATCTTGTGTCTCTAAATTTTTCTCTTAATTTTATATAAACATTTATTTTTCTTGTTTTATCTAACAATTTTTCAGAACATCCACATTAGAATCCGTATTTTATACTTTATTTTATAAAATATTACTTATTTAATTTTTTTTTATTCAACCCACTCTTCAAAATATCATACCACAGTTTTAAAAACAGGACCATACCGGACTAAACTGGCAAGTTCAACTGAGAATCAAACAATAATTCGGTCCAATCAAAACCTCAAAAACTAGTAAAAAAAACCAGGAATTGATACTTTTTTTTTTGGTTCTTTGACCATTCCAATTTTTAAAACTATGCAAAGCACCCTTTTTTTCTAATTATAAGACACAAAAAATAATATATAAGAGTTTGGGAATAAACAATGCTTTCCTGAATATAGAGAAGCATTGCACTTGTACCAGTTCATGTAAAATAGAATAAAGTTCAAAATATAATCAATGAAGTCCAAAAATCGCCCACGTCATATCATGAACAGGTTATGCAAAATATAATTTTGCAAAAATGTGCTCGGGCAAATATACAAACGACTGTAGCTTATACAAAACACACACACACACACACACACACACATATATATATATATATATATATATGTATCTATCTGGGGCCTTTCCCAAGGGTGAAGAGTGACAAAGTGGATGGTGGCTGTTGTGCGTAAACAAAGAAAAAATAAAAAAAATAAAGAAAAATGATATTTCAATGAAATAAAGCATAGAATAAGATATCAGAGTGCTTTAGAAATAGTTGGCCAAAACATTTAAAAATGGTTTTTGTTCTAAAATAAATAGTAAACTTTGCATAAGCTAGTGTAAATGCTAACAAAATGTTTATTTAGGTGATGTGTTGGGAATCCAATGTGAGTTTTTTTTTTTGGTTCGTTCTCTAAATTGGTCTCTTATCCTATTTTAGGGAGACCAATGTGAATGCTAACATTGACAACAAAATTTTGTGAATTTGTTTTTTCAATAATTACCACTCCATGATTCCCTTTCGTCATAGAAAACAGTAATGAAAGCATTCATAATAATGTGAAATTATAAGATGGAAAATAATGAAATTTAAATTTTAGTATTTAATTTGAAATTAGGATTAAAATTTAGGGTTTTACATATATAATGCCTATCTTGTCTGTTCTTTTTATGAGAATAATTTTCAAATTCACAATTTAATAAGGTTTTTGCATTGCAGGGTTATCTTTGTTGAGCCGACTAGTTTCAAATCTCCAAACTCTCTTGGGTATGTACTTTAGAACTCAATTTATAATTATTCCTTAGGTACAATAATTAAATTACGTAATTAAATTCATACATATAATTGTATTGAGTTATATTGTTTTTGAAAATAATAACACGATTTATGTTTTATTTGTTAATAACTATGTGCTTAAATTTAATTAGAAACCCTAATGTACTAAACTAAATTCACAATTTAATAAGGTTTTTACATTGCAGGGCGATCTTTGTTTAGCCTTTGCGTTGCAGGGCTATCTTTGTTGAGCCGACTAGTTTCAAATCTCCAAACTCTCTTGGGTATTGTACTTTAGAACTCAATTTATAATTATTCCTTAGGTACAATAATTAAATTACATAATTAAATTCATACATAAAATTGTATTGAGTTATATTGTTTTTGAAAATAATAACACGATTTATGTTTTATTTGTTAATAACTATGTGCTTAAATTTAATTAGAAACCCTAATGTACTAAACTTAAAAAACTGTTATCTATTTTGCACATTAATTTAATTTTTCTGTGTGTTTGAAGATTCAAAATTCAAAGACTGACATCAACTAAGAATAATATGACTAATTTTTAATTGTTTCTAGTTTAATTATTTTTTGATTAAAAAATTGTTTCATAATGGGAACAAACATATTTACTTAAATAACCATTTTTAAATTGTTATTTTTTTTTTCAAATTTACATTCCCGTCATAATCAAAACTTAAAATTTGTTTCTAACTTTCATATTCCTCCCATTTTAAAAATTTTAACATCACATTCACTCCAATTGGTTCTTTATTACATTCCCTCCAATTTTTTAATTTTTTAATTTTTTTTATTATATTTTTCAGTTTTTCACTTGCTTATTATCACCTAATGAAAATGAAGAATACAAGTGGATAGGATTTATAGGTATTAGTCTTAAAAGCTCACCTACAAAATAATACTCTTAACTTATTGGGTAATTTTGTTGCTTATTTTAAGCACACGTGCTTACTCACTTCTTAACACTATTAAACTAAGTCCATGGGATCGGAAATTGTTTTCTTTTTGCTAAGTAAATGAAGGAAACAAGTAAATGAGACTTGTAGATATTAATCTCAAGCGCACCTTAAATGGAGTACTCTAATCTTTAAGGTCGCTTAGATAATTACGAGCAAAAGAGATTGTGACTTTTTTTTTTTTTTTTTTGGTTTTATAATAGTTAATTTTTCAATGTTATGATTATTCACCAAGGTATCAAGCATCTATATGAAATGAAGTTGACCCACTTCCAATCCAATGTACTCCTGAGTCTCATGGAGATGGAGTTATCACATTCAAATATTCAAGAAATGGGGACCGGTCGCGTTCAAGGGGCCATCGTCCGTGCAACCAAGGAAGGGATTTTTGAGTTTGTATTTGAAATGGTGAAAGCGGTTCCACAATTTGTGTGGACCAATGATGCAGTAGCAAGAAACATTTTGTCGGTTGCCGTCCAAAATCGTCGAGCCAAAATCTATAGCCTTATCTATGGTCTTAATATGAAAAACGCTTTGGCGAGTTCTCTAGATTCCTCCGACAACAACTTATTACATATGGCAGGGATGTCAGCACCTTCTACCTCACTTAATGACATCCCAGGTGCAGCTTTGAAGATGCAAAGAGAACTACAATGGTTTAAGGTTATCTCTCTCACTTCTAATTTCTTGGTCTTTAACTGTTGGCTATATGTTCACTTAAACAACTATTGGAGTCTTTAATCAAGCAGTAGCAGTAGGCTACAAAATGTTACTGTGGCCCTTTTGAATATTTTTTGGCGTTTGGTTGTACTACTTTCGCTGGTACAGAAATTTACAAAAAATTTCTATATTTTTATGTGAATATTAGATAATAAGTTTTAATTCATTACTTTAAAATACTAATACAGAAAACTAAAATCAACGTAAAAAAACACAATCAAAATAACAACAATCAAAATAAGAGTTCAACAACAAAGAAATGCTAAAATAATTAATAAAAACTATCAAATAAACTTATACATCCACATGCAAAATTGGAAACACTTCAAACCTATAAAAGGACACTTGAAAGTTGTTTTTGAGCTACTTTTAAAGTTTTGGGGGCGATTCTTTAAGTTTTGAGGAATAGCGTGATCATTTTGAAGATTTCATAAGGCATTTTTGTCATTCAATGGTTTTTAAGGTTTTTTTTTTTTTTTTTTTTGGTGATTGTAGGGGAAATTAAGTGATTTTAGAGGTTTTTGAAAGTATTTTTTGGTCATTTGGAGGCTTCAAGAATATTTTGGTCACTTTGTAAATTACTTTCATTATTTTGGATGTTTTTATTATTATTTGGTTAATTATTTTGAAAATCTTAGAGGTATGTTTGTCATTTTATAAGCTTACTAGGTCTTATTCTAGAGGATTTCAACAGATATATTTTTTCTCATCATGTTAGTGGTTTTACTGGTATTTTCGTTGTTTTGAAAGTTTCAGGGACATTTTGAAGGTTTTGACTCTTTTGAGAGGGTAATTTAATAATTTTGGAAATTTTAGAGGAATTCTGTCATTTTGGAGATTTTAAGGGGATATTTGAATCATTCAAAGGGTGTAGGAGTATTTTGATTATTCTTGGAAGTTTTGGTGATACAATAACTTGGGGGGGGGGGGGGGGGGGGGGGGGTTGTTTCACTTGAGAGTTGAGATTGACAAATGTATTACACTCATTTAATAGGCCCAAAGTGAGAAGTAAAACCGGTCACTAAACCATTAGGGCAAGTGTAAAACATTTGTTAATCTCAACTCTTATGTGAACAACCCTTCCATTAGTGAGATGACGATAGCCGATAGGGACCAAAACAGAATGGTTTTTTGTTTTGGGGACTAAAAGCGGTAAAAAAATAGTATGGACCAAAGTAGAAATGGGGTGAAAATGTAGGGATGAAAATAGTTTTTCCGCCTAATATATAAATGAGGTAAATAATTTGTCTTTTCTAATGTTGTGATATATGTATATATATATATATATATATATATTTGTTTCTAAGATTTTGTTGGACAAATGCAGGAGGTGGAAAGCATTGTCCCTCCTAGGGTTCATGGACATTTAAACAATGAGGGTTTGACTCCTCGACAATTGTTTACAAAGAACCATGAGGACATGATGAGCAAGGGAGAGAAATGGATGAAGGACACAGCATCTTCTTGTACTGTGGTGGGTGCTCTCATTGTTACCATTATGTTTGCTGCAGTATTTACCGTTCCAGGTGGTAACAACCAAAATAATGACCAAAATAATGGCTTCCCAATTTTCTTAAATAAAAAATTATTTCTGGTCTTTATAGTATCCGATGCTCTCTCACTATTGTCTTCCTCAACTTCAGTCTTGATGTTTTTGGGAATCCTCACATCTCGTTATGCAGAAGAAGATTTCCTTGAGTCCTTGCCTAGAAAGATGATAATAGGACTTTCCACCCTTTTCTTCTCTATTGTAGCCATGATGACAACCTTTTCTGCTGCACTTTTACTTATGCTGCATGAACAATCATGGTTCAAACCTGTCATTTGCTTGGCTAGTATTCCTATCACCCTCTTTGTATTAATGCAGTTCCCCCTTCTTGTTGCCATGGCCAATTCAACTTATGGACCTAGCATCTTCAATAGGAAAATGAAGCGTTGGTTTTAACATATTCATTAATTGTACTATGTGATGTACTGGTATCCTGTTAATAATTGGCATATACTAGCCAAACATGAAGATTTTTCTTTCTTTATTCTCTTTTTCTTGGAAAGTAACTACTGAATTTTCAGCTCCAATTGTATACTTTGTGATTTTTTGGTCTTGCACATATTATAATTCCATTATATAAACCATACATCTACGGTTCTATTCTTTAATATTTATTCATTTAGTTACTTTGGGGAAGGATAGAATAATGCCTATTATTTGAGTAGATTACCTCCCCAACATTAGGACTTTACTTAGGTTACAAGGTTATCAATGTTCATCATTTAATAACTATTTTATTTATTTATATAAAAGGAATATTTCATATCATATGTTGCTTATGGTCCAAAATGATATGTTACCATTCTCAATTTTAAGAGGTATTTTTTTGATAATTCAATAATTAAAATGGGGAGAGAAAATTTGAACCTTGGAAGTGCCAACCAATTGAAGTGCAAGGCTCTAGGTAGGTCATTTACTAATATAGTGGCTAAAAATTCATTTATTTGTTTGCTTTGGTTCATTTGTGAAAAATTATAGACCCTATGTGATTTATTCAACGGAATTAATGAATTTAGTGATAAATCTTACACAATATGAGTTAAACCACACTGATAAATAGTTAACCACATATATCAATACCAAATCTAAAAGTAGCAAGTATGAAAGCATTATAAGTAAGGCACAAAATTTGATAACAAAGTGGAAAACTAAAGAACTTTTTTTTATGGAAATACCACTTCAAGGACAAAATCTTGTCGAAAATTCACTATAGGAAAAGTAGTTAAATAATCTACTTGCAAAATATTTGTATGGCTAGACTTAGACATGGCAAAACGGGTCAGAATTTTCTGACCCGACCACACCCAGCTCGAAAAATACCTGACCCGAACTCGATTTTTTTGATCCGAAACAAAAACGGGTTGACCCGTGATCCGATCCGATTTTTTTGCAGTCAACCCGACCCGACCCGGATAACCCGTGACCCGACCCGTAAAAAAAATTCGCAAATTTTTTTTTTAAACTATGTCATGATACTAAGTGCATAAAGCACAAAGCACCAAGAAAACATAACCAAACCAATAGGCAATAGTCAATAGTCAATAAATTATTAATTACAAGAAGACAAAATAATAGCTTTTTTCTTTTTATATGCAAATTGCAATTTGCCTATTTGATTTTGGTGCTTCACGAATCACAAAAGACAAAACCAATAAAGCTAAAAGCTCCAGCTCTGCTCCACAGAGCACAGAGACATGACAATTGACATGAGAAGACTTAGACTATTAGGCAACACAACCATTAAAAAAAAAAGAAAAAAAATCTAATTCAATTGACTAGAGTCCAAAGCCAAAATTGTGAGTCACATGAAAGAGTGAAGCAAAAACGTGACAACATAACACAACAACCACATCCACGGACCACAAGGGTCAAGGGCCAAAGCGATAAAGCCCCCTCAGCTGAGTCAGCCCTCTGCCCTTCTTTTCTTTTCACACTTTTTCAGTTTCAACTGGAGCTACAATTTGCAAGTATGAATATTTGTAGTGCTGAATTTACTACCAACGTTGAGTAGATTAAGATTGAGGTGTAATTTTTATAAAATATTTACTTATTTTTCTTTACTTAATATGTTATGTTTATTTTTAAATCTTTTTTTGTTTAGTTTATCTTTCTAAGTAATCTGACTTTACTATTATTTTAAATGAAACAAGAACATGTGCACTTAAGAAGACCAATAACTTGCTACTTTGCCGGCTTACTTGTTTTGTTTGTTTTAAGATCTATCTCTTTTTGAAGTTGTAAACTTGTAATTATATGCATTTTGACAGTGAACTATTAACATTGAAACTTTTTCCATCATGAATTTATGACTATAAATAATTTTTGTCATGCTCAAAAGTCAAAACTGTTAGCATTGGAAGGATATTAACAAGTGGCATTAAGTGCAATTCATTTGCTCAACTGATTTTATTCATTCTCTCTAAACATGTTGTCATTGATTTGTTTTTGTAATTGAAAAAAAAAAAAAAACTTTGAAAAATACGGGTCAACCCGACCCGACCCGCAACCCGATTGACCCGTTTAAAAATGACCCGTTTTGACCCATGACCCGTTTGACCCACCAACCCGATTGACCCGATCGGAACCCGACCCGACCCGCCCGTTTTGCCATGTCTAGCTAGACTCTCTATTACAAACTCTGCAAATTCCCTGCTTGCCTTTTAATCGTAGTGACTCTTAAACCTCTACAATCTTGCTAAGCGAATCTTCTCCATGAACTCCTTGTTTGCACAAATGAGCCTTGAGCAAATGATAGGTGAAGTACCGAGTTTCTTTATTATTTCGCATGACCGAGATTCACTCACTTGAGTGAAGTACCTATATCACTTGAGTAAAGACCCGCCTTTTACTAGAGCAAAATTCTCTAAAATACACTTCTTCAAAGTAGCTTTTAAGGCAATTTGTAACAAACTTTTACATGAAATAAAATACACCCTAATGACATTTTTTTGTTTATCATACCAATGTCATGCAGCTCACCAATATTGAAATCCAAACAATTTGACTTCAACCACTACTGTGCACAGATGAGTGCTTGAAGAAAATAGCTATTGTTAGCTCAGTTCAATTAATGGCAATTTACCAAGAGTCCCTATAAAACTAATGGTCTATTTGGATTGAAATGGAGAATGAAGTAAAGTAGAGTAAATATAGTCCAAAATTAGTCTCTATTTTCAACTAACTTTACTCTATTTCCCTTTTTTTCCCCCTTAAACCAAATGGGCCTAAAAGAGTATTTAACCTCATTAATTTATTTTAATAAATTATCCGGATTTTACCGTGGATACGCAATTCATGTTGGAGTCATTTGTGTGTAACGTTAACAAGCCTAGTTAAAGTTGCGACTTTTCCTGGTTGTTTTATTTTTTATTTATAAATTCTGATTGCTTGTTTTTGCTTACAGTGCTTTTTTTTTTTTTTTTTTTTTTTGGACGAACTACAATTTGTCTGCTGCATTTGAAAATATCACAAAAGTGTTTGTAGCTCCACTAACATCTTTTAGTGTTTTAAAGAAGACTTCCAAAAATTCAAATCCACCATTATTATTACTACCGAATTATCAACCAAAAAAAAAAATTTGTAAGCACTCCAAAGTCCAAACAATTAGAAATGAAGGACTCCAAAATAGTACATAACAGAAGCATTGTAGCACATCATTGATTATGACATTCACCTATAGTAGAGGCAATTATTTTTACAATTATTCATGTGTTTCATTTCATATAATATTTTTTTATATAACAATTTAATGTTTCGGATAATTTAGCAAACGAATCCACATGTATTTGTTGGTCAAGACAAATTGGCTTTTTTACAACTGAAATCGCTCCGATATGACAACCTTTGTGGTAAATAACTAAATAAATCTGATAAAAATATATACTTGGACCACCACCAAACCTAAGTACACAGCCATTTTGTGAAAGAATGAAGTCACACTCTTATTCAGTATTTTACATAGCAAATGCATACAATATAATCTGCTTTCTTTTATTCTTTTCACCAACTTTTTCCAACAATAGACACATACATGTGATCACCTATAATGCAGGGTAGAAGCATGGCACTGTAAAAGGAACCTCACAGGTACTAAACCACAACTCTCTACAAAAGGAGAGTGACGTGTACCACCAAAGCAGAGGTTAATGGCCCGTATCATCTTCATTATCGCTTAGGTTCATTCAAGTTCTTTCCCTCAAAAAATTCACCCAACATTCGTTCAAGATCCTCTGCTCCGTACTTGATGTACTTTTGAGGGTTCTTGCCACTCTCAACTAGAGGCCTGTAAAACATCCAAAAGCAAGTGTAAACAAGAAAGTAATGAGGAATCATTAGACAGACAATGAAAATACAATCTATCTGCATGTATTTTGCATAGCTTTGGGTCAAGTACCCTAAATCATTTGTAGCTCTTACATAGAGCTTTTCTAGCATTTTAAATATGACCATTTAAAAAATGTGAAGAATGACAACATTCAATTTAAATGTGAAGAATGACAACATTCAAGTGTTTCATTTATCCATTACTGTTGTTTGAAAATTTTTAAATAGACCTCATTATTGACTTTGTAATAAACACATCCTGAATGAAACATCTTTTACACACATACACAAACACATGCGCGCGTGTGTGTGCAAGCATGTGTGTGTGTGTTACTTCAAGTATGAGAAAACGCACCCAAAACGTTTTACAAAAGATCTGTAGGCAGGCAACAACACTTCTGCAACCGCAAGCCTTAGAGACTCTCGCAACTCAGTGTCAGGAACTGTCCACTGAGATTGCTTTTGATGAAGTTCCTCAAATTGCATATTGAACGTCTTGAACCTGAGAAATCCCACCAGGTCAGAACATTTGTGACAAAAATTACTTGAAAAAACCCTATAAAGATTTAACTCATTATCAACCTGTCTTTCACCAATGCTCTAGAAACTCCACTACTATTTCCTCCATCACCACCTACTGAACTCCCACCCCCAGATGAGGTTAGGCCTTGGATAGTGAGGCACTGAAGAATCTGCAAAGGAAAAAAGCACCTGCATTTAGCAATATGAAACCAAGTTCCTTTCCAGATTACTTTAAAGGGAAATAAGAGGCATTAAGCATAATCAGGACAGGTTACATCAAGGGTGTTCTGATTTTCAACCATTAGGACAGCAAAAGATGTCAAACTTCAGAGTAAGAACTCAAATTAACTATGATAAAAATACAACAAAATGAGGAATTTTTCAAACACCTTTGGTGCATATGATGAAACTAAATCAAATGTATTCCGGTTAAGAAGGCATTTCTTTGAGTTTGCACTATATTGTTTTAATAGAAGTAATATATTGTTTGCCTCATATAGAGTACAAGGCAACTAATCCCAGAGAAAAATGTATCAAAGATATCTGTGATACTATGCTCATATATATTATGACTTAAGATGGAATTGACAAAACTACACAGATCAATGAGTAAAACAGTGTGAGCTTTATTGTATGCATACAGCCATGCTCATGTCTATCAAATAAAGAAGAAAAGAAACTCTAAATACATGTAAGGTTTAGAGTTTAGAGTCTTTAGACATTAAAGTGACAGATGACACTTAAGTGTAAAATGTTGCTCACACGGGTTCAGACCAAAAAATTGTAACACACACAACCCCCCAAATAAAGCCACATGTTTTTAAAGATAAGATGATAAAATTATCTTTCCAGAAACAGATCAATGCAACACCAGGCAACGTGACATATCAACAGAAGATTCAGATGTGGCTTCATTTGGTAGAATGTTACCTTTGCCCAAGCATTCCTTTTGTATTGATTTGCATGTTGCTGCACAATCCTCCTGTGTCTCTGCACCCAATCGTCCCCTAACAAATCCTTGGCTTCTGACCTGAAAACAGATATTAAAGAAGCACCAGTATTCACAGGCAAGAAAATCATTCAAGATTTAAAAAAGAATTCTGATAATATGTACATGACATACCTGCGCACAGATCTGACCATATAATGAATATTATTCATGAGAAATAAATGGGTCAAAGCAGGATCTTTATACTGCTTAGATTTTCCATCCAAATTGGTTTGAAGAGCCTGCATTATTCTCATTGTTACAGAGGCCAACTGCGAACCCGTTTCATCTTTGTTATCAAATTCTAGAAAAAGCTGCTTCAAGGTTGATTGATAGCTGTAAAAATTTCGTGCATAATCTTAAGTCAATCATTTGATCGAGATTAGTAGTTAAATCAGACAAAAATAAACTGCTCAGCTCTCCAAAGGCAAAAATAATAATAATAATAACCTACCATATAGGATTATGGCAAGATGAAATCTCATAAAAATATGTGATAATTTGACATATCTGAATTCTTTTTGGGATAAAGTTCTAGGCCATGGGTCTTTAGTCTAATAGTATGTAATTTCAGTAAATGAGCTTTCATTTAGCATTGTTTAGTTTCTCAAAGTTAAATAATTTTTTAATTAGAATCCTAATGTCTTCTCTTTCTCTCTCTCTATTTTCTTTTCTTTCTTTTTCTTTTTCCCTACCCACCTATTCCCCCTTTAGTGTTACCTTTCACAGGCCTGGACAGCTTCCAGTTTCAGCCTTTTTCTTTCCCTCTTTGCAACCCCAAATCTCTCTCTCTCTCTCCTTCCCACCTATTCCCCCTTTACTGGTTTTCACAGCCCTTTGACAGACTCAATTTTCATCTCTCTTTCAACCCTAAATCAAGCCCTTTTCTCCTACCTATTTGAAACCCTTAAAATCCCTGCATTTTCACTACCCACTAGCCACCAAACAGCCCCTGATCATACTTTAGAACACTTTTTTACCCCAATGTTTGATACTATGAATTCTTCCTATATAAAAATGGTCGCCTGTAAATACCCACCCAAAAAAAAAGAGCAATAGAATTGTTGATTGTAATTCAAGAGTTTTCCTTTCCACGTATTTCTCAAAAACTACCAAAATTGCCCTTCAAGTCTCCTTTCTAGAATCTTCTAAAAGTATTCCTCACAAGGCTTTCTATTGAATTGTTATGTCAGTAAGAGAGAAGCTCTCAACCTTATTTTAAGGCAGCAGCACCTCCCAACAAATAGAACATAAAGCAAAGTCTCAGACAGCTAAAAATTAAAAGTAAAAGAACAAATATAAATGGATAAGAACAGAAAATAAAGATATAAACAATGAAAGATACTAATATAAAGACACATTTTTATTTTTCATAGGTGGATACATGTGAAATCACTACGGCTTTAATGGCTCAATCATCAACAACTAGAACAAAGTGGAATGTATGAAACTAGATTTTACCCTGCCACAAAGAATGGGATTATAGGAATAGCAAGAACGGTTAGCTGAACTTACTCAAACAGAAACTTCACATAGTTAATGACATAGCTTGTCAAAGGATGGACAGTTCCATCCAAGACAGCAGTTTTAGTTGCATCCTTTTCAACAGCTTCTTCAAAATCTCCAAAGGTCTCCTGAGCTGTCTGAGCGAGCCGTTTTGTCAAACCAAATGCGGAATCTCTTATTTCACTGCAAGCCTTACCTTTGAAAATCATTTCAATCTGCAAATAAATTCAGTTACCTAAGTTAATAAACTGATTTGTAGCACTATTGAAATATGATTGCATACAAAGGGCAACTGCTAATTAAGCATAAGAATCTGTTATACCTTGAAATCATTTACAAGTGAAATAAAAGGCAGATATTATGTACAAATGACAAGATAAAATGATTTCATCGAATATAATCACATACCCAGAATTAGGGTAATGTAGAAACCATACCGTTCTGTATAGGACCGAAGCAAAAGGGAAGCTTGTAGGATGATTTCAAAGTTAAAAATTATTTGAAATTTTGAATTGAAATCTTTAAAAGATAAATAGGTAGCAACAAAGAATAAAAGGCTATCTGCAAAATTTATCTTCTTCTCCTGCCCCTCAAAAATTGTCAATTTCTTTCTTCAATTAAAAGAAACACATTTTTAAGTTTTTAGGAATAATTTATATAATCAAAGAAAAGCAGCAGTCTAAAGAACCTAGTAATTACATCACATTTTAAGCAAAATTGATCCAACTCATATTGAACAACCTAGTAAATACAAGAATTTTCTTTAAAGAGGGTTTTTTTTGAAAACTATGAATGGATTACAATCAAAATGAGAGGGATTCTATGAATTATACAATAGAATGGATACCACTAGCTCCAAGGATCCTAGACTTTTCAAACAACAATCTCAAAAACAAAATTTTTGGCTCCATCCAAAATAAAATGAAATAATTATGAATTGCCCCACCTAGCCTTGTCATCTACCCTAGTCCCAATGAGTCATAAGCAGCAATCTTAGTGCAGGTTTCTATGGATTAGTAATATCAACTATACCTCTGAGTGAAGCTCCCGCATTATCTCATACATGTCCAAAAGTACAAATAACTTCTCTGGTGATCTTTTGCTCTTGGCAATTGCATCCCCAAAACTAAGTAGCACGGAAACACTACTTGCAGTGACCTCACCAAAACACTGATCCCTGAGAGAATCAAAGCCTTCAAATATTTGATCACAAACTATCCGCTCTCCAGCATAAAGCAGTTTGACCTGTTCATGCATAACCATATATTCAGAACATGAAAACTACCAAATTTGTTCAAATTCCAGACAAGTACTTACAGCAATACGCATGAAATGAATCCAATTCCCGATTTTGGCCTCCAAAACCTCCCATTGCATCTTCTGAACATCCTCTTTGCTAAGTTTTTCAACTCCCAATTTTTGGAGGCTTTCTTCTAGAACTGAAGAACGAGTATCCCTAAACAAAACAAAAGAGTACTTGTTGAACATCTTGATACTTAAACTTAAAAATAACATGTGTGTGTGTGTGTGTGTGTGTAATATAACAACAAAACCTTAAGTCTCAAAATTATGGAGTCCACTAGGGATCTTCAATAGACTTATTTGGGTTGAACACGTGTATTCATCTCCATCATTCTATGCTATCCAAAATCATATTTCTTTCTCCAATGTTATGCGTACATCCAATTCTACGCCATGTATATTAGATTGCATATGTCATATTGATTAGATCAATGCGGGAAAATAACAATGCATACATATGTCAATTATCTACGCATCATCCCTGTGAATATCCAAATCCATTAGAAGAGAATTGTAAATATTAGGTACAGCAGTTCACTAGCAAGCTTTAATATTAATGATATAATTACAATGCCAATGAAGGACCAAGCAAACAACATGGGAATTGCAAATTGGATCAGTTTTAATAATCCTAATATTTACACAACCTTCTACTGCTAAACAAACTTAGATTTCCCAATACGAACTTAGCTGAGCATGGTCTACAATTCTCAAATTGTTATCACAAAGTCCTAGTAGTTTATTCCTGTGGGGCCCGTGGGCCTGGACGTCTCGGCCCATCTCTAGGCTAGCCCAAGGCCCATGCCGAGGATCGACAGCTGTCCCAGACATCTGTCTAGGAGCTTTTTAGCCCCCTGGGCCACGCCGAGGACGATCCTATCCTCGGCATACCTATCCTATTCCCAGGCGGGGAACAAGCCCAGTGTAGGCGGTCACATCCACACTTAATGCATCTACCTAACTCCCCTGGCAATCTTAATGCTGAAAGGACTCCTGGACGGCGGAACCTTGGGTGTTGCGACCCACAGAAAGGTGGGGAACGTAGCTGATGGGACAGGTCCTTAAGCGGTGGTCTGGATGATTGACAGTTGGAAGGCTAGGACCGGCTAAGGAGGGTATATAAATGCAAGGAGCCCTTCAGAGTGGGGGCCTCCTCGGCCATCCGAGGAGCAACCCCCAAGCCAAAGAGAACGAGGCCAAACCCTCTCAAAGAAGAAAGTCTCCGGCGAGCCGGCGGCAAGCCTGTTGGCGCCAAACCCTATGTCCCACTCTCTAAACAAATGTATTGTTGGGGGATCTACGACGAAACGAGCCCCTACAATTGGCGTCGTCTGTGGGAAGGGTTAGTGCGCTGACCGGCGCAACCGGCGGTCGTTTCAAAGCAAGTACCACGCAAAAAGGTGGCGGTGCAAAAAGAAAGAAGAAGAAAGAAGAAATCCTGCAAAAAAAAAAAAAAAAAAAAAAAAAAAAAAAAAAAAAAAAAAAGACTCAACAGAAAATGGAAAGAGGAATTCTTTATTATTTCATAGAAAAGAGTTACAAATACAATCAGAGGCTCAGGCAGGCTTGTTTTACAAGCTTTATTACAAGCTAATCCTACAATCGGAGGCTCAGGCGGTCCGATTCTACAACTAGCTAGAGGGGGGGGAGGTGTCAACCCGTGCTTTTATTGGCATCAGCAGAACGGGAGAGCTTGACAATAAAAGCGGGGAAGGGGGGCTGAGGCTGGCTCACTTCAGGGCGGAAGCTTGAACAAAGTGAGGAGCAGATGCAGGGGGACCGGAACGTCCTCCCCCGTGACCGGAGACGGCAACACCCAGGCGCCAGCCATGACATGAGTTCGCGTGTCTCCTCCACCGGAGGTGCGCTCCGGGGAGAGACGTTAGGTGCTTCAACAACGTTCCACCTGGCCACCACGTACGGCACTGCCGGTGTCACGTCTAAACTCTGCCGCGCCAGAAACCCAGTGGGGGCTGCGGCCACGGCAGCCCTTAACTCCATATCTCCTAACTCCGGTCACAATTCCGACGGGGTTATTAAGGGGGCATGGGGAGTGGAAAGATGGTTTTCTTTCTGTTCGAGTTGGGAAGCTCATGGAGTATGAAGAAACCATCCCCCCAGAAAGCCTTATATAGAGGGGGAGGGTTGGTGACAATTAATTCACGCAGAATTCGAAGAGTGAGTTACCGAGGCGGCGGGCAATAATGAAGCCACCAAATTCCAAGGGGGCTGCAGACCGTTGTACTTCTGTTGATTTACGAGACCATTAATGAAGGCGCGTCTCGCGCACCGAAGCGTCAGGCGCAGAACACGAACGGCCAAGAAACGCTTCCCCGATAGAAGATGGGGAAACTAATTACTTCAGAAGACCAAGTGTTAGACAGAACCAAGGCTCTGCATGGTCCTCGGACTCAGGCCTATGGGGAAACTAATTACTTCAGAAGACCAAGTGTTAGACAGAACCAAGGCTCTGCATGGTCCTCGGACTCAGGCCTATGGGGAAACTAATTACTTCAGAAGACCAAGTGTTAGACAGAACCAAGGCTCTGCATGGTCCTCGGACTCAGGCCTATGGGGAAACTAATTACTTCAGAAGACCAAGTGTTAGACAGAACCAAGGCTCTGCATGGTCCTCGGACTCAGGCCTATGGGGAAACTAACCACTTGGCCACTACTTGTGAAGGCAGCACTTGTGCCTAGGTCTTGCATGGTCCTCGGACCCAAGCCTACGGAGAGCTAGCCACTACTTATGAAGGCAGCACCTGTGCCTAGGTCTTGCATGGTCCTCGGACCCAAGCCTACGGAGAGCTTGCCACTACTTATGAAGGCAGCACCTGTGCCTAGGTCTTGCATGGTCCTCGGACCCAAGCCTACGGAGAGCTAGCCACTACTTATGAAGGCAGCACCTGTGCCTAGGTCTTGCATGGTCCTCGGACCCAAGCCTACGGAGAGCTAGCCACTACTTATGAAGGCAGCACCTGTGCCTAGGTCTTGCATGGTCCTCGGACCCAAGCCTACGGAGAGCTTGCCACTACTTATGAAGGCAGCACCTGTGCCTAGGTCTTGCATGGTCCTCGGACCCAAGCCTACGGAGAGCTAGCCACTACTTATGAAGGCAGCACCTGTGCCTAGGGGTGTCAATGTTCGACCCAACCCGCGAATACGACACGAACCCAACACGGGTTTTTTCGGGTCAGGGTTGGGCCTTAATGGGCTTGGGTCATAAACGGGTCGACCCGAAAGCGACACGATAAGAAACGTGTCATAAGCGGGTCAACCCGCATAACTCGCAATAGACATGTTTGACACGCCAATTTATTTGTATCAACCTGAAATATTCCACTTAACACAACCCGTTTAACTTGTATAACAAATAAATATTTATTTTATTTTAGATTTGTCAAATACCTTTTATATCCAACATATATTTTAAATTTAAAAAGAAAAGTGAGTAATTACATAAATTTACAAGAGATATAATTGGAAATTGAAACTTTACAGGCCCTAACTACTAATACTTTTTTTTTTTTTTTTGGCATAGAACTTACACAAATGAAATTGGATGAGCTTGTGGAAAATGTTATGAATTTGAACATAAACAAATAATCTATAGATGATAATCGTGGTCATAGTCAGGATTAGTCTATTGTTTGCTCAAATTCTTTCAATATTGATACTTAGCATTTAGCAAGTTCCAAAAATATTATTTTTTTGTTGAACTATGTTATTTTATTTTTGTTAAACTTTGTTATTTTGAATTTGAATTGAAGTGTATGCACTTCTTTTTGAAGTGTAAAGAACTTATTTCTAAATGACTATTATATTTTTGAAGAACTATATTATTTTGAATGTGGGTTGAAGACTTGAAGTGTATGCACTGCTTTTTGGAATGTAAAAAAAAATTATTTCTAGATGAATGTTATATTTAATATTATGCAGGTTGAAATGGGTTGTGTTACATTCATGTCAACCCAACACGACTGTTTATTAAGCGTGTCAAATGGGTTGGGTCAGGTCAACCCGCTTTATTAACAGATCGGGTTAGGGTTGAAGGATCATGACACGATTATTAAATGGGTCGGGTTAGGGTTGAGCCATTTAGTCGAATACTCCTACATTAACACGACACGAACCCGACACGCTAACCCGAATTGACACCCCTACCTGTGCCTAGGTCTTGCATGGTCCTCGGACCCAAGCCTACGGAGAGCTAGCCACTACTTATGAAGGCAGCACCTGTGCCTAGGTCTTGCATGGTCCTCGGACCCAAGCCTACGGAGAGCTAGCCACTACTTATGAAGGCAGCACCTGTGCCTAGGTCTTGCATGGTCCTCGGACCCAAGCCTACGGAGAGCTAGCCACTACTTATGAAGGCAGCACCTGTGCCTAGGTCTTGCACGGCCCTCGGACCCAAGCCTACGGAGAGCTAGCCACTACTCAGGAAGGCAGCACCTGTGCCTAGGTCTTGCATGGTCCTCGGACCCAAGCCTACGGAGAGCTTGCCACTACTTTTGAAGGCAGCACCTGTGCCTAGGTCTCGCATGGTCCTCGGACCCAAGCCTACGCAGAGCTTGCCACTATGTTTAAAGCAGCAACAGAGTCTTCTATGAGAGGCTAACTACTTGCCGAAGGATGGAAGCGCCGAGCTGACCATTTGGGGAAGAACCAACCAGCGGAAAGCCTTTTGGGGTATGAGGGCCGTGGATATCAAAACCCTCCTCCCCGTCCAAGGGAACGTGCAGCAGGATTTTGAGGGGCTATTGTGGGACCCGTGGGCCTGGACGTCTCGGCCCATCTCTAGGCTAGCCCAAGGCCCATGCCGAGGATCGACAGCTGTCCCAGACATCTGTCTAGGAGCTTTTTAGCCCCCTGGGCCACGCCGAGGACGATCCTATCCTCGGCATACCTATCCTATTCCCAGGCGGGGAACAAGCCCAGTGTAGGCGGTCACATCCACACTTAATGCATCTACCTAACTCCCCTGGCAATCTTAATGCTGAAAGGACTCCTGGACGGCGGAACCTTGGGTGTTGCGACCCACAGAAAGGTGGGGAACGTAGCTGATGGGACAGGTCCTTAAGCGGTGGTCTGGATGATTGACAGTTGGAAGGCTAGGACCGGCTAAGGAGGGTATATAAATGCAAGGAGCCCTTCAGAGTGGGGGCCTCCTCGGCCATCCGAGGAGCAACCCCCAAGCCAAAGAGAACGAGGCCAAACCCCCTCAAAGAAGAGAGTCTCCGGCGAGCCGGTGGCAAGCCGATTGGCGCCAAACCCTATGTCCCACTCTCTAAACAAATGTATTGTTGGGGGATCTACGACGAAACGAGCCCCTACAATTCCCCTTTTCTGGATTACATATATATATATATATATATTTTTATAAGTAATAAGTTTATTGATGTCAAAAAAGGGGAGGATTACATATTATTTTATTAGATACTCTAAATTCAGAGTCCTAGTAATCCGGAAGAATCCTATTAGGTAGTTTCTCAAGTAAGGTTAAGGTTAATGAAATTTAGAGTAAGAAGATGATTTCCTTGCTCTATCTTCTCTACTCTTTGTTCTACTTCTTTTTTTATAATTCTTATGAAATCTCTCTCTCTCTCTCTCTCTCTCTCTCTCTCTCTCTCTCTCTATATATATATATATATATATATATATATTTAAAGATAAACATAAGTCATGCTTCCATAAAAGAATGAATCCAAAACCTCACACTCCATCCTTTGTTTATAGGAGAAGAGACGTCATTTGGTCTAAAGACCATTTGATGTAGAACAAAGAGATCTAGGGCCTGTTTGGTTTCAAAAAGTGGCCTATCCACTTTTCATTTTCTTTATTCTATATTCAAATCCTGAATTTGAATATAGAAAAAAGCACTTCTTTTCACATTTGGTAGTGTTTGGTAAGTTGTTTTGAATACATAATTTAGATATTGAACATATCATACCCAGGTTTGGTCATTGTTTTTTATTTAAAAAAAAAAGTTAACTTTTCTCACTTATACACACTCGCATCACTCAAAAAAAGTAACCTTGTGATTTCACAATATTTACGAATATATCATTGTATTCATATTCATAGAAAACAAAAATGCTGAAAAGTTGTTTTCAGTTTTTGTATTCAAATCCAACTTTTAGGATACTGAAAATGAAAACTAAGTACAAATGCTAAAACTTAGTAGTGGGTCCCACTGAAAACTTAAAATGAATACAGAATATTGCACTTTTTTCAGCTAACCAAACAGGCCACTAATGCTAAAGTTGGAGCACAGAATTCTTAAAGGGAGTTGCAGGAAAAACAAATTAAACGGGGGAAAAATAAGATAGAGATAAAGATAAACCTAGGAATCAGCACTTGTAAATCTGTCCTGACACCTACTTTATGTCTTCCCTCCGTCATTTTATTGCTAGTTTGGTGTTTTGTACCCTCTTATGTTTTATTCTGTTAGGTGCAATTTAATGAAGTTCAGGTATGCATAATGGCTATTATGTGGGTATAGTTATGCTCTGCATGGCCTTTAGTAGTTTAAAGCTTAGACTAGTAGTTAACTTTCAAATTTTCTTTAGTTTATAAACCATATATCCTAGTCTGATCAAAGATAGGTAAGAAATCAACTTTTCAGAAAACATTGCAAAGAATTTCCACCAGTCTTTTTTTAATTACTGTGTGATTGGTTTTTTCCAAAATCTGATTGCTAAAATAAACTAGATGTGATTTGTCTAGGTCTTTATATCATTATCCTCCTTTCCTTCATAATTCCTTGCCGAACAAATCTGATTTGCTGACTGCACCAAATTAACCCAGAACTCTTTTGTTTCTTTTATTTTTATTTTTTTTGGATTAAGAAAAACCAAGAGAAATCAGTCAGATGGATTTGCCACCCTATGCCAAAGCAACTGAGAGCTCTTCCACAGGTGGAATTTGAAATTTGATGATAGCATCTTGCTCTCAGATAGTCGCATATTAGATATATGACAGAATTGTAATAAGATGGACATTAATTTTGAAGTGCCATATGGAGGTTTGGTATTCAAAGTTCATGGTGGTTTGCACCTAATATTGCCAAAATGTTTTGCATTGCATTGGCTTGTGGACGCAAAGTACAATACCTTTTTCCTTATCTTGCCCATTTTTAAAATAATAGGCTCCATTTTTAAAAAAAATAATGAAATTATTCCACATCTAAAAGCATCAGTATTTGTGCACTCAAAACTAACCAGCAATGATCCAAGGAAAAGAAAAGTTGCAAACTTCAGCTGCACCATTACCACCTAAATACTGGTGACAGCAGACAGCCTAGAGTTGCAAAGATATAAACACTGAGAAGCTTTTTCTTTTTTTTTTGGATAGGTAAAAGAACTTTTTTAATAGAAGAAGAGAAGCACACAAACTGTTCCTATGGTACATAGGACATGTACCAACGGAAACAAAACATTAAGTAAAAGAACACAAATCTAAAAATTCCCAAAAAGAGGGGATATAAGGACCGCTCAATGTAGTCATCCAATCAAACAGAGTAAGCAAGAAAAACCGTTTCAGTTCAATGATGGAATGTTCCTCTCCATTGAAAGTTCTAAGATTATGTTCTCACAAAATAGTCCACATGATGCATTGTGGAATTGCTCCCCAAATAACTGCTGCCCAACACCTGCCGCCCACCCCTCTATTCCAAAAAGATAGTAGATCCACCACTTGCTCAGGTATCACTCAAGAAACCCCAAAGAGGCTAAACAAAAACGTCCACAAATTATATGCATAAGAGCAGCTAAGGAGCCAGTGACCCACCGATTCCCAAATGTTCTTGCACATGCAACATCTGTTGACAATATAAATATTCCTCATTATCCAAAGTGAGAATCTTTCCCCTAGCCTGTCCAAATAAAATAAGCCACTCCAGAAGGAACTTTCACCTCCAAATACCTTTCCAAGGGAAGGCGTGACTTCCTCCAGTCGTTAGGGCTCTATAATAAGATTTTAACTTTGAAAGATCCATTCTTTGCAGGCTTCCACACCATTTTATCAACCCCATTCCGATCAGTATTAGTGGAACACAATAAAGCAAAGAAAGATTGTAAACTCTCCAACTTCCAATCCTGGATAGAATGAGTAAAATGAATATCCCAATGAGTAAACCCATTCTTTCCACCCAAAACATCAGCTACAAATGCATCCTTCCTCTGAGCAATGAGCAATCCTATACAACATGGGGAAAGACACTCAGAGAGGAATGTCACTGCACCACATGTCATCCCAGAAATGAATACGAGAGCCAGTTACCAACTCAAACTGTACACTGCCAAGCTTCTTTTTTTTTTTTTTTCTTTTTCTTTTTTTTGAGAAGATGTAAGGAGGTATCCTTGAAAGGTAGAAAGGATAATGTGGCTTCTTACATTCCTTGAAACTTTGCCAATTCCAATCCCATCATAAATCCCATTCCCCAAAGATTCCATAATTCTTAGTGCCATTGTTCTATTCTAAGGCAGTCTCCTCACCCCATGTTGAGTCCACCAACTGCCCCAAAAGCCACCAGTTGATGTTGGTGATGGGCTGTTGGTCGGCGTTGTTTGCTCTGCCCATCACCTTGATAGGTTCAATTTGGTTGACTAAAGCCCTGATTTAAACTGACCACTTACAGCCTTAGACCTATATCAAATATTGTCGAATGTTGCAAAGCATAATTGAGATTTCAACCTTTATTGTATTTGGGCATGGAAGGGACAACGGTTTTTTATGTTAAAATCATCACTCTCAATTTTTAAATTCTGACTTACGACTCAAGTACATGAAATGTGTCATACAGTAGTGAAAATTTTATATAAATGATTATTTAACAATAAAAACATAGGCTGTCTATGAAACCTAACCATCAAGAAAGATTTGAATGATATATCTCTTCTCAAAAATATAAAATGACTAGATGACTACACAACAAGTAGTACATTATACCTGGGGACCAATGATAGAGCTTTTTACCTGTAAATTTTGAGTAACTGCTGTTGGTGACCAGCTTGAACCATTTGCTGAGCTAAATCATGCAGCAATGGCAGAATCCGTGGTGGTATAAGAGTTGGAGGAGTGTAAACAGCATTTTCTGAGATACTCTTTTGCTCAGAATGGTTATTGGAAGGATTCCTGCCACTAGATTCACCATTGGGCCCAGGAGATCCAGAAGATGGCCGCAGTGAATTTGGAAGGCAGTCAAAAAGACGGTCAGGCTCCACAGGCTTGCTGAAATTTTCACACCCAAAATAAAAGAAATAAATAAGTACCATAATTGTAGCTTCAAGCAAAGCCAATTTAATTTTGATAAGGTAATTTGTCATAACCAAGTATCTTACACGAAGATCAATATCCATATGAAAGCAAATATGATATCTCAGAAAGGTAAATCATCTTTCAATCAAGAACTTATATAGAAGAATTCGATTCTTCTAATGCAAACTAATTAATTAGAAACTCAGAATATAACACCCAAGAAAGTTCAAAGCACATGGGGAGCAGGATAAGTCAGTAACAAG
This sequence comes from Quercus aquifolioides, assembly GCA_019022515.1. Lineage (NCBI taxonomy): Eukaryota > Viridiplantae > Streptophyta > Magnoliopsida > Fagales > Fagaceae > Quercus > Quercus aquifolioides. Next base: position 1,213,994 of record CM032325.1, on the reverse strand, counting down.
ATAAACAATTAGTAATTTGGCTAGACAATATAAACTCCAATTTAACTGTAGCTTATTGACCTTCCAATAAATATTTTTATACATAAAACAAATGCCAATACTTTTTTTTTACATCATTAAAGAAAAAATAAATATATTAACAAAACCTATTCCACTTATGCAAACAAAAGTCCTAGAAATGATCATGAAACTGCCCTACAGATGACTAATGTCAGCCCCAAGAGGAAGCTCAAGCTCTCAATTGAACAGTTCAGCTTCCATTCTATCTAAAAAAAATCTGACAAAAATAAATGCCACTGAAAGGAGGAACTGGAAATGCTAAATTCCCCAAAGTAACACTAAGGCATTGGCAGTACCCAGGCAGAAGAACCAAAGGCACAATGCAAGAGCATCAATGAGCAAGAAAATACAAACCTGTAAGACAATAATCGCTGCTTGAACTCGTCTTCTAGCTTTGAAATAGCTTTAGTGAGTAGATTATTTGAATTGTTGATTACTGCGTCACAACTTCTAAAGCTTTTTTTGCTGCTAAAAAATTGGATATTGCCTTTTAGTTGATCAATAGCTCCTAAATAACTCTCCAAGTCCTCATGTGGCCCTCTAAGTATTTTCGTCTCTGCCTGTTTATTTAAATGATAAGAATATCAACAACTATAAACTAGAAATAATACATCATAAGGAAACATAGAGCGATAGATCAATTAAATAATGCCTATGCCTCAAACATTATGAAGTAAGAAACTAAAATCAAAACTGACATTCACCCATTTTCCAATTAGCATAACTAAGTTCTTTAAAAACGAAATTTTGTACCATTGCAATAAATTCATTTCATTGCAAGGGCCTTGAGGACCATATAATTGAATCAACTTCACAATTGTGACATAATACATGACAGGGAAGAAGACAGAAACGGCATATTTATATCTTTCAAATGGCATATTTATAACCTAGACATCCCCATCATATAAAAAAGTTTAAATACAGAATTAGTAAAATATTAATGGAAAGGCAACATCAGCACGACAATGGGATGAAAACGTGGTCACCTTTTTATTGCAGAAAGAATAGAGATGAAAATTTGTGAGAAAGAGTGCCCAAAATCACTGGAATAAGGAAAGCTTGTTTGCAAAGTGTAAAATTAGCTCATAGTGCTTGCTTGTCATTCACTGATAGTGCTTATCCATCAATATTTCTAGTTTATTATTTTATTTACTTTTCATATATAAATAGTGTTATAATAACATTATTGATTATTTTAATCAATTTATTTTTTATTAATTTTATAACCTTTTATATATATTCTATTTACACATTGAGCCCAAGAAAAGGTGGAAGATTTCAGTAGGTTGGCGGCTAGCGTAAAATCTAGTCATTCTATTATGAATGGATCCACACAAAATTTGGGACTTCAGCTTTTGTTGTTGTTGTACATAAATAGAGTAATTATATATTTTTATATAAGTATTTGTTAAACTTATTCTATACAAAACTATATAAAAGTAGCAGGATTCTTCCAGAAGAGAACCACTTATTTATTGCATTCACTGGTGCAAATACTTCTCCCATACTCTCAAATACATATCCAAAAATTCATAAATTGTATCCAAATTATTTCTTTGGAAACATATTTGATATTTATTTGACATTCTAGGACTCACATGACAGAAGTTGGACATTGGGGATGACTGCATAACTAAATTATTATAAGTATTTTTTTTAATTGATAGTTACAATAGGATTTGAACTTATGGTGTCAGTTCCATGTTGAGTTAACTAGAACCCACTAAATTATGAATTAAAAAAAAACCAAGAGCCTTGTGACTAAGCGACACTATCATATTCTACCATGAAGGAGAACCAGGGTTCAACTTCCTATCCCCCACTTGTTATAAAAAATTATTAATAATAATAATAAAACAGATATTTAGTGTGCATGAATATATGAATGAAATGGTGATAATAAAACAGAAATCATCTGGAGTTTTTTTAAATAGAAATTAATGCATAGATGCCTGGCACAAAAACCTTATTTTTTCTTACAAATAAAATTAATAAAAGGGCTATTGATAATTTGAATGCATAATCATGATCAGTAGCTAAGATGTAAAACCCCAACCCTTCCCAAACATTACCAGGTCAAAAATTTGAACTGATACCCACCCACACCATTTAAACTAATTTCCAACCCATTCTATTAGAGTTGGGTCAGAAAATCAGTCAATCCTAACCCATTGTCATCCCAACCAGAAACAATTTGAGAAAGAATTGGTTCTTTTGATCTCAAAATATGTTAAGATAATGGTATAAACTTCTGGAAAATTTATATGCTTTCGTCATGACAAGTTTCAAAGATGGAAAGCACAAAACTATCAAGAGAAGACAAACCTAAGTCCATGAAATATAGTAAAACTAAAATCAGCAAACGTCTAAAAATTTTTTTATATTTTGGTAAGCAGAATGTTATGACCTCCACAGACACATGAATCACCCCTTCTGACTCGTACTATGGTGAACAGAGTTGTTGAAAAATGGAATATAACCCTCACTCACAAGAATGTTCTGTGCCAAGATCCTTGTAGCTCAACTGGTTGGTACCTCCTGATATTTCTAATGGAAACATTCACAGTTCAAAGTCCCCCACTCCCAACTATTGATGTATCAAAAAAAAAAAAAAACACAAAGATGGTCTGCAAAGACCAATGCTCCAATAGTAATACTTGCCAAGTCTAGGGAAACATCTGAGTTAATCCATTGCATCTATGGTCATATATAATGCCGAAGCTCAACCTAAGTAGAAGAATTCTACAGCAAGGCAGCAACTGATTTCCTAATGTAAAATGTAACCTTTCACAACATTTTCATAATGTGAAAATGTTAGTTGGGCTTGGGCAACACCAATGACTGAATCAAACATGCTCCATTTCAACCCACGAGGGTGTGGACTAAAATGAAGTTGGTCTTTTTTTTATTGGTGAGCACTACCCAACTAAAATTGAACTTCAAGTTATACTTATACGAAACCACAAATTACATTCAGATTCAATTCTTTGCTGATCTAACCAAAAAAGCTGGAAAATGAACCAAACAGGAAAAACGAAATCTGGGAAACGGACCAACCTGACGAGAAAGATCGAATTTAGCAAGAATGACCTCAGCAGCCTTCAAAGTCCTATCAATATTCTCATGAGCTTTCCGAATAGAATGTGTCCTTATCTGTAAAAAAAAACAACCAAACAAGATCTCAGATATTTGGTTTTTTTTTCACTAGTTTTGACAACAAAGTAAAAGGGTAGTCAAAAAACATGGCTTTCACTAGTTTTAACAGTGTTAGATTTTGTTAGGTGGGATCGAAAAAATAAAGGGAAAGTTACCTGAGTGGGACGCATGGCGGTTTCAAGGGCGGAGAGGCGGTGGTCAAAGGAGCCGAGAATGGTGACGACGTTGTCAGTGATGGTCTGGCTTTTTTGCAGTGACTCTCTCATCATCGCTGCTCTTTCGCTCATTGAATCTGAGCCCACTACTGCTACCCCCATCTTCTTCCTCTTCTTCTTCTTCTTTCCTTAGCTGTGTTTTTTTTTCTTTCTCAGCTCCCTTCCTTTCCACAGAGAGAGAGAGAGAGAGAGAGAGAGAGAGAGAGAGAGAGTTTTTGATATTTTAGAGTTAAAAAAATAGGGTGGGTGAGAGGAGAAAATAAAAAATGAGAAAAGTAGAGTGACAGTTATGAATGAGAATGTGTATATAAATATTGAGCAGACATCTCTCAATGTCCTGTCTTTCCTTTGACGAGGCGTAAAGTAAGTTTGAGTCTTTGAGTTGGTCTTCTCTTCTTTTCTGTGTGTGTTTGTTTGGGTCTCTGTTAAAATTTTCTTCATTCATGAGGTCAGTTCTACCCTGCAGTAACTGTGGGATTTTTTTTTTTTTTTTCTTTTTCCGATAATTGGGGAAGGGAGGATTTATACTTTGTAGTTTGTATGTGCCTTTTTGCAAAGAGTACGAGGTGTTAAGTGTCAATCAATTAAGTTATAAAATTTTTGACAAATATGAGATTAATGATACTTCAACAACATTATGAGTGAGATGTTTATCAATAAATTTAAGAATATAATTTTTTTTTTTTTTGGTAAAATATTATTTTAGTTTCTAAATTTTACTAAGTTTATTTTTCATTCTTAATTTTGTAAAGAGTTTTTTTTTTTTTAATAATTTAGAAACAAAAAAGTGAATGAAAAAAACAACATTTTTTAATAGTTTAGATATGAATATATATATATATATATATATATATATATTTAAGTTGAATGACATAAAGTAAAATATTTTCAATAGTTTATAGATGAAAGACGAGTTTTTTTAATAGTTTAAGAGCGAAAAACAAACTTTTAAAAAATTTATGGATGAAAAAAAAAGTTTTGGTAAAGTTAGAGACCAAAATAATATTTTACTTTTTATTTTAATGGGGGTAATTACACACCCTTCTCTTGAAGTTTTTATAAATAATATTTCACCCCAAACCTGAAGGAAAATACCACTTTCCATGAAACCCTCTTCCTCCCAAAATATCCACTACAAGCCTGGAGAGCTTGTAGTCCATGAGTGCATGAACCTTAACCCCTTCTCCTCTAACATATCCCAAAAAAAAAAAAAAAAAAAAAAAAAAAACCAATATCCCTTTGAGTTTACTCAAAGTGAAACACTTAAGGGTCTTCATATTTTTTTTTGAGAAGCAAGGGTCTTCATATATTACGTCCTCAATCACGCTTTATTATTTTCTATCATGGATAAAAATATTGTTTTCATTCCTAAAGTTTATACAAAATTTATTTTTCGTCCCTAAACTTAAAATTTGTTTTCATCCTTAAATTATTGAAAGTGTAACAATTTCTTTTTAAAGAGCTGATTTAAATAGTTTAAATGAGAAAATATGTACAAAAAATGACATTTTTTAATAGTATAGCCGTATAGGGTTGAAAAAGAGACTCTAGTTTATTGGCAAAAAATGTATCGTCTTCAATAATTTATGAATGAAAAAGAACTTTTTAAAGTTTAAAAATGAAAATAAAAATTGATGCAAAGGTCAGAGATGATATTCAAGAATTTCTGTTATGTACCATAGTTGGTTGGCCTAGGATTTGGGTTTGCAATTCTATTAATGTACTGGTAGCTGCAGAAGCCTATAATAAACTTGGCCCAAAAGTGATCCACAACTTAGGCGACACATGCCAGGCCCAATGAAGGAAGAAAAAGAACCTCACGTTAAATTGGCAACTCCACTTGAGACTGGTATTTATGACCTATATTTTTTGGGCTTCAAGACCCTGAACTACAAAAGGCCCAAAATCATAAATTGATGAAATTAGGCCACTCAAGCCGAAAACTTGTACATTGAACAAGGAAACCCATTACATATGATTAAGTTAATGACAAAGAAACCCCACAACAAAAAATAGCCTAAAGAAGGCCCAATGACTCCCAAGATCACAAAGTAGCCCAGGATGTGAGACTTATGATAAGCCCCTAAACTACTCATGAAAGGAGGCCTAACTCACAGCCTAAGCGCATGATGGGTCCAACCCATTAATTTACAGCCCCAGAAGGATCAGTTTGGTTGGATTCTGAGTGAAATTTGAGTGGATAGTTGTTTGTCGCATGCCTAAAGCTAGCTAGTTAAAGGTGTTCGCCAGGGACACATACACCAAAAGGGTCAAGCCCAAGTTACCCATTGTAGTGCATTTAGTATCTTGTACTTAAATTCATCACCTAAATGCACTCTCAACTACTTCTTTTGTCCCGTGAACCTAAGTTGAACCACTTCTAAATTTTGTTGTGACATTGTTCACTTTCGCTGAATGTATATTTCCCCTTACAGTTAGTGCAATGAATTACTTTTCCTCCTTAAATTGTAAATCTCGACAATAAAGCTTATGCCACAAAATTCATTTGGATGCTCATTGTTCTAGACGATTCAAACCAGAAGCGTGCTCTATGGATGGAACAGGCATTAAAGATTATTATATTAGCATGTTTGTTTATTTGTTTATTTTCTTAAGTAAAGAAGAGGAAAACCAATGGTTGAAACCCTCCTTTGGTGTAGTTTCTTGAGGTCAATATTGGTCCTTTAGAATGGGTTATATATAAATTTGGTGATATGGAACAACATCCGAAAATGCTAATAAGTTATACCATCCCAAATGATCAATTTATTTAATTCCTTTATTATTATTATTTTCTGCTAATGGGAATTTTTCTGCAACAAGGATATCTCTGTTTAATTTGACAATTAGTATGTCCAATCCTTTGGCAAACCTAGCTCATCAGAAAGTTGAGAATCCTCCTGGTTGTCCATAGCTTCCTTTCCGTTGTCGCGTTTCTTTTGATTTGCTTGCCCCTTCTTCCCGCCTAAATGGTGAATAATAATATCAAATAAAACTTGTGAACAACTTTATATTTGTAAACATTATAAAATAAATTTAAAAATCAAATCTAAGTATTTTGCAACTATGTAAAAGAAAAAAAATTATCATTTAGTTATCTACATGATAATTTCAAGACTCTTTTTGACTTCTGTCTGATAGTGATTGGTACATTTATTTTTTTCAACTTTTTGAAAAAAAAAATGATTTAAAAAACTGTTCATTGAAAGAAAAAATTTTAATTTAACAGCATAGTTTTAAAAATTGGACTCTAAATAGTTCGTTTAAACCAAGAAAAACCGGTCAAAAATAATAAAAAAACTTGACCAAATTCTAGTTCTTTGACTGTTCCAATTTTTAAAACTATATTTTAAAATAATTGTACTTAAAAAATGTAGTTTCAAATGAGATGTAAAGGAGACCAATCAGCTAAGTGGATTGATCTCTAATCGAATCACAAGGTTTGAGTGTTATCTACAAGCCAAATGATAGTGAAATAGTTAAATTTCTAATAAAGGCTCTATTTAATTTGCTACAATGTAAAACAATGGTTTTTTTTTTCCTTTTCCAATGTATGTTTGAATAGTTAGTAGGGAATTTATATTTTAGTATCAATTCTGGTAATACAACTACCTATCCAAAATCTTCTTAAAAAAAAAAACTACCTATCCAAAAAAATATAAATTCTAGTAGTACAACAAAAAATCTGTCATTGTAGACTTTTATTTCTTGATAAATGTAAATATAGTGTGGAAAAGTTGGGTCTAATTCTTTAAAGTGGACGCTATAAGTTGAAACTACCTATCAAAAAAATTGGGTCCAATTCAGCCATACAATCCAAAAATGACCATTTTAAAGGTTATTAAATAGGTCTTGGTTTGGACTTGAGTAGATTTAAGCCTGAGTTTGACGCTAAGTATGACATCTCTATCGAAAACACCCAAAAAACTTAAAATAAATCTAGTAATAATTTTTTTTTCACAGTTATTGATGTGGTTTGTTGTAATTAATGTTTAGGTGAACCAACTTAATTTAACAATAAATCCAATAACATGAATTTTTTTAACAATTATTGACCTAACTTACATAACATATTATAATTTGTGTATAATAAAAGTGATATTAATTTTTTTCATAAAATAAGAAAATAAAAGTGATATTAATGATACGCCCATATAAAAGTGCAATTATTGCCATCACAAAATCCTTATGCTTTTGGTAATACCATAATTTCTCAAAAACCATATTTTCTTCTATTATTAAAGAGAAATGATATGTCTACAACATTTTTACAACAAATCCTAAGTGGCAGGTTATTACTGGTTGTTATTGTTGGGGCAAAAAAGTAATCTTAGTGTTAGTTTCAAATTAGAACCAATAACAATTAACCACCTGTGATTTATTGTCAAATTGTTGTATACGTAGCATCTCTCATTATTAAGTAGAGTACTTTTATAAGTGCATATATAATTGGGTCATGCTAATTGGTGTTTTTAGGGCAACGGTTAACAATTCATTTTAGAAAAGTTTTGATACAACTTTTATGGAAAATGGAAAAAGCTGTCAAAACATTAATTTTTTTTTTCTCCATAAAACCTTTTTTTAAATGGATTGTTAACCATTACTCTAAGAATATCTGTTAGCATTTCTCTATATAATTTAGGATCCATAGCATGATCTCACCTTCCTTCCTCTAGAAAGAGGACATAAATTATTTAAATCATCAATAAATGAAATCAAGTCAAAGAGATACTACTAGATTGTGAAGATATCTCATTAATTAAATTCATAGTAAGGTCTACCATAAACATATGAGGAGGAAACATCATGTTACCATATTCTGAAAATACCTAATAATTTTTTCATAGTATTAAAAAAACTATTTAATGCATGAGTACAAAAGGCTAAAAAGGTGACACAAAAAATTAATGCAAACCTATTTTAGAATGAAAATCATTTGATTGAACAAAGGCACTCTAGAACTACAACCTTTATTATACCATTTTTTTTATAACTATCTTATGTGGCTGACTATATATAACGGTCTACTAAACATGAGCATTATGGATTAGGCCATTTTAAGTTCCGAAGGCTACACAGCCAAGTATCACAAGTGGATTAATACAGGAAAAAAAGAGAGTGAAAAAGATAGACATGCAGTTGTAATTGAGATTTAAGAACATATTAACTTCCAGCACATATAAGAGACATGATGTACTGATGAATCGGATTTGCAACTCACTCTTTTTCTTTTTGGCATTGGTTATCCAAATTTGGTTATTAAGGAAAACCCCAGTACCTCCTGTTGTATCTTTAGGTCCCTTAGAAGAGTTAGTGAAACGGGGAAGAAAGAAACCAGTTCCTCCAGATTTTGCAACAAATCCATTCACTTCCTCTCTAGCATTCACTGACCACGAGTTGTTTTGTTTCCCAGGAAAATCTGGAGCTCCTGTTTTCCCAATACCCTAATGATGTAAGACATATGGTAGTGTGAGTACTTTTTCCTAAAAAATAAACCCCAAACAAAAAAAGAAAAATAGAGGGATTCAAGAAGGAAATATAGAACTGAGTTTTTAAAAGTGTTCCACCTGGATTTGAATTGGATTGAATGAATCATATTGGTGAATATGGCCAGAAACTCGAGGATAGGCACCGTCCCAAGATGCGTAACCGTCAGAAGCCGGTACTCCATTACCAATTGCACCTTTGCCATCTGGCTTAGTACCATGGAAACTGTCATGAGGTTGCTGTTTATGTGGGCAAATAGAGATAAGATCAGTTCCATGTATAAATCCAGTATGTATCATATAAAAAGAGGAAAACAAATGAAAATTGAGAAAGCTAGAAAAATAAAGGCAAAAAAAAGTCCAACAAATATTAAGTTCACATGGAAGTTGCTTCACAACTCACATCAATGGTACTCTTGATCATATAAGGAAAAAACAATCAAGAAAAAATAGAATTAAAAAATGCTAAATCTGTGGTATTGTTAATTTGGCCAAACATACCTTAAATTACCACATAAAAATTTAAGGAAGTTACATAGTAAAATAACTTTCAGGAATAGAATTATAGTCGTGAAGAAAATATATTATATTTTTTCCATTATCAATCATATTTACTGTTGTGACAGAAAAACAAATGAATTAGAAAGAAGAAGAAGGAAAAAAGAAAAAAGAAATGTAAGACCTCCAAGTTGGGCTGAATTGCAACAGTTCCAACATGATCATAAGTAGCATCATCAATGTCTGTAGAAACAATTTCATGTATAACATCAGAAGGTATCCAGAGCTCTCCATCTTCAGGGTTTGGAGGAAAGTCGGCCATGGTTCTAGACATGGACAGAAAAACAAGGCACAGAAGGATGAGGTGTTTAGGACTTCGAAGCAGTATATAAAAGTACAGTCGTAACTGCCAAAGCTTTGTGATGAGAAAAGAGAGAAAAGTTTCAGTGTTACTCATATAGACTTTCGGTTGAATCACACTCACCCCTAATTTTTAAGTGAGCATCACACTATTTATTGGATGACTGGTGAGATTGAACTGAATAAAAAAACCTGTGTATTAAAAGAACTAGAGAGTTGAGAGAAGTCTATTAAAAAATATTATGTAATTTATTAAAGACTAATTATGAGATAGCATTTTCCTATTGTGTGCCGAAGCTTGAAATGGAGGATGCAAGATTTAAACCCTAGACGTCATGAGCATACTAGAGATAACCATCAATTAAGTTACAAGAATCTTGACTAAGTCTATTGAAGTATAGAACTCTAAAGAAAAATAAAAATGTAATTCATGAAAAGTGATGAAATACTAAAAACAATCTTTTTATAGCCTTTTTCAACTCTTATATGGATTAAAAGAAATTACAAACCACCCAAACTATAAACAAAGAACTCCTTAGGATGCATTTGAAATTGTCACATTCTAGATTACGTACATTTACTCTGTGCCAAACTCAAAATTAATACTCCGTTTCTTAAGACCACCTCATCCAATCATTTTTCTTAAAGAGAGAGAGTGAAGAAAAATGTCATAATCATATATATGTTTGGCCCTAAAATTCAATTTATTGAGTTTAGTGGCGGCACATATAATTGATGACTAAATCATGAGTGATCTCGAATTATAGTAAATGTGAAAAAGGAAAATAATAAATTATATGAGTGGTTGCCTGAACCAGTTACCGATTGCAATGTTTTGTGTGCATTGGTACAGATGATGCAGAAACCCTATTTATGAAATAAATTGATAACGCTTAACGTAGACTACTTCATTTTGTTGTTTCTATAATATCGTTTCTGAGAAGACACTTTACTATATGTCACAACAAAACTTGACGTTAGGTTACAGGCCAAAATGGGCATTTGCCCATTTCTCACAAACTTTCTAGCAAAATGTCCTTTTTTTCAAACTAATTACGGAAATGCCCTTATTTTGAAACTCGATTTTCTAAAACTTGAGTTTCAATTTAAAACTCGATTTTTGGACAATCGAGTTATAGCGAACTGAAAATTAAAAAAATAATAATAATTTCTGAAACTCAAGTTCAAACTCGAGTTCCATTCAAAGAACTCAAGTTCCTTGAAAAAATTCAAGTGGAACTCGAGTTCTATGAACTCGAGTACTTTGCATTAACTTGAGTTCATGGAACTCAAGTTCCAAAAAAAAAAATTTTAAGTCCACATTCGCTATATCTCGATTTTCTAAAAATTGAGTTTCAAAACACGGACATTTCCCTAAATAGTTTCAGATATAGGACATTTTGCTAGAAAGTTTTTGAGAAAGGAGTAAAAGCCCATTTTGGCCTAGGTTACAAGACTAGGCTTATATTTTGAGCAAACTTATTACTAAAATTAGGTAAATAACTTGTTCATTGCACAGGATGGAGTGCGTTTAGCAAAATATTTGTTGGTACTTTGTTTTCAAAATGGTTTTCAATATGGTGATAACTTTCAAATCAACAAATTTTCTTCTTAGGCATTGGATACGTTTTATTCCTTCTATCTTCTTCTTTTTTGGAGTAAGGATTATAATTTTATGATTTGTATTATAAATAATTTTTATAGACTCTGAACATATAAATAATTTTTATAGACTCTAAATATATAAATAATTTTATAAATACCTTCTTTGGATAGTTTACAAAGAGTCAAGAATTTGGATTTGACAAATCCATCAAGAATTTTAAATAACTTCTAAACCTATAGAATTTTAGAAATTTATATAACATACTTAAATATTTATGGATTTCAAATTAAGACATTTCAAATCCATCACTTTAAAATCCAAATCTAAATTCAAATATTCAAATGCAGCCTTCTAGTAGTTCGGCACAACCCCCTTGCTTGAAATATCCCCCCCCCCCCTCGTTTAAAAAGAAATTCACCAGAATTATGATTTAACAATTAATAAAATAATTAATTGACCTTCTTTGGAGAAGGATGCACTTATTCTAACTATTTTGCTGCCATTGTTGTGTTTATATATGTTCTATCTCCAAGCCTCAAATTACCTGTTGTCAAAAGGTTGAATTTATTATTAAATTGAATAATTATATGTTTATATTTTACTAGTAATGTAGATCTTACATTGTAGACTAAATAAATTGTGCAATATAGTATACATTTGTTTAGTCTATAATATGAATTTTACATTGTAGATACAATGTAAACTAAGAATTTTTCTATTAAGTAAAAAGTGCTCTATGAAAAAAAAGAAAAAAAAAAAGAAAAAAGAAAGAGAGAAAGTGGTAGAGATTTCAAAAATGGACAGACACGACAATTTTGGGGAAGAGTGAGAGGCATGCTGCAGTAAATGATCAGTTAATGCTTCAATTGAAAAATGGTAAGTGCGCTCAACTAGCCTCAAACGACACCGTCTTGCAAAATTTAGTCTTATTGGAATAAATTCACCAAATTTATAAATAAAAAAATAATTAATAATTAGGAACTTAAAGGTGGCCTTTTTCACATTATTTACATGGAAATGTGCTTTTTTAAAGTACATGATCTATTGTGGATGTTCCTGTGGGAAAGGCTCACATTGGGAGTGCCTATTGATTGAAGAAAGGCTCTAAACGATCACAAGCAACAATTTTTCAAAGTGAAAGCCCTTGGGATCATTGAATGTAAATTTGTACACCCAAATACGACTTTTACTAGAACTACTTAAGTCCGCATCGATGTTCGTTCATCATAGTGATCAGCGATGTTTATAAGTATAAAATATGGATTCTTTCATCTTCAATCCTTTTGTTCCAAAAGGAAAAAAACAAGAAACAACACTAATTGGATGATAAATTGAGTCGGACTATATGTATGGAGTGGAGGGGGGAAGCCTCCATTCAACCTTGTATAGGATTTCAAATCTATCTTACTAATAATAAGAAAGGTTCAAGCCAAAACACACTCCTAAAAAGTTGTTGGCTTTTCAAGAGGTTTCTAGAAACTTTTTATAGTAAAAGAAAAAAGTAACTAACTTTTTTTACCGCTTTTAATTATATTTCCTGTGAAAGTGATATTAAAACTTTCTTTAAATAGTTCATTAACAAATACCCTAAAGGTATCTGTTAACATGACCTTATATATAATTCTTTTTGACAAAAAATGACTTTAGGCATTCTGTCCTTTCAAGTAATTCCTAGGTACTCCTAGAGCACAAAGAATAGTGCTCACTCCTTTTACATTCATAGTGAGGTCTACTCATTAAATTCATAGTAATATCCAACATGAATGTGAGAGGAGAACGCACAATTTCTCTGTACTCTAAGAGTACTTAAGAACTTTTCCTTTCCTAATGATGATTTGTTTAACCTAAATAGCATATTATATATATTTTTTTATCGTGATTCTGGTAATTCCTAAGACCTTATAATATTCATAAGATCTTGGGTTCGAAACCTTTTTTCTATAATATATTATTGTTTATAAAAATAAAAATAAAAAGATGTCTATATAGTTAGCCCATCAAAGCATTCTCTACACAATATTCAAATAGACACTAATAAAGGAATGATAATAAATGAGAATGTTTAATTAATAATAAGATCATATTAATAAGTGTCATAAGAGCACAAATTAAAGATTAAAAAATGCTCAATTAATTATGAGTTGCAATGCACACTTTTCAAAAAAATAAAATACACATGTTAATGATTTATTGGATTGCACACATAAATCTATTGTAGTTGTGTGCGTATGTGTTTTTTATTTTTTTTTTTATTTTTTTATTTTTTTTTATATGAGTATAATTTTAACTTTATTTTTTGAAAAATGTATAAAAAATTATTTAATAGAAAATTAAAGGCATATTAACTACTACCCTTAATTAGTGTATTCATAACAAAATTCTCAGTGGTATTAAGGCCTCATTTGGGAGGAGGGAATGAAATGGAATGGAAAGGAATGAAAAGAATAATTTTAAAATATTTTTCTCTTCCAATGTTTGAGAGTTTAGATGGAGGGAATGGAAAACTCATTTTCTTGTTTGAGAGTTTAAGTGGGGGGGGAATGGAATAGGTAGGAGGGAACACTCATTCCTCTCTATTCTCTTAAAATCTCAAATTTTCATTCCTCCCGAAATTGGGAGGAATGCGAGAGAATAGAATTAAATTTAATGATTTTTTTACTAAAGCTCTCAAAATACTCCTATATATTTAACCTTTTATTTTAAAATAGGGGTTTAATAGTAATATTGTCATAAAATGATTCTATTTCGTTCCCTTTATGTTGCTCTCAAACAAGATTACTTATATTCCATTCATTTTCATTCATTTCTATTCCTTCATTATTTTAAAATATCTAATTAAGGTTACTTAATTTCATTTCATTCTATTCTTTTCCATTCCTTTCCCTTACTTAAATACATTCAATACCATTCCTTTATGAACATTTCATTCCATTCTATTCTATTTTCTTATGAACTCCCAAACGGAGCCTAAGGGTTTTGATTAGAGATTAGTGTAGTAGACATTCACACTTTTTGGAGTAAGGGAAAATTAATAGGGTTTTAATTAGAGATCAGTGTAGTAGACATTCACACTTTTTGGAGTGAGGGAAAATGTTATTTATACGGATTAATTGTAAGAGATAGAAGGTATGTAATGATGGGTGTCTAAATTTGATAATTAATAAGTCTCGTTTATTATTGACATGTGGTAGACACTTAATGTGAATTATTGACATGGACAAATTAAATTGTGCCAAGTGGAAGAATGTGTCCAAATGGTCCTAAATCTGGCTAAATGTCAATCTATAGAAGAAGCAAAGATAACACACGGCGGACTCTTAGGATGACCTTTTACATTGTGTACTGTATATCAGATAGATTAGATATGATATAAATGATTGAAGGTTTTTTCAGCAAAAAAAAAAAAAAAAATGATTGGAGGTTTTTTTTCTTTCTTTTTTTTTTAGGGAAAAGACTATGTAGCTTATTTTATTGAAAGTTGGCTAAATTAGTCTGGAATACAGGAAAAACTTGTGGTGAAACATCCTCCATCTATACTACAAAATCTGAGATGTATAAAGCATATCAAGCTAAGTTGTGAGCTCCCTTATTATCTTTTCTCCTCGTATGAAAGTAATATAATTCTGTGAAAAGGTTAGAACAAAGACTTATATCATCAATCAGTAACCTATTAGAAGTCAGGGTTTCCTTCTCATGTTGTAAAGCCGATATCAAAACTTGTGAATCGCCCTCCAAGACAACATTAGAAAAACCAAGTTCTAGGGCTAGCTATGCTCTTCTGTGTGCAGCTAAGGCTTCGGTCACTTCTGGACTGTAAGCTTGTTGTAGTCGCTGAGTTTGGGGGCCAAAATGGGGTTTTATCCCTTTCTCACAAACTTTCCAGCAAAATGCCCCCTATCTGAAACTATTTAGGGATATGTTTCTGTTTTGAAATTCGATTTTTAGAAAATCGAGTTTTAAATGTAAAACTCGATTTTTGGACAATTGAGTTATAGCGAAATTGAACTTAGGAAAAAAAAAAAAAATTTTCTGGAACTCGAGTTCCACAATTTTTTTTTATTTTTTTTATTTTCAGTTTGCTATAACTTGATTGTCCCAAAATCGTGTTTTAAATTGAAAGGGGGCATTTTACTGGAAAGTTTTGACGAAATGGGCAAATACCCATTTTGGCCTAAGTTTAGGAATACATGTCTTTTAAATTGAATCAAGATGGAATACATGTGTTTTAATGGTCGGACAAACAAAACGTAAACCCCATAATTTCAATGTGCCACTTCACACCACAGTTTCATTAATGTGCCAACCACTGGGAAATTAAGAAATACTTCAAGCCATAGGTGGGGTTTTGTGCGGCAAAAAAAAAAAAAAAAAATGAAATTATGGGGTTTAAAGTGGTACATTCAAAAATTAGGGTTTAATTTGTTACAAGAATAAAATTAGAGCATTTTAAAAAAAAAATTCCCTAATATTAGTGTACTTATTTTTTACTATGAGTTTAGCTGAAAACCCCACCATTATAATCTCTTCAAATATAGAAATGAGCATATGAATTTTGGAAGCTTTTAGAGCCTTTGGTGTTCTTAGAGTGGTCTCTAAAGTGGTCCGGGCTATCTTAGCTATCTCCACATTGGAGATTATCCTAAACTTTTTTGGGGGAAACAACTATTAAAATCGCATTCACGGCCTTGTTTTTTAGATTGGGAGCAGCCAATTGTTCAGTGGACCATTTAGTATTAGGAGTCGAGGGTTTGGTGCATCCTTTTTCTACCAAGAGTCAAATTTTTTCATCTAAAGACTTTAGAAATGCTACTATCTTCACCTTCCAGTAGTCATTTTTATTTTTGTCAAAAGACGGAGGAATACTTATTTGACCTTATAGGCAACCAGGTACTCACTTTGGGGCAATGGTGGCCAAGGATCAAACTCGTGGATAAATACTAAGCACTTGAGGCAAAATCATGATTTTAAAGCAGTCCAAGAGTAAGGACTTTATTTGGACCATTCAAGGAATATTAATTCGATTTCAAAATACAAATTGAGATCATGAAGATCTAAACAACATGTTAAATGTAACAATTAGGGCCAAAACGGGCTTTTACCCATTTCTCACAAACTTTCCAGCAAAATGCCCTATATCTAAAACTATTTAGGGAAATGCCCTTATTTTGAAACTCGATTTTCTAAAAATTGAGTTCCAAATGTAAAACTCAATTTTTGGACAATCGAGTTATAGTGAACTTGGACAATCAAGTTCATAGAACTCGAGTTCCACAAAAAAAAATTTCAAGGAATGTGAGTTCTTTATATGGAACTAGAGTTCTAGATTTTTTTTTTTTTTTAATTTTTTTTAATTTTCAGTTATGTATAACTTGATTGTCCAAAAATCGAGTTTTAAATTGAAACTCGATTTTTAGAAAATCGAGTTTCAAAACAGGAGCATTTCCCTAAATAGTTTTAGATATGAGGCATTTTGGTGGAAAGTTTTGGCGAAAGGGGAAAATGCCCATTTTGGCCTAACGATTAGACCACTGACTAAAAAATCAAGCAACATCGACTTTAAAGGATTGATATGCATTCTTACACTTTATTTTTTATCAAAATCTCATTGATATAATTTTAAGTCAAGGATGTAATTAAAAATAATAAGAAAACCCTACAAGATAAATCACATAATTTTGATAACATAAAAGAGGTATTGACTACATTATAATTTTGATAACATAAGAGAGAGAGAGAGAGAGAGAGAGAGAGAGAGAGAGAGAGAGAGAGAGAGAGAGAGAGAGAGAGAGAGAGAGAGAGAGAGGCATAAGGTGGATTTTTCAATTATTATTATGTCACCTGATGGTCTCATGTAAAATAACTTAAGTTCCCAAAACTTGAGCTATAGTTAGATAGACAAAAGAAAAATTTAGATGTAAATATGAATAATAAAATATGTAAATATAAGCTAGTTCTCCTTTTCATACTAAATAAATTTAGATGTGATCTATATAATGAAACTATTGCATATCAATCAATTTTACAATGTTTCTCAACCAAAAAAAAACCAATTTTACAAGTAATAAAATCCTAAAATATTTAAAATTCATTTTTATCCATAATCCATAGGGACATTAGAATGATTAGATTCACAATGCTATAAAAAATTTTAAAAAAAATCTAAAGAAATTGTGTAAATGCCTTCAAGATGCCATATATATATATATATATATATATATATATATAGATAGGTAAAGTTCAAAAAAAGTTCAATTAAAATTTGAAATTAGAATCCAATTTTGCATCATGTGTTTAGATTTATGTGGGGACCACGCCATAATTATCTACTTAAGTTTTTTCCATGTGTCAACTTAAGTTTTTTTAATCTTTGTGTCAAGTAAATTAATGAGTGCAAAATACTAAGAATCTAATATTAATGAACTATAAAATAAAAAATAAAAACCAATCACATAACAAAGATCACCACACATTTTATCTTATTAAAAATTAGAAAATAATTATCATAACTAGTATTAAATTTACTTAAGAGTTTTAATATGTGACTAATTACGTTTACTTAAAAAAAAATTTGACTAATTATTTATATTTTTATGATAAAAATTGTGTTAAATTTAAATGTATTCATAAGTATGCATGTATTACATGCTATTTTTTTTTTAATAATTTGACTAATTATTTATATTTTTATGATAAAAATTATGTTTAATTTTAAATGCATTTATGCGTTTATATGAGTTACATACTAGTTTAAACATAATGCATAAAATAAAATAAATCATCCAAGATCAAGGAATCTATTTAAACATAATTTACTAATCATCCATCAATAAATATGCTTCTCCACATACCTCAAGCAATTTTAGGTATTTTTCACACATAAAAAAACTACAAACTGCATCTATTATTTGACATGTAGTCAAATCAATTAAAAAATATATTACTGTCAAAACTAATATTATTAGACAAAGAGATTATGTTCGCATGTACAATATTAATTGATTTAATATAAAAGCATGATAACTTACGAATTAATACCCACAAGAATTAAGTCTTTCAATACAGAGTTTGTCGTAATATCCTCCCTACAAAAATGAATCCTCGTTAGCGACAGGTCATTGATGAAACTCAGTGTGAAGCTTGCGGTCTGGGGGAAGAATCTAGTGGCCATGCGTTCTGGGAGTGTGGGAAAGCACAGGAAGTGTGGAGTTTATCCAGTATTGTGTTTGAGACACAAGGAATCCATTATCAAGAATTTGTGGATCTGGTATGGTATTTGATTTTCGTCCAACACATTGGAGATGATTTTTATGGTAGCTTGGTGCATGTGGTTCAATAGGAATGCAGTTTGACATGGGAGTGTTTGTCAATCGACAACAGTGGTGGTGCAAAAAGCTTGGACTTTGCTTGCTGAATCTCAGGGAGCAAACCATGTTATTGCTTCACCGAGAATGGAGATGAATGATTCATGGACATTACCAACAGCCCCAAATTACAAGGTAAACGTGGATGGCGCAGTTTTCAGTCATATTCAGGGGTCTAAGGTCGGGGTGGTGATTCGTGATCATGAAGGAAGGGTTGCAGTAGCAATGAGCAAGAAACTTCTTCAACCTTTGGGTCCATTGGAGATTGAGGCGAAAGCTATATATGGAAATTGGAGTGTCATTTGTGCGGGATACCGGTATAAGGGATGTGGTAGTTGAAAGTGATTCCAAGATTGTAGTTGACACTCTATTGGGATTATGTACTCCTCCTATGGTTGTCTTAAATGTTTTGACTGGTATTGCATACAAACTTCATGATTTTAGACCAGTTCAAGTGTTTCATGTGAAGCATCAAGGTAATAAACGTGCACATCTTTCGGCAAAGTTTGCCAAAGAAATAGATAATATTGATAATTATGTAACATTGATAGAGGAAAATCCTTCGCTAATTGAGTCAACTATTGCTTATGATGTATTGAATTTATCTTCTTCTTAATAAAGTTACAAGTTTCTCATAAAAAAGAAATACCCACAAGAATATCAAATTTGGGCCAAAATACCAAAATAGTTTTAAAACTTAAATATGAAACAATATAAATTCAAGAAGTAAATTTCCTGAATAATTTTATAACACAACTCAAAAAAAAAAAAATATACAATTAAAAAAAAGTGACACTTGAAAAATCCCAAATGCAGACATTCCTCCAATTGATTCTGAAACATAGCACACTAAACGTGTCATACACAACTTAGTAAATAAATCGTGGAAGAATTTGTTTTCTAGGAGATATATAAGTAGTTAGATTGATTAAAAAAAAAGAGTTCAATGCACAAAAGGAGTGGTAAAATATAAAATAAAAACTTTTTATATTATTAGTACCACTAAAAATTACTATTGATAAGCCATAAATCACCAAGTAATCATTATCAATAAGTTTTCTATTCCCATAAAAAAAAAAAAAAAAAAAAGTTTTCTATTGTGAACCGTAATTGTTTCTCTGACCTAGCTAGGGCTTGGCAGTTTTGACCCTATCGTAGCAGTGCTTAGTAGAATCCGTGTTCCTTCCTTGGGTTGGGATTTGTTTTGTTTCTATATATTCTTATGGCTTCTCACAAGGAGGAGAGGCTTTAATTTTTAATTTTTTAATTTTTTTTTTTGGCTGGAAGAGCTTGGAGTCAATCACGAAACAATGGGAACGTTGCTCATTGTTCGAAAAAGAGGATTGGAAATTGATTTGGCATAGAAGACACAAATGAACGATTGTATTTTGAATATAAAGGCAATCCCAAGGACAATTAACCTAACATGGATGACTTGAAAGGGTTTCCAAGATCGAGATATGGGGAGAGCATAAGGTCCCGTTCGAGTATAAAGATGAAATGTGAGGATAGAGTGCTGTTGGGAGAACCATGGACATTTGATTCATTGAAAAGCATTTGGCGGTAATGCGACTATGAGAATAGACTATTCTGATACGTTCATTGAGTTTAACCAAAACTAGTTGAAGCAATAGAACTCAGAAGCCAATGGGAGCATCTTGGGGGAAGGTGGATCAGATGGTGGCAAGGGGTACAGATGAAGGTGGTGGTGGGAATTATATGCAAGTCAGAACAGTGATTAAAGCTACAAAACCTCTCTGTTGCCTTTACAGCTTGCTAATGAAGAAGTCAAATGGATGAGGAAGCTTTTCCGGTTTAAGAGGATGTGGATGGCTAAGTATGAATGTGAAGCTGAGCAAGAACCTGAAAAAAAAATTTAAAAAAATAAATAAATAAATAAGAGGGGTAAAGAGTTGGAGCAAAGCAAATTTTGGAAGTGTGAAGGTAAAGGAACTATGGAAACTAGCAGAGGCCAAATCTGTCAGGGGGTTCAACCATGGCCAAGTCAACCAACTTAGGTGTGAAGGAACAAAGTTTCTCTCCAAACTAGTTTGAAAGGAAATCCTTCAAACTCCTCATATATTTTTATATTGAGTGTGAATTTTGAAAATCTAACTGTTAGATTACATGTTCTTATTATATCATTCATGCTCGCAAAATTTTAAGAAAGTCAAAGATCAATTGTTATGTCAATAAACAAATGTTAAAATTTTAAGTTTTTGTGATCTAAAATTGTTTATAAAAAATAAGTTTATTGGTTGAATAGTAAATCACATCTGATTTGAATGAAATTTGATATGTATGTTAATAACATAAGGAACATGAAAATCTCACCACGGTTAGATTTTCAAAATTCACACCCAAAAAAGAAATATATAAGAAGTTTGAAAAGTGTCTCTCTAAGAAGAATGGATGTGGTGACAATGATCTAGAACCCTTTGGCTTCAAGGGAGATATAGAAATGCAAAGTTTCTTGATGGAAGGGCTACATAAAGAAAACAAAGAGATCTCATCCATGGAGTGTGGAAGAAAATGAAGAGGAGGTTGCTAAGCTAATTATAAACTGCTATGAAAGTGTTATACCTAGTGCCCCCCTAACAAAAAGGAGATTTAGTTTTTAGGGGCAACAATATATACACCCTACATGAGAAACCCTAACCATTGTTAAACACATTTGTGAGATTAAGTGTTCATTTGGAAACAATTTATTTAATATTTGTTAAAATTATGCTAAAGTAAACTTGTATTTTGAAAATGTGAGGAAAAAAAAAAAAGAGTGAGGTATTAAAAATTGTACATAAAAGCTAAAAAGAAAAACACTAGTTTATAAGTACTCCCAAACACACACTAAGTTTAGTCTCCCTTGGGCATTATTATATTTAGATTATTTTTTTAGGATTTCTTTATTTAAAGGATTGGAGTGCAAGTTTCTTGATCTTAGATTTATTATTTATGTATTATCTCTTTATCAGGTTGTAGAGACTAGAAAGGCTAGGGGAGAAGGTTGCCTAATTAGGGTTTATATTCCCAAAAAAAAAAAAAAAATGGAAAGAAGAAGAAAAAAGACTTGAGATTTAAAGGGAAGTTTTTAGTTTTTATAAGCGTGTGAAGTAAGTAACCTTTCTTCTAATTGGTTATATTTTTGCTTATACTACTATATTTTAGTTATTAATTTTTTTTTTTTTTTACAATTATGATAATTTTATTTCAATTGTTTTTAGCTACAATGAAATAAAATTTCAAGGTGATCAAAGATTAATAATCATGTCATCAATCAATTGTTTAAATTCGAGTTTGTAGTTTAAAATAATGCATAAAATATGATTTTATGAATCGAATGGGAAATAATATCCAATTGACATGAAAATTGGCATGAATGTTAAGAACATATAGAACATGTAATTCAATTGTGAGATTTTCAAAATATGAATTCTGTAAATGATTTTGGACAATCTTGTTATACATTGGCAAGAAGAGTTTCATTTGAATTTGATACCCAATCAGAAGGATATAGTGTGACCATAGTCACATTAGATTGCAAAGAATATGAATTTTTTTTAATATGTTAACTATTTTAATTCCAAGGATCTTCTTATGTTTTTGGAACCCATTCTAAATTATATGTTAGGATTATGATTACTTATTGAGTTGTGAAACTCACCCCCTTGTTTCCTCTAGTTTCAAATTATGAAGAATAACAAATTTTAGGACTTTTACTAAAGTTGTGGGCATGAAAGGAGTTTACAAATTTTGGGATAAGTTGGACTTGTAATAATCTGTATTTCTATTTGTTGAGTAACATTAAGGTATATGAGGTTTGGATTTTTCTTCTTATTAGTACTTTGGAGATCTTTAATTTGACAACTGAATTATTAAAAATAATTATTAGTCTTTAAGAAGACCTTGCACGCTTGTAGGGTAAGTGAGAACTTTATAAGTGTGTGGCCATTGTTATGTGTCTAACTTAATGGTTGGTTTCGGGCATCACACAATTTTTTTTTTGACTCATCACAACCAAATCATACGGATTGGAGTCATTGGACAATAAAGTGGTAACTGAAGACAAGAATGCCTGACTCTCAAAGGAGTTCACCGCCTCAAATGGTGGCAACCGGGGTGGCCCACTTTTTGGAACCTCCTCCGATTAGAAAATACAAGGTTTTAACAATAATGGTGCTTACTGCAGCCAATGTCGATTCGTAACTCAACATGCAAGCTATTGATACACTCATTAATCAAACAGCCTCACTAAGTGGAAATGGGTTAAAGGCTTAAAGCTCTAGCAGAAAGGAAGGCAATGCATTTCATATCATCAGTGATGCACAACAGGATACAAAAGGTCTTCGGTGGTATTGTTTTAAGCACACAGAAGGCAGGGAAATATCATGGCTTATGCATTGGCAAAGAAAGCTATAGACAAGGGCGGACCTAAGATTTGCAGCTAGGGGGCCGAAATATAAGGAAAAATAAAACAAATAGATATCCATATAGTATTAACAAATTATCAACCAAGATAAATACAAACAATAATTGTTTCTTAATACATTGAGATGCAATTATCTACCAACAACAACAGAAAAACAAAAAATAATATTATTTCTTAAGAGCATTAGCTATTGCAAAAAAAAATTTATTTTCACAAACACAAACTAGAAATTACTTTTGCCGCTTTAATATAGTATTTGAAATGTCTCGTACAGTAATATTTTTTATATTTGGTGTTCTAAATATTTAGCATTTAGAAAGCTTGATACTAGTATTCTAACATTAGGTTGACTAGGATTTTTTATTTTAAAGTTTTGTTTTTGTTAAGTTTTTGAATTGAGAAATTGCTAGTTGGGCTAGACTAATTAAAAAGGAGGGGGTCTAATTTTTTGGAAGAGAGAGGCGCAGCTTTAGAAAAAAAAACCAATAATTTTTTTTTCTTTGGGCCAAGATACCCTAAATTTTTTTATTCTTTTTATTCTTTGGGCCAGGAGGGGCCGGGCCCCCTTGGGCCCCCCTGGTTCCGTCCCTGGCTATAGAGAGTGACCAGTTTGTAACTTGGGCTTGAACATGTATTTTTTAAAGATTTGAAGAAATAAGAAGCTCTACTGACCTTTTCTCTCAAAAAATATGAACTTATTCAGTTGTACCTAATAACTGATATAATTATGATATACTAATATCAAATTCATCCTAAGTTCAGCATTATATCTAGGTAGTATCAACTTGCCCCACTTTAATGGCAATTAGAATTCTTAAAAATTTCCTTAATTATTTAAAAAATCTGAAATTAATGGTGGGAGGGTATACAATTAATCCATGTTCACCATAATTACAATATTCAAGTACACGGGGATATTGTTTATTGGCCTATTAGTGTTGACTTTATTGAAAAATTCATGACTTTCTACAATCATGTGCCCGGGAGAGAGAGGTTTGGCCCTTGGGACAACTTACCAATGGAGGTTTCTGAGGGGCCACTCGTACAAATGTGTTATACAATTTTTTTTGTTTGAAGGGATCTTTTTTCACCTTATCACATTCATCTAGGATTGACTTAACTTTATGATATATTGGCTCATTTTTGTACACTGGTTTCTTGATGCAGTTTTCAAAAGACCGTGGAGTACATAGATAATAGTGTCCAACATGCACTTCTTGCTTTTCTAGAACAACATCCCATTTCATACTGAATGCAACATTGAAATAAGAAAGGAAGCCTTTCACGTTTAGTGAAATGAATAATCGGGATTGGAACTGGAGAATGAAATTTAACGAGGAAAAGAATAACTAACATCATCATCCCTAATAAAAGTTCTCTCATAAATATCCTATTTATTTATTTTGTCTCAAAATATTGTTTTTCTTATTTCAAAGTTCAAGTCAGAATGATAATTAAAACTTCAACCTTGTTCTTATTGAATGATTAAAGAAGTTTGAAAATCACAATTTAATTTATAAATTGATTAATCTTAAAACACTTTTTCTCAAATAATTGTTGTCTAAGAATTGTGACTTTTGGAAGTATTGGAAAATTTTAAATTAAGAGTGATATAGTTTAAGTAATGTTTTTCGCAAGGGCCATTATATTTTAATACAAATTTTATTTTAAAATTGTAATTTTTCACAACTTCTGAGGTTTATGTATAAGACACAACTGAAAATCTGGTGTTTAGAGAGAACTTATAGAAAAGAAAATTTCTTCGAATTCTGATAAGATAAAAATTTTGGAACCAATAGAATGACTCAAATCCACCATGACAAAATTAATAAACTAACATAAATGATTCAATACTTAAGTAAGGAAAAATTCTATATATGCTAAAACACTTTTCTAACCAGAGTTATACCTAATTTGATAGTTACTTAAAATGATCATGTTTGATAGAATAAGAAGGATTGAAAATCAATTGAATTTATTAAAACAATATATAAATTAAATTAAGCATTGGTTTGAAAATTATGTAACACCCCCACAAATTTTAACATAGTGATTATTATTCTTTTGATTTTTTATTCCACACATCATAAAAATATTATTAAAAATTTTATAGAAAAGAATTCTAATTTTTTTTATTAGAGGCTTGGTGCATCTTTGCATAGAAATTGAAAGAAATATATACACACACACACTAGTCACTAACCCGTGCGATGCACGGGATAGTTAAATAAAATTGAGTTAAAAATGAAGGAAAATAAATAATTTAGTTCAAAATAAAGGTTCAACTAAAAAATTGGTAAAAAAATAAAATTAGTTTTTATTTCTTTGAAATTGAACCTAAAAATAGAACCGTACATATGTGAGGACAATGAAAATGATATCAAATATTATCATGATGAATGAATTGAAAATTTACAACTACATTAAATTTAAAGAACAAAGACATCTATTTCACAGTATTATATCAAATGATTAAAGCCCTTAAAATGAGTGAGGAAGACACAAACTTTTGTAGACCAAGAATCAAGAGTAATTTGGTAGAATTGTAAAGTAACACTTTCTTTCATATGCAAATATATCATCCAAAGTACAAAGTGTCTAATGGAACCATAGAACATGAAAATATACACTCACTAAGATACAAATAGCTTAATTAAATTTATGACTAATCAACAACAGCATGGTGTGGAAATTGTTTACCAAAAAAATAAAAAATAAAATAAATAAGGAGTATCTAACGATCAAACATATGTATCTAACAATTCTAACCATAAAGCAACTACAACATGAGAATTTGGTTCAAAGTATTAAAACAATAACTAAATTTACAAAATTCCCTTTATATATATTTATAGTGATGGTGTGATGCCCACCAACAGTGATAGGGCCTCACCTATTCCACATGTGCTCGCTGTCCACTGGAGGTCTTCCAAGAATTTCATATACATTTGTAACACTAACAAAGAGCGTTGTGTCCACCTATGATAACCCACCAAGTTGTCTTCAACTTCCAAAAAGGAAAAGTGTTAGCTCTCTATAAACTACTGATCTTTTGGGAAAAGATGAACAAATGAAAATCAATAAACTTACTACTTCCTCCGTCCCACTTTGTTTGTCCTATTTGAAAAGTCAATTTTTTTAAAGGAATATCATTTATTGTCTTGTCTACCTTTTAAAATTGTATATGTAGGGGGTGAAAGCTCAACCTTACATATTGGGCCTAGGGCCCTATTTGAAGATTACTGTGTGTCCGAAGAGAGGAAAATGTTTGAGAAGAAACCCATGTGGAAGAAATATACCTGGAAGTGAATGAGGAGTGTAGTCCGAAGAGATCGACATTGGTCCGAAGAGGTCATCCTCCTCGGACACAAAGAACCTTGGTCAAGCAGACACCTGGGAGGTTCAAGTAAACTTTCTAATGAATTTAATGATAAGGGAAGGCTTCAGGCACGTATGCAGATGATAGGAACGGAAAAATATCTAGAAGACAAGCTGCAACCACCACATTAAATGCACTGCAGCTGCTTTTCTGGCCGCATTAATGTTGAGAAGACCCCTGAACAGTATAATCTCAGCTACCACCACTCACAGAGAGCTAAACAAGATACCTGATGGGACATGTACTCAAGTGGATGCCTAGATGAAGAACAAGTGGACGATGAAGATGATGGGAGAGGGTGCTATATAAAGAGAAGATGCCTCTGATAATGGGGGAGGAGAAAAAAAAAGAAAAAAAAGAAAGAGAAGTAGAAAACAACTTTACTGTAGCTCTAAGAGTTGTAATCACCTTTCATTCAATAAAACACCTCTTCGGACATTCATTGGTTCAGTTGTTCAAGCATGATTGCATGTTAATTCATCAGTAAATACCATAGTTTATTACTGTTTAATTCACAACTAGCCCAGCTCTTTCACCCACTCTCTACAAATTTATTATTTTGGGTTCATATTGCTCTTAATCCAAACCTTTTGGGCTTGGGCTACAAAAACTGACCCTACAATTGGCGCCGTCTGTGGGGAGAGCTTGTGCAAGGGTGAAAACAACAGTGGGTGATGGCAGATTGAGGTCAACAACAAGCAGAATCTAGGGCATCCCAACACATGGACCCTTTTCTTAACTTAGAGAGGAGACAAGATCGTGAAGGTAGCGCGCACACTGTGCATACTGGTCATAGCCAGTCACATGGTGGAAGCCATGCGTCCCATGCAGAGAAGAACCGGGATTTGCAACTAGAAATGGAAAAACTAAAGAGGGAGTTGCGCCATGCAAAGAGAAAACGGATTTCCTCGTATTCTGATGAGGATTCCGATGACGAACAGGACGTCACTTACAAGCAGAGGTCTCGAACACCAGTCAGTGAATCCTTTTCCTATGAGGAGGAGCCTCATCGTAAGAGGCAACCTAGAAGCCCATCACGTGGAGGCGTAGAGAACGATGCTATGAGCAGCTAGGGAAGAGTTTGGACCTGATTGAGGAAAGGAGGGAAAGTACAATGGTCTGACTGGCGCATTACCAACAAAAGCTCAGGCACGGCTATGACGCCAACGTAAAGTTGAGACCTCTAGAACCTGGTGATTTGGTGCTGAGGAAAGTTGTGGGCACTGCAAAGAACCCAGCTTGGGGAAAGTTAGGACCCAATTGGGAAGGGCCATATCGTATTACTTCAGCGGCTGGTATTGGGGCGTACTTCTTAGAAGACCTGGATAGTCATGTAATACCACGCCCTTGGAATTTAAATAACCTCAAAAGGTATTATTATTAATCGAATCTTTTCTCCAATCAATATGCCAATTCGTTATGCGAAATATTCTCCCAAGTGTTTAAACTTAAATCCAATCATGTATGTAGTCCTCGGACCAGATGATTTGGGTTAGTTAACACTCGTTCACGATTCTCATAAGTGTTTAAACTTAAATCCAATCATGCCTGTAGTCCTCGGACCAGATGATTTGGGTTAGTTAACACTCGTTCACGGTTCTCATAAGTGTTTAAACTTAAATCCAATCATGCCTGTAGTCCTCGGACCAGATGATTTGGGTTAGTTAACACTCGTTCACGGCTCTCATAAGTGTTTAAACTTAAATCCAATCATGCATGTAGTCCTCGGACCAGATGATTTAGGTTAGTTAACACTCGGTCACTGCTCTCATAAGTGTTTAAACTTAAATCCAATCATGCCTGTAGTCCTCGGACCAGATGATTTGGGTTAGTTAACACTCGTTCAAGGCCCTCATAAGTGTTTAAACTTAAATCCAATCATGTCTGTAGTCCTCGGACCAGATGATTTGGGTTAGTAAACACTCGGTCAGGGTTCTCATAAGTGTTTAAACTTAAATCCAATCATGCCTGTAGTCCTCGGACCAGATGATTTAGGTTAGTTAACACTCGTTCACCGCTCTCATAAGTGTTTAAACTTAAATCCAATCATGCTTGTAGTCCTCGGACCAGATGATTTGGGTTAGTTAATACTCGTTCACGGTTCTCATAAGTGTTTAAACTTAAATCCAATCATGTCTGTAGTCCTCGGACCAGATGATTTGGGTTAGTTAACACTCGTTCACCGCTCTCATAAGTGTTTAAACTTAAATCCAATCATGCCTGTAGTCCTCGGACCAGATGATTTGGGTTAGTTAACACTCGGTCACGGTTCTCATAAGTGTTTAAACTTAAATCCAATCATGTCTGTAGTCCTCGGACCAGATGATTTGGGTTAGTTAACACTTGTTCACCGCTCTCATAAGTATTTAAACTTAAATCCAATCATGCCTGTAGTCCTCGGACCAGATGATTTGGGTTAGTTAATACTCGTTCATGGTTCTCATAAGTGTTTAAACTTAAATCCAATCATGCCTGTAGTACTCGGACCAGATGATTTGGGTTAGTTAACACTCGGTCACAATTCTCATAAGTGTTTAAACTTAAATCCAATCATGCCTGTAGTCCTCGGACCAGATGATTTGGGTTAGTTAACACTCGCCTACAGCTCTCCTAAGTGTTCAAATTTAAATCCATTCATGCCTGTAGTCCTCGGACCAAATGATTTGGGTTAGTTGACACTCCTTCAAGGCCCTCATAAGTGTTTAAACTTAAATTCAATCATGCATGTAGTCCTCGGACCAGATGATTTAGGTTAGTTAACACTCGGTCACTGCTCTCATAAGTGTTTAAACTTAAATCCAATCATGCCTGTAGTCCTCGGACCAGATGATTTGGGTTAGTTAACACTCGTTCAAGGCCCTCATAAGTGTTTAAACTTAAATTCAATCATGCCTGTAGTCCTCGGACCAGATGATTTGGGTTAGTTAACACTCGTTCAAGGCCCTCATAAGTGTTTAAACTTAAATCCAATCATGCCTGTAGTCCTCGGACCAGATGATTTGGGTTAGTTAATACTCGTTCATGGTTCTCATAAGTGTTTAAACTTAAATCCAATCATGCCTGTAGTACTCGGACCAGATGATTTGGGTTAGTTAACACTCGTTCACCGTTCTCATAAGTATTTAAACTTAAATCCAATCATGCCTGTAGTCCTCGAACCAGATGATTTGGGTTAGTTAACACTCGGTCACGGTTCTCATAAGTGTTTAAACTTAAATCCAATCATGCCTGTAGTTTTCGGACCAGATGATTTGGGTTAGTTAACACTCGTTCACCGCTCTCATAAGTGTTTAAACTTAAATCCAATCATGTCTGTAGTCCTCGGACCAGATGATTTGGGTTAGTTAACACTCGTTCACCGCTCTCATAAGTGTTTAAACTTAAATCCAATCATGCCTGTAGTCCTCGGACCAGATGATTTGGGTTAGTTAACACTCGTTCACGGTTCTCATAAGTGTTTAAACTTAAATCCAATCATGTCTGTAGTACTCGGACCAGATGATTTGGGTTAGTTAACACTCGGTCACGGTTCTCATAAGTGTTTAAACTTAAATCCAATCATGTCTGTAGTCCTCGGACCAGATGATTTGGGTTAGTTAACACTCGTCTACAATTCTCTTAAGTGTTTAAACTTAAATCCAATCATGCATGTAGTCCTCGGACCAGATGATTTGGGTTAGTTAACACTCCGTTACAGTTCTCTTAAGTGTTTAAACTTAAATCCAATCATGCCTGTAGTCCTCGGACCAGATGATTTGGGTTAGTTAACACTCGTCTATAGCCCTCCTAAGCCTTTAAACTCAAATGCATTCATGCCTGAAGTCCTCGGACCAGATGACATGGGTTAATCAACACCCCCATACAGCTATTATTATTGAGACTTAACTTTAGAATGAGTCATGCTTGAAGTTCTTGAATATGTTTAAGTTAACTCTAACTTATGATAGGCTTCCTTAGTTATGTTTAATTCAAAGCCAAGGGGTAATAACATTCTCCGTGCATATTCGAAAAGACCTGTGAAACATCCATAATCACTCGCTGCATTCATTGCTTATTAGTAATTCTTATACAAACTGTTCTTTTCAGTACCAATTTTAGTTATTTACATCATCTGCATGATATGGTGGTTAAGTTTACCTACATTATCGTAATTGCAAAGTACAGTTATTTGCAGCAATAACAAGTCATAAGACATATAACGGAGACACCAGAAGTAAAAGGGAAATGGTTTCATTAATCAAAAGAGAACAATTTACAATCCCTTACATAAAAGAAAAACTAATACAAATACAAAATCAAAACGCCTAAGTGTCTAAGCCTTCTTTTGAGGGACCAAAGGATCAGCAACCTGGCTGGGCTGAGCTGCAACAGTTTCTGGGGCTTGGTCCTTAGATTCCGAAAGGTTTCTCTTTTCTCTTAAGTCTTTGCCCTTATCCTTGGGAACCTCAATTGGCTTGCTCTGATCACTAGGCTGACCAGATACCTTGGGCGCCTCAGCTGGCCTGCTCTGATCTCCAGGTTTATCTGACTCCTTGGAGACCTCAATGGTGGTAGGGGGGACTTGGCCTAACAGGGATTGCTCTGAAGCCTCTGGGAGTTGTGTGGGAGGAGAGGGATCAGACCCTGGGAGTTCTCGGATATCAGGATCATAGTATATGCTCCCAGGTTGTCTCAAGTCGGATTCCGTAGAGACCCCAGTAGCATCCAGCGCCTTTCCCCAAGTTATGTCGCAGTAGTCTCGGCAGACCGTGGCAAATTGCTCAGTAAGGTGGATTTGGGTCTCATCCACCCTCAACTTATAGGCTGCCTGCCTTTCAGCCTCGACTGCTTCCTTGGCCAATTGAGCATTCTTCTCGGCCAATTGGGCAGTCTCCCTGGCTTTTTGAAGCTCAGCACGAAGATTTTTAGCCAACTCTCTCTCTGTTGCCAAGTTAATCTCCACCATGTTCAGCTGTTTACATTGCTCTTCGGCCTGCTTCTCAGTAGTTTTAAGGCCAGCATCGAGGCTGTTCCTCTGGTTGGTCATGTCTTTGAACTGCTTGGACAGATGAGCATATTCCTCATTCAGGCTGCCTAGAGATTTTTCCGCCTCAGACCGAGAGTGGGCCTCCGCTTGGGTTTCAAGATAAGACTTCTTGTTCCACTCCTCGGCCACATAAACTTGCTGAGTAATCTGCATAATAAATTTTTTTTTTTATAATGCCAAAAAAGGGTAACTAAAAGAGACCAGCATTCTAATTTAGCGGATCAGTTCACTTACCATGGCTAAATCCCTCTTAAGGGATAGGAAGAGCTCGTATTGGTTGAAGCGCCTATAAGACTCCATGTCCTTTGGAAGGAGAAGTGGCTGCTCCAAGGCCTCGGCAACTAGACCTGCCTTCTCCCCATTGTAATTTCTGAGGGAGGTCTCCCAGGGGATTTGAGCACCATCCAATTCTAGCCTTGGGGACCAAGTGCGAGGTCCTCGGCGCACATCAGCCACAAGGGCTTCGTCTCGGCTCTCTGTAGACGAAGCCCCCTTACTCCGGTGATATTTAGCCACCTTTTGTTGTTTGGTCCCTTTCGAAGGCGCTACCTCCCTTTCTTCATTGTCAGTATGGGGCATTTTCTTCTTCGGATCTGGCACTTGCTTGGCGCTGAGATCCAGAGGAACCTGAGGAGGTGGTGGAGGAAGACTCACAGCTGGTTGGGACGTACCGGCCCCTTTGGGCTCAGCTTTTTTACCCCTATTCTTCATTAAGCTCCTTAAATCCGCCATATCCTCTTCCTCCGAAGAGTCCTCTGGGAGAGCAGTTATCAGAACGGTAGGATGGACACTAGACTGCCTGTCGGTTTCCTCTTCGGCGTCCGAAACTTGTATCACCGGAACCCCTCCTGAAACTTCTCCTTCGAACTTGAACTTGTCAATCTGCTCGTCAAGCGAAGGGGTTGAAGAAGCAACTCTTTCACCTGCTACTACTGGTCCAAAAAGAACCTGCTGAACCGGCTGGACGAGCAGTGGTATACCTTGCAGATTTGGACGTGGCACGGGGGCAAGATCGAACGACGCTAGAAAATCCTTCCGAGCAACGTCTATTCGGTTGATGCGATAGTCTCCCTGTCTTATCGCGTTGCCAACCGGCTGAAAATCCTTTGGTTTTGTCGTGTAACCAAGAATATGAGGAACCAACCGGAGTTGCCTGTCTTCACTGACAAAAATTTCTGATCGTAATAGATAATTGAGCGCGACAGTGTTTGTGAGGCTGAGCCGAGGAGAAACGTGTTCTTTATCTGTTAACATCACAACAGAACTTAGTCAAAAACTTGAAAATAATGATACAAAGAAATGACAAAATTGGTAAAAAGCAGAGATCCTAAATCTACTGTTAGTAAACCTAAATCTAGGATATCCCACCTGGCTCTCCTAGTTTGGTTGGGCAATGAAAACCGTCATGCCACGCACTCGAGACGATCACATAGTCGTCCTTCATCCCTTTGTTAGATTTGGGGAGGCAGGAGAAGAGCCTAACAATGTCGGATCGGGATTTAAGATAATATCCCGCCCCTTTTTGGCTATGACACTCGTACATATGTACCACGTCGAGCCAGGTGAGTCCTAATCCTAGATGACGGTTCAAATCATCAACTGCTCCTAAGATCCTAAAAACGTTAAGCGCACATTGTTTAGGACTAAGCCTATGGTTTCGGAGGTAATTATTGGTGATGGGACCCATGGGGATAGTCATCCCCCCTTCTAAAAAGGCGATGATGGGGATTACAACTTCGCCCACCTTCTGATCTGTCAGTATTCTTTCTGGAGGACAATACCTCAAACCCACATTTGGAGGTATGCAGTATGTCGCCCTGAATTCCTCTATGTGGGTGGGGCTATCCACCAGATACTGAAATCTACCCATCTCAATTAAACAGAAAGAAGGAAATACTAAACGTAGCGACGAGGGAGTGACTATTCGAAGGCCGAGGATGCTAGCCGAAGAGAAGACGAAAGGTTTAGAGATGTCAAAACTTACGCAAACTAAATCGGAGGATGATCTTCGAACTCGCAGAAAGATTCTTACAGACTCTGGGTAGGACTATGATTGGTGATTGGAAGAACTTGATGGACTCGAGTGTTTGAGTTCGCTGGGTTATCTAAGAATTTGCAAAGTAAAGAAGAAGTAACCTCTTCTAAGGCTCTATATGGGGGCAAGCGAAGGGGTATGAGTTATCTCGCTCAAATTCTGAAGAAGAATCACATTCGTTGGATCAATAGTCCACCGTTGGATACTAGAGACAAAATGCCGCTTGGGGTAATTAATACCGCTTGGGGTAATTAATAGCGCTTTGGGAATACTGAAATGACAGCAGCATTAATGAAGCGCCTGCACCTATGCCCACACGCGTGTAAGTCCAGATATTTGTGCTTTTTCAAATTTTTATTTCGTGACAAGTCAAAATCCTATTTTTTCTCCTCGGATGCGAGGGAAAAACTAAAATTTTGAGGGGCTATTGTGGGGGGGTGGAAGCACAACCTTACATATTGGGCCTAGGGCCCTATTTGAAGATTACTGTGTGTCCGAAGAGAGGAAAATGTTTGAGAAGGAGCCCATGTGGAAGAAACATACCTGGAAATGAATGAGGAGTGTAGTCCGAAGAGATCGCCATTGGTCCGAAGAGGTCATCCTCCTCGGACACAAAGAGCCTTGGTCAAGCAGACACCTGGAAGGTTCAAGTAATCTTTCTAATGATTTTGATAATAAGGGAAGGCTTCAGGCACGTATGGAGATGATAGGAACGGAAAAATATCTAGAAGACAAGCTGCAACCACCACATTAAATGCACTGCAGCTGCTTTTCTGGCCGCATTAATGTGGAGAAGACCCCTGAACAGTATAATCTCAGCTACCACCACTCACAGAGAGCTAAAGAAGATACCTGATGGGACATGTACTCAAGTGGATGCCTAGATGAAGAACAAGTGGACGATGAAGATGATGAGAGAGGGTGTTATATAAAGAGAAGAGGCCTCTGGTAATAGGGGGGAAGAAAAAGAAAGAGAAGGAGAAAACAACTTTACTATAGCTCTAAGAGTTGTAATCACGTTTCATCCAATAAAATACCTCTTCGGACATTCATTGGTTCAGTTGTTCAAGCATGATTGCATGTTAATTCATCCTTAAATACCGTAGTTGATTACTGTTTAATTCACAACTAGCCTAGTTCTTTCACCCACTCTCTACAAATTCAATGTTCTGGCTTCATTGGGCTTATAATCCAAACTTTTTGGGCTTGGGCTACAAAAACTGACTCTACAGTATAAATTTCCGAAACTACCCTTAAATAAATTTATCAAAAAATTGAATTATTAATAAAATAAGGGTATAATAGGAACATTAGTAAATTAATGACTTTTATTTTTAGAAACAGGACAATATTTTAGGACATCCCAAAATGGAATAGAGGACAAACAAAGTGGGACAAAGGTAGTATTATTTATTGAACACTATTTCACAACTAAAATCTCATACTACTCTTAATAAGATTCTTCTTTGTTTTTTTTTTTTTTTTCCTTGAATGCTCAAGTTCTCCAAGTGCCATCAGTAGTTGGAAGAATTGGAGTTTGAGCTTCATAGTCTTAGTGATATTAAAGCTTTTGCCAAATCAAACAAATGTTAGACATGTTGGTGATCAGAATTTATAATTCCATTTAGTTTTGGTGAGAATTTATATCTTCCCAAGCAACATTGTAATAGTTGCACAATATGAGAAATATGAGAAAACAGGTGCAAGCATATTGTTGTTGACTCTACACTATATCCCAAAGGATCTCTCTTGGATTGCTTCATTCTTCTCTCAGGCACTACTACTAAAGCTCCCCCATCATAACCTTCTTGCCTTACAAAACTTCACAGACAAAAGCAAAATTCCAGAATTTTCATTTCCTACTTTTTAGCACCCAATCAGACTAACTAATAGATAATTTGAAATTGCTATCAGACATTGACCATGATACTTGATAATAATAAAAAGGTTGGAAAGTAAGAGATCAACCTATCTGATAATAGCAATCAACACTTACCAATTATAATTCATCACCACTGATATCACAGGACACACAAAACTAATATAGAATTCATGACAATTGAAGATAAGCCAAAGACAACAAATATAGAAACCACTACTATGAACAACAGTTTTGAACCTTCTGCACTAACCGTACACTGCCACCAACAAAGCAAAGGGAAATTATCAAAATCCTTTTGGTCTAGAAATTATTTTGGAAAAAAAAATCATGCTCTCAAAACCTTCGGTGCCTAGAATATTAATCTCTCCAAGAATATGGAAATAGAAATTAGGCACTCACCTAGAGTAACTGGGTCATGTTCAACCTCTTTATTAGTAGTTGCCCGCTCCAAATGCTCAAGAGCATTTGCAACTAAAAAAACCCCAACAACAATTGCAACCTTTTCCCATTTCTTATATAAATTAAGTGTGGTTGGTTTGATTAGTGAAAAACACACCTGAGTACTTCCTGTTTTGCACTTCACCAAGCACCTTATTTCCATCCCTCTTCCTTAAAAAAAAAAAAGAAAGAAAAAAAGAAAAAAAGAAAAAAAAGCATGAATAACATTCTCTACTGAGGGTTTCAATTACAAAATCTCATCAAGATTTACAAAAAAATAGAAACATAAAAGACAAAACTAAACTTTAAAAAAAAAAAAAAAATAGAGCATAAACAAATTAGAAATTTAAAGCATGAAATCAACTACCAAATATGAATTCACAAAGGAACCCTAATAATATAAAATAAGATAAAATTATTGAACATCATGAAAGCTATGATGACTTGAGAACAATGCACAACCCACAAATGCATATAGGACAGGACAATCATTAAAGGGTTTTTGAGCTAACCATAACCTCACTCTCAAAACAAACTTAAAAATCTTTCGCTAATGTCCACGTCATAGTAAAACACAAAACCTTTAAAACCCAAAACCACTGTCACATTCACTTCACAATTAAAAAAACATTCTAGTTGACCATGAATTAGCAATTTATGAAAACAATACATGAGGTAGTATAAAATATAACCCAAACATGAAACCGTAAATCCTAGATAGCCAAAAAAAAAAAAAAAAAGCCATGAAACTGAAACACATGAAAGCAAAACCTGTAGAATTGGGAGGCTAAGATCAAAATTGAATATTGCCACCAAGTATATATAATTAACCACAAATCCACATGAGGCTATGAGGCTAAAATAATTCAATAATCTACAACAAAAAGTTAATTATTCAATCACTAAAATAATATACTTGCATTTGTATATATAAATATAACCAAATACAGTAAAAACATTGAAACCACATAATAAATATGGCAAATCAATATCTACAGTCCTGTTTCTAATTAAATAAATTTCTTATTTAAATGAAAAAAAAAATTGAAGAAACTTCAAAAATATAATCTACTTAAACAACACACATATAGTGAAGAAAGTGTGCTTTGATACTGCACGTATATATTTAGTGGAGGAGCATAAATATTCAGTGGAGGACCGCAGTGAAAATACCCAGTCCTTGATATATATTGAAAAATTAATTAAGGAGAACTTTTAAGAAGATGGCTTTGCAGGCAATAGTCACAAAAGTAGTTACACTATATAAAATATTTGGTCGTTAATAAATATTGAAAAATCACTTAATTAGGGAGAGCTTCTAAGAAGATGGCTCTGCAGGCAATATTCACAAAAGTAGTCACATTCTCTATACATATATACCCTAAACACCAAGTTATTTACCCCCAGGTTAGTTGTCGTAACAATGACCTATACCAATACATAAATCATGCTTTCAGTAGCTAATGTGATATTAGAACTAAAATTAAAAGTCATATAAAAGAACTACACCTTCATGTCAAAGCAATAATCAAGCATAATTTAAGATGAAATAAAAATTGCATAGTAGAAATAACATTAGAAATTATAATACCATCACCTAACTGGGAAGAATTAATTAAAAAAAAAAAAAGTTTGCTTCTAGTGAAATGATGTCTCTTTCATTTTTCACCCTCTTATGACAAACGCAATTTTAGAAAAATGAAACTCGCCTTCAATAAATTCCCCTTAATTAGATACCCTATCCCTGTGCTTAACCTAAATTTAGAAATACCCTTTCCCTAAGTTATCTTATATTAAAATAACTATCAAGAAACAAAGTTGTCATATTTAGTAAGAATTTTCAATTAAAGATTTTTTTTTTTATTTTTTTTTTGTGATATAAGTTTCATGAATGTTTTAACTTCTGTCCTAAATCCTAAATCCTAAATCCTATGAGCCTATCCAACGTAATTCAAAAAGAAGAAAAAAAAAAAAAAATACGGGTGGCATAAGTTTTACGAAGGTCTCAATGTCAACAATGCAAGGTAAATAACAGAAAGACAACAAGAAAAATACCCAAAACTCATTAATCAAAATTCCCACAAGGGAAAAAAAGAGAGTTATTTTAGAAATACAAATGTAAGTCACATGTTACTGCATTATTTGAACATGTTAGAAGAGAGTTCACTATTTTAATATGTTTTGATATTTGTAACACGGTAGTACTCAGTGGTTGATCTTTTGTCTCTATGAGTGTTGTGTAAAGGTCTAAAATTTTGAAGAAAGGACACCATACAATTCAGTGTGATCCAAAATCTACCAATTTAAAAGGGCAATTGACGAAAGAAACAAACATACTCCAACGCATCACGTTTGGAAATAATAATTATAACAAAGTAATGCAAATTTAGAACCAATAACCCAAAACCAAAGAAAAAAAAAAAAGAATCTTCAACCTCTAGAGGAAGAAGCCCAAGTTTGAAAAACCCCACTAAAGTATTTGATTTGTACCACAATAAGACATAGAAACAATAAATATATCAGTAAGTATATGAAAAATTGACAACCACAATCACAATCAAATTCAAAAATCAAATGGAAGGTGAAGAGGAGAAAAATAAGCTGACGGATCCAAGCAATGTTGATGGACGGGTCCATTAGGTGCAAGACTTGGTAAGGACGGATTTGTTGGCCACGTGTCAGACAGAATCCCTATATGGGAATACTTGCGGCACACCTCCTAGATTCTAGGGGTAATTAGAGTCCTAGCGCAATTAGGGTTCTAGAAGCTGCGTGCATCGATGAAGATCTTCTTTATAAGGAATGTGACTTGTCCCATCACGTTTGGGACTCCTCAAGAGGATTTCTACAAGGAAAGACTTCGACTCCAAGTAAAAAATGTCAACTTTCGACTACTATAAAAGCCCCAATACCCTCACAAATCGAGGTACGCATAATTTACCCTCTCTAGCACTCTAGAGTTGTGAAAAGAGTTCTAACTTGACCTTCGGAGGGTATTTGGCCGGCGCCACACCGGTGCTCTCTGCGTAGGTCTTTCCCGTTCTTGTGTTGTGCAGGTTGCATTCTGGGCGTGTGAGTACGTGCGACTCACTGGTGATTTTTTTGACTTCATCAGTTGGTGCCGTCTGTGGGAAACGATAATGAGATTCATAAGCCATACTATCGTTTCCCGGACTAAAGGATTGCATGGTACTCACTCGCTCGATGGCAACTACTAACGACGTTCAAGGAGAGGAACCACCCACGACTGCCCTCGAGAGACAAGTTCGGACTCTCGGGGCCGCTGTGGAATGTCTCACCAAACAAAACCACGACTTGGAAGAACAGCTGCGCCAGAAGAATGCAGCACCGAATGACCAACCGGAAGGTCAGGAAGGGACTAGCACTCCAAAGAAAAATCAGGAGAAACCTGAAGGCAGCCACGCCCCAAGCAAACCGGAGAGGCAGAACTTGAGCATGCCATCCCTCACGGATGCGACTCCACCACATATTGTCGCAGAGATGCAGGCGATGAGGGAACAAATGGAGGTTATGATGAACGCGCTCAAGGGGTGAGTTTCCAGTGATCTTGACGATTTAGTCAACCGGACCGACTCACCTTTCACTGCAGCCGTGAACTCCTTCCCCCTACCCCACAAATTTCGCATGCCGCATATAGACAGCTATGACGGAGTGAAGGATCCTCTGGACCATCTAGAAACCTTCAAGACCCTAATGCACCTTCAAGGGGTAGCAGGCGAGATCATGTGTAGGGCCTTCCCTACAACGCTCAGGGCCCCGCACGGATATGGTTCAACGACTGACGCCGAACTCCATCAGCACTTTCAAGGAGCTAAGCGCTCAGTTCACCACGCACTTCATTGGAGGGCACAGGTATAAGAAGTCCACGGCGTGCTTGATGAGTATCAGGCAACGAGAGGACGAGACGTTGAGATCCTACATAACGCGCTTCAATAAGGAAGCGCTCTCGATCGATGAAGCCGATGATAAATACTGGTAGCAGCTTTCACGAACGGGCTGCGGAAGGGTAAGTTCTTGTTCTCTTTATACAAGAACGACCCAAAGACCATGTCAGAAGTACTCTACAGGGTAACTAAATACATTAATGTCGAAGACGCATTGCTGGCTCGGGAGGAAAAGCCTAGAAAAAGGGAGCGACAGGAAGATGCCCGATAGGACCGAGATCGAAAGGATGACAAACGCTCCAAGCCCCCTGCAGGGAAATTCGCGAATTTCACCCCGTTGACTACCCCAATAGACCAGGTACTAATGCAAATCAAGGACGAAGGATCCCTGACCTTTCCTGAAAAGTTAAAGGGAGATCCCAATAAGCGATCTAGGGACAAGTATTGTCGTTTCCACCGTGATCACGGACATGATACGGCTGACTGCTATGACTTAAAACAGCAAATCAAAACCCTTATTAGACAGGGAAAACTGCAGAAGTTCATCAGCAAGGAAAGGACGGATCAACAACATCAAGAGCAGCCACCTCGACAAGAAAATGAGCGCCCCAGACCACTTATAGGGGATATAAGAATGATCGTAGGGGGCACGGCGACTATGGGGTCGTCCAAGAAGGCCAGAAAGGCATACCTCAGGATGGTTCATAACGTCCAGTTAACGGGCTCCGTACCAAAGATAGCACGAATAGAGAGCCCGATCGTAGGATTCTCAGAAGAGGATGCCCGACGTCTTCACCACCCTCATGATGACGCACTTGTCGTCACCTTACGAGTGGGGGACTTCAACATGCACCAGGTGCTGATAACAATGGTAGCTCAGCAGACATCCTATACTACCCGGCGTTCCAGCAAATGAGGATTGATAGAAAACGGTTAATACCGACAAATGCTCCGCTGGTTGGTTTTGGAGGTACGAGGGTATTCCCATTGGGCGCGATCACGCTTTCGTAACATTAGGTGATTATCCTCAGCAGATCACTAAGATGTGACTTTCCTTGTGGTCGACTGCTCATCCGCTTATAATGCTATCATCGGACGACCCACCCTTAATTCATGGAAGGCGATAACGTCAACATACCACCTAGTGATCAAATTTCCTACGGAGTACGGGGTTGGAGAGCTACGAGGAAATCAGGTGGCCGCACGTGAGTGCTACATTGCCATGATGGAGATGGAAGAGCAACGGACCATGGCCAAGGATGGGAACCTACCACCTCAAAACGTTGGACGGGCGAAATATGCAGCACCTATGGAACATGGAGCACCTACGGAAATACTACCAATAGAGATAATATGAAGAACAAGCGCTCCCTAATTTCCCAGTTTATTTAGTTTTTTAGTTTCACCTAGTCAATCTGTTGCTACAATATGTTTTTAAGCCCAAGGGGGCAAGTACTTTTCTACAAATGCATGATTTTTTAATTAATAAGAGGAATATTCAGACACAACTATGTTTTCCTACCTGCATTCCTACAAAGTCCACAAGATGGGCGGATCACTTCAAGAGGGTAAACACTCACAAAGTGGACGGATATCCCAAGAGGATGTAATTATAAGTCCACAAAGTGGACAGATCATCCAAGAAGGATGAAAATTACAAGTCCACGACCCCAAGTGGACGACCATCAAGGTGACGAGGTAAAACTTAGTCACCTCAACAAGTCCACGACCCCAAGTGGACGACCAACAAGGTGACGAGGTAATACTTAGTCACCTCAACAAGTCCACGACCCCAAGTGGACGATCATCAAGGTGACGAGGTAACACTTAGTCACCTCAACAAGTCCACGACCCTAAGTGGAAGACCATCAAGGTGACGAGGTAATGCTTAGTCACCTCAACAAGTCCACGACCCAAGTGGACGACCAACAAGGTGACGAGGTAACACTTAGTCACCTCAACAAGTCCACGACCCCAAGTGGACGACAACTAGGTGACGAGTAACTCTTAGTCACCTCAACAAGTCCACGACCCAAGTGGACGACCAACAAGGTGACGAGGTAACACTTAGTCACCTCAACAAGTCCACGACCCCAAGTGGACGACCAACAAGGTGACGAGGTAATACTTAGTCACCTCAACAAGTCCACAACCCCAAGTGGACGAGGTAACATTTAGTCACCTCAACAAGTCCACGACCCCAAGTGGACGACTAACAATGTGACGAAGTAACTCTTGTCACCTCAACAAGTCCACGACCCAAGTGGACGATCAACAAGGTGACGAGGTAACACTTAGTTACCTCAACAAGTCACGACCCCAAGTGGACGACCAACAAGGTGACAAGGTAACACTTAGTCACCTCAAAAATCCACGACCCAAGTGGACGACCAACAAGGTGACGAGGTAACACTTAGTCACCTCAAGATGTCCATGAAGAAAGTGGACGGACATCCACACAAAAAAAAATGGACGGATGCATGTCTATTTACAAAAAAAAATGGACGGATGCATGTCTATTAACCAAAAAATTTCCATGCATGTCCATGAAGAAAGTGGATGTACATCCACACAAAAAAAAAAAGGGATGCATGTCCATAAACAAGTGGACGGATGCAACAACAACAAAAAGAAAAATGCATGTCCATGAACAAGTGGACGAACTCAACAAAAAAAAAAAAAAAAAAAAAAAAAAAGAGGTGGACGGATGCATGTCCATGAAAAAAAAAAAAAAAGAAAGAAAAAAAAAAGAAAAGAAAGTGGACGGATGCATGTCCATGAAGAAAAAAAAAAAAAAAGAAAGAAAGAAAGAAAGTGGACGGATGCATGTCCATGACCAAAAAATAAAAAATAAAAAATAAAAAAAAGGAAAGAAAGTGGACGGATGCATGTCCATGGAAAAAAAAAAGACGGATGTAGGTCCATGAACAAAGGTGGACGGACACACACACACACACAAAATTTGATGACGAGGTAACACTCAGTCACATCGGCAAGTCCATGACTCAAAGTAGACGAATAAAATACCTTAAGAATGGGACGCTAATAAAGGACTACAACGCGTCCTGAAGGTTGAAAGTTCCATCACGCGTCTCGGGGGCAATGTATCAATGGCCTACCATGCAGAAGGATGCTCAATCCAACGTATAAGCATAAGACAAATGCCAATGCTACAGCAAGACCTCAAGACTAAACACTACAAAAGGAAGCCGACGGATACCTAATCCTCATCCCAATGGGATGGATCGACAACCAAGGATACCGATAGGTGCCTTGGTGAAAATTCTAAGTCTTCCTACCTACGGCTGGAAGGACGAACCAAGCTACCAACGAATGCCTTGGTAAAAAATTTAAGTCCTTCTACCTACGGGTGGAAGGACGGACCAAGTCACTCAAGTGCCTTGGTACAAAATATAAGTCTTCCTACCTACGGGTGGAAGGATGGACCAAGTCACTCACAAGTGCCTTGGTACAAAATTCAAGTCCTACTACCTACGGGTGGAAGGACGGACCAAGTCACTCACAAGTGCCTTGATACAAAATTTAAGTCATTCTACTTACGGGTGGAAGGACAGACCAGGTCACTCAAGTGCCTTGGTACAAAATTTAAGTCCTTTTACCTATGGGTGGAAGGACAGACCAAGTCACTCAAGTGCCTTGGTACAAAATATAAGTCTTCCTACCTACGGGTGGAAGGACGGACCAAGTCACTCACAAGTGCCTTGGTACAAAATTAAAGTCCTACCTACGGGTGGAAGGATGGACCAAGTCACTCAAGTGCCTTGGTACAAAATTTAAGTCCTTCTACCTACGGGTGGAAGGACGGACCAAGTCACTCACAAGTGCCTTGGTACAAAATTTAAGTCCTTCTACCTATGGGTGCCTTGGTACAAAATTTAAGTCCTTCTACCTATGGGTGGAAGGACGAACCAAGTCACTCAAGTGCCTTGGTACAAAATTTAAATCTTACTACCTACGGGTGGAAGGACGGACCAGGTCCTACTACCAATGGGTAGAAGGACGGACCAAATCACTCACAAGTGCCTTGGTACAAATTTTAAGTCCTACTACCTATGGGTGGAAGGACGAACTAAGTCACCCGCGAATGCCTTGGTAAAAATTCTAAGTCTTCT
Organism: Quercus aquifolioides; assembly: GCA_019022515.1. NCBI lineage: Eukaryota > Viridiplantae > Streptophyta > Magnoliopsida > Fagales > Fagaceae > Quercus > Quercus aquifolioides. Next base: position 1,170,025 of record CM032325.1, on the reverse strand, counting down.
TACCTACGGGAGGACAGATGGACCATGTCACCCAAAAGTGCCTTGGTCAAAATTTAGGTCCCCTACGCCAGAAATAATTTCGGGCTAGCCTGTCAAAGACTGACAAGTCTCTCAAGATCCAAATCGAACCGTCACCCCACGGGTCCTTTTACTCCGAGATCACGGATCCATAGGGTGAAGGGGGCAACTGAAGAGGAGAAAATAAGCTGACAGATCCAAGCAATGTTGATGGACGGGCCCATTAGGTGCAAGACTCGGTGAGGACGGATTTGCTGGCCACGTGTCAGACAGAATCCCTATATGGGAATACTTGCGGCACACCTCCTAGATTCTAGGGGTAATTAGAGTCCTAGCACAATTAGGGTTCTAGAAGCTGCGTGCATAGATGGAGATCTTCTTTATAAGGAATATGACTTGTCCATCACGTTTGGGACTCCTCAAGAGGATTTCTACAAGGAAAGACTTCGACTCCAAGTAAAAAAGGTCAACTTTCGACTACTATAAAAGCCCTAATACCCTTACAAATCGAGGTACGCATAATTTACCCTCTCTAGCAATCTAGAGTTGTGAAAAGAGTTCTAACTTGAACTTCATAGGGTATTTGGCCGGCACCACACCAGTGCTCTCTGCGTAGGTCTTTCCCCTTTCTTGTGTTGTGCAGGTTGCATTCTAGGCGTGTGAGTACGTGCGACTCACTGGTGATTTTTTCGACTTCATCAGAAGGACATGTCAATCTCACTGTCTATAGGACTATTTCTGTAAAGAAAAATGCATGTTTTAGTTTATTGTGCAGTATTAGAGAAACAAAAAAGAGAAACAGTTCTTGACATTATCCGAGGACCTTAAACAATCATAAATTATGAACATTCTCTGTTAACAGAAAGAATTTTTCTTTCTAAAAATCACATGCCCAAACCTAAGCCTAAATTAAAACAAATTCAAATAAAAAACGATATTAAAAACCCTAGCAACCCGAAAATGAAACAAACCCCAGCAACAACTTGAAAATTCAAATAAACCCCTAGTAGCCGCCAGAACCAAACCCAGCAAATAGACATGCTAACTATAAGCAATTGAATCCTTGTGAAATATGCCAGAGTTCCAAAGATTGGTCATTTGGTTGCATTCAGATAAAAATAATAATAAATAATGGAAAAGAGAAGAGCAAACAATTTGTGTAAGAGTATAAAACTAAAAGAGAAGAAAAAGAATCTGTCCAATACCAGAACAATCTCATATACAAAACATTTGACTCCATGCTTCATCCGGTTGTGTCAAATCAACAATTAATACAGTAATCTCTTGAAAGTTATGTGATGTATATGAAAAATGGAAAAAAAAAAAAAATACTATGCACTATTAAATTCATTCCACTTTTGTTGTTTGAATTTAATTAAGAAATTGATTAGGCTTTTTTTTGGTCTCAATTATATTCATTGCCACTTTTATGTTTGTGTTTTCAAAGGAATAAAGTATTCAATCACAAACCCACTTCTCCTTATTTCGTCTTCTTTTGTTGAAAGGGGCCTAGCCCATTAGTGGCAACCCAAATTGACTAAACTGGCTGCACCAAGCCCATCAAAATCGAACTGTGTTCATGGCTGGTTACTCTATGCTATGTGATGTGGTATCATTGTAAATTATATGAGTCCCTATCACCACCGATGGAACTGAACTGTGTACTCCTCAACCATAAGAAAATTATATAGAATTCCATGGGATGAGACTGATTAGAAGTTTTAAACCTCAATGATCTTATAAAGCCTTACAAACTACTAAACTAATCTCTTAGAATTAGACATGGCAAACGGGTGAGTTAGGTCGGGTCAATCAGGTTGCGGGTTGTTGATACCCATTTTTGTAAATTTGCATCCAGAAGCCCATGATGAGAAAAGCCCAAGAAAGCCTTAAGAGATGGGTTAAAGTATGAGCAAAGAGATAGTAATCGGGCCGTATTCTAAAAAGCCCAAAGAGCAGAGAATGCATAAATAAGGTCCAAGTGATGGCCTAAAGATGAAGAATATTTTGAGAATGAAATGGGTCCCAATAAGTGAAGCCTAACAAAATTAAAGAAAGAGAAAAGAAAGGAGAAGAGTCAACAGATCCAACACAATGTAGTGAATAATGAAGAGAAAAAAAGTAAAAGGTTCAACAGGCGCAACCCAATATAGTGAATAAATGAAGAGAAAAGAAAGTAAAATGGTTAACAGACCCAACCCAATGTAGTGAATAAATGGGTTAGCAAGCCCAACCCAATACATGGTAGAAAGCCCATAATGCCCTTATATAAGGGGATAAGGATGAATTCTGATTCTACGGAAGTAAAGCAAGGTGAAATCATGCAAAGCCACGGTAGGAAACGCATGAAGAAACAAGACAAAACCACAACGGCAGGAAACACATAAAGAAATAAGACAAAGCCAAGGCAGCAGAAATGCATGAAGAGGAAACAAGACATAATCAAAGGTAGCAAAAATGCGTGAAGGAGAAACAAGACAAAATCAAGTGTAGCAAGAAACACGTGAAGAGGAATAAGACAAAATCAAAAGCAGCAGAAAACACATGAAGAGGAAGAAGCCAAAGAACAAGAAGTGGAGCAGCCGGAGCCCCGACGACCAGCAACCCAACCAATGCAAAGGAGTCAGGGTCCACAGCTGAAGAGGAATAGAGTGTGTAGTTTGGTGGAGGGGGGAAAAGCCCTAGTTTTGGCACCCTACTAAGACCCTTTTTGGGAGATGCTTTGTTGGGAAAGTATACTTACCAAAATGGGTAGAAAACTGGTGGGAACCATTTGATGCATGTTAGAGAGTGAGGTCAAGAGAGATTAATGAGGGTTTGCCGTTATGGGAAAGAGAGAGATGAGGCTATTTTGGCCAGATTGGCTTTTTCCAAAAAGTGGAAAGAAGTTCATCGCTAAGCAAGTAGTGGGATTGAACCCACTGCTAGTGGCCAGAAGATAGTGGTAGTGAATCAACCTGTATACGACTAGAACGTGCTAAGTGCCTGCAGCAGACAAAATGGTTGATGGAAAGTAAGGGCAGAAAAGGGAAATCACCTAGGATTGACCTTGGGTATGAAAGGAACAATTCCTATGAATATAGGGACATCAATCAACGATGGCAACAAGAATGAGAGAACAACAATGAAAAGGATGAGAGAATGGGAGGAACACAAGAAGAACAACAAAAGCCCAGTAACCTAGGAAGTTAGAAATAGTGAGTTGAAAGTGAAAGAAGAGAGAAATAGGAAAAGAAAGTGAAACGTAAAAGAGAATAGAAAGTTGAGAAAGTAGAGTATACATGGTAGACCTAACATGCATCACTAGGCAACATTTTCCCTCTCTCATACAAAACCATACTTTCTTTCTTCTCAATCAAGAGGATAGCTATTCGGACACATACTCCAAAACATAACTTTATGGCCTTGTAAGTAATAAGGTTAAGTAAGTTGGAGTTTGAGTTCTTTTTAGTATATATATTGTAGAGAACCTTTTTACTTTTGTTATTATGTGTGCTGTTATTACTCCCTCCGTCCCCCTTTTTTTTTGTCCTGTTTGGAAAGTCAAATTTTTTAAGAGAACATCATTTATTGTCTTGTCTACCTTTTAAAAATGTATAAGTTTTTAAAACTACCCTTATAAAAATTTATCAAAAAATTGAATTAATAAATTAATACGGGTATAATAGAAACATTAGTAAATTAATGACTTTTATTTTTAGAATCAGAACAATATTTTGGGACATCTCAAAATGGAATAGAGGACAAAAAAAGTGAGACGGATGGGAATATTATTTATTTCTGTTGCTAACATTCTTAGACTAACAATTATTCTGCTGTTATCATATAAATATAAATATAAATATATATATATATATATATATATTTCTCTTTCTTTGGAGTGTTTGGTCTTGTGCACAGACTGGTTCTAGGGGAATCCCACAGAGAGAGCCAGGCACAACTTCCCTACCCTCTGTAGAAAGCCTTAGCCCAATAGTGCAAAAAGGCACTCACATGGGTCAAATAGGTTGCGGGAAAAAAGGGGTCATTTTAAGCAAGTTAGAAAACGGGTCAGGTCAATCAGGTTGCAGGTTGGGTCAGGTTGACCTGTATTTTTCACATGAATTTTTTTTTTTAATTTAAAAAAAAACATGCATTTGCCATTTGAAAAGTCACATAGTAAATTACTTGATGTAAAATACATTACTTTGAACTCCCCACTCATATCAATAATGAGCTTAGTTAAACAAATTAATACTTGTTCAATAATTTTAAAATTATACAAATCCCAACATTACTAACCAAAACAAAATAGCATAAAGGATAAGTAAAACAAATACACAAGTTTCATTTCTACACAAATATCAACATCTCAAAACATGTAACAAATTACAAATATCTTATTGGATACATAGAACAAGCTTACAAATGCCTTAATGGATAACTAATTTGACAAAGAAAAAAAGCATATAAGAAATTTATAATCTTGAAAATTAATTTTGTAATCTATTATCAATTGTGGTTGGCACGCTCTTTCAATTTGAGAATATACATTAAAGTTTGATTGTTTACTTATTTATACATAGTCTCTTTTATGAATATCATGTCGTTGTTAAGCAACACATACTTTAGGAAATATTATAATTTATTTTAAAATGCCGTTTATTTTAGATATGAATTGTTAAAAAATAGGCCTAAGCATTCATAATTTATGCTAATTTCATTGATACTTTGGTTTCAATCTTTTTACACTAATGAATGTTTTTCATTCAGGTTTATAATTTTAAATATATATTTTTAACTTTACTATAACCAGATTATCTTGACATGTATTTTGTTATTTGATATTTAAAAATCTTTACTCATTACATATTGCCTCAGCCATTCATCTTTCAATTCATTTGCATGCAGTTATATAAAAGTCTCAATTGTTTTCTTAAAGCTCACAACAAACAATTAAATCAATATTGTCTTAATTTTATTTTATTTTTTTACCAACAAAAAAGTTTTAAAAAATTGTTGGGTC